>VWZN01010427.1:336700-379741 GCA_013396955.1 Regulus satrapa | reverse complement strand
TACATATAAAATAATTCATAAAATATTTAAGAAATTACTAAAATACGTACTACCACTGAACACAGGGTTTGATGGGTGACTAGCCAGCCTACTAGTAGTGAAAATTAAAGGCAGCATAATAATTTTTAGCATTTTATGATATTAAGGTGTTTACAGCGTGTTGCACAATATATAATGCCACAGTGATAAAACTTGCAACAGCCAGAAATATTGCCACACTAAGTATGGAATGGTGAAGAACACTGGAGAGACCGATCATGTCTGAATTACAGTAGAAAGTACAGCCAGGAAATGCCTTAAATTATTTATCCAGTGTAAGGCTGGGCAAGAAGCTGTAAAACTTTGAAGTGTATGTGTGCACCTGGAAAATGTTTTTAGACTCACTCTCCAAATGAATTAGACCTTTCACTCTTCCACTGACTTCCACATGAACAGGAGGCTCTCAGCCCCTGAGGAACTGCATTGCCATTGCCATTGACTGAGGTCATGCATACAAATTAACAATGAGCATTTGGATGTGCCTAAAGTGGTTTAATTGGATTTAATGGGACAACTCATATGCACCTAAGGATTTGGGTCTAATTCTGTAAATAAAGATTGATTTCCAAGCAAAATTACCATGCTAGAAGTAAAAAAACCTGTCATAGAAGAGCTTTACCTAAACCAATATCAGGCCTACAACAAAACAGCAGTTGGCTATAAAGCACTAGGACAACTGATTCCTGTTCTGGAACAGAAATGTATGGCTGTTCCTTGGATAAAACAATGCTTGCTCCTTTTTTTTTTTTAACTGACAAAATAAAATATAGTAGTAATATTCTAAAATCACTTACATTGATTAAACAATTGTTGCAATTCTGAGCTATTATTATTAATTTAGTTCATAAATTTCAGTTCTGCTGAGGCACACAAATGAAAAACCTGGCCAACTGGATGGATATATGACTCGATTAGTATACTGAGACAAAACATCCTGTTATGTTTCTGCAACATAGCTGAACTTATTGATTTGAATACGTGAATTGTGCAATTCAGATAAAAAAACCCAAAGACAGCAGTATTATGTGGGACAGCACACAGGCACAAGGGGCAGTGGGTAAATGGCCTGAAAGACTAATCATAAGAGAGACGTGCCCCAAACTATGCCTACAGGAAAGAACACTAATGTCACCTGCAGCAGTCTGAAAAAATATCGTTAAGTCATTTTATACCTATTCTACCTTTATTAGATATGCCTGTTTTAAATGGGCAGCCTGGAACAACAAAAACATCAATACACAAATATATCCATCAATTAATTACATTCCACTTGAAAACATACTGTCATTCATGGTGAACTTCATACACTACTGATGCATCTATACAACTAACAGACTTGTTATACTCTATGATCATACAAAAGAGGAATCTTCATCATCACTGACATTCTACATGTGCAGATAGGAAATACTGCTTCTTTCTCTTTGATCAGCCTGTGAAATCTGTCCCCATTCCTTTAAAAGGAGCAAGAGTTATCTCCTAGGAGGTGGCAGAAACTGCACATTTCTTTGGGAAATGCACAAGCCTTGGTTACTGCATGCCAAAACCAGGGAAGGACTAAGAGAAAAAGAGAACACACCTGCATCCTGCAGCTCAAAGAGAGCCTGAATGATTGCTAAGAGCAAAAAAGCGCTGTGAGCAGAACAACAGGAGACACTGCCAAGGACGAATAAGCACAGCAGTGAGGAGACAACTGAAAGCAAAGATCATCCTGCAAGGTCACAGGCAGAAGAAAGTCACTGATTTATAAGCCTGGTATTTCTATTCTGCTTCATCTGGCCACTTGGAGTTTTCTATTGCTTTTATTAATTATTTCAATTCATAGCCTAAGAGAATCTGGCTTTTTGAACTTCAAAGCCATTTGGATCCTCTTTGGAAAGCTCTTTATAAGGAAAAGGTTCAGGCCCCACTCCTTCAAAGCCCCAGCAGTTTTGGCTCTCTCACAGCTCTCAGTTCCCAACGAAAGCTTTATAGAAAGTACACTTTTACACAAGGAAGATGATGTCTTTTACAAACTATAGAATAGAACAGAACCATTGGCAAGTATAACATAAAGGGCTCACTTGAGTATGTACTGTATCTCCTACAGATTTGATTTACTCAGCCTTGTGATTCTCCATTCATGTAGATACTCTTGTAAAGGAAAGAAGTGGACTAATATCGATGATACAAAAAGTCCAGGCAAAGGAAGCATAGCAAGTGTGTCAGCAGCAAACCAACTGTGAAGCACTGAAGCTGGAGTCCAAGCTGGGATAACTAATAACACACTACTTTTAAATACGATGCCTGTAACTGTGCCAGCAATCTGTGAAGTTGCACAGCTGGAACTGTACTTTACTGCCTTAGATGCAGCTTTCTGATATGAATTTTCATTTGCAGTATTTGCCCTTTATACTCACACTTTTCGTTTGGAGATAAGTCAAGCTGAAACCATTTGAAGTGCACCCAGTAAAAGCTACCATAGCTGGCATTAATCTCCAAACATATACTTAAAAAAAAAAATCAATTTTCTAAAAAATTTTCATATTATCAAAGAGTTCAGGATCCTCATCAGCTTTAGATGGTATGGATTACCATAAATCTTAAGTGAACTGTATTACTATGATGCTTATTGACAACTCTTCTTACTATCCACCAGTGTAAAATGTCCTGCAAATACAAAGCACTAAGACTTCTGCACATGTGCAATTCTATGCCCTTAGAAGCTGTCAATTTAACACTAACATAGTGGTAAGGATAAGAGAAAGCAGAGAAGAAAAATATCCTTTCAGAGATACATTCTCTTGATCTCAGTAAAGAAAATTTCCTGTCAGATTAACGCTATAGAAATCATAAGATTTGGTCCACTGTTTTAAAAATTAGTTATTTGAAAAAAGGAAGTAAAGCAATTTTTTAGTTCTGGGGTTGGAGATTTTCAAAGCAGATATAGCTATAATTTGTAAAGGAAGATGTGCGGACAAGTCTCCCTGCCCTAAACTACAAAAAACCAAACTATTTCACTAAAGAAAGATCCTCTATAAAAACTAAATAGAATATTTATGGAAATATTTAAGCATTAAAGACATTCAAACTGTATAATACTATAATTGTTGACTGACATATTTGTGGAAAAAATAAAATATTAGGCTGGATCAGGGGTTTACTAATAAGAAACTTCTCATTCTACAAAACTTTGAAGAATCTTTTCAAAAAAATATTAATTATTTATTCTTCTACAGCACCTATGTAATTTGGGAATTAAATTGATGAAAATTGACTTTTACAGATTTCTGGGATTTTCTCCAGAAACTGAACAGATATTTAAAAGTTTTATACAGGAGATGAACATGAATTTATTCTACCTCTAATTGTACAGAGTCATATAGAGTAAAGAATGCAGTAGTATTCAACTTCATTCACCTACAAAAAAACTCCAGATTCTTCACACTCTTGGTGCTACTGGTCAACAACAGGAGCAGTGATGGCATCTACAACATCATCAACCATAAGGCAAAACTCAGCTCATTTCCATCTACACAGTAATAGGATCATAAAGAGGTAGAACACTCCTGTGATTAATCCGCTTATTTTAAAAACTTTTATACTTTTTTTTTCCTTAAAGACTAAATATTGCTTCAACAGATGACAGAAAATAGCAAAGTGTTCATTTAATGTCTGTGGTTCTGCTGACTGTGAATGTGACCTGAATTGGTAGATTTGCAAAGTGGATGACAAGTAGTTTTCCTGAGTTGACAGTGGCGGTACAAAGGAGTTAGTCTGTGAAAGCATAAAGTTCAATTACAAGATCTGTGGATATTTCTTCCCACATTCATGTAATAATCTCTCCAGATGTTCTCATGCCAAACTACCCACACTACATCAACAACAATAAAGGGTTTGCCCTTACATGTGTTGCAATTTGAAAATCTTGAAAAGTATCACATTTGTTAGGTAGAGAAACCATAAGGCAAAATGCCCTCTTTTCTCTGAATTTATAAGCTTTCAGTACAATACACACCATAAAGCCCTAAGATTTTGAATCTATCTCCAAAATCGTATAAAGAGAAAATATTCTGCTTATTTATTATAAATTCTCTAAGCATTGCCACCAATGATGTACATCACATATAAAGAATGGTGGATGTATGGTTCTTCAGAAGATACAGATGCACTTGTTTAGCAAACTTCTGAATGGAAAAGTTTAGGTATTTCTGTATAATTCATAGTGTCTTACTGACAAATGCAAAGCCCTCAAGCAGATGTACATGCATTGATTTTTACCATAAGAAATACCATACAGTTTTTAAAAAGCTCCCTTTACCAGGTAAACATTTCAAAGTAATGTATAACATATTTTAAAACAATTACACATCCTCAAAGCATTACCAAGCAAGAAAAAAAAAATGTACTAAAGGGATAATATTTTTAATGGGTATTGAATTCTCCAACTCTTAGTGAAAAATCTTTGATGCAGGATGGTTGGTTAAAAAATAATAAAGTCCTTGACATCAGCAAGTGTCTTAAGAAAATACAGGTGGTACTTTATATTTTGCATCTACCAAGAACCCACAACTGTATTATCTGGGTTCTTTTCAGTCCCATTTACAGGTAGAAGAAAATTATAGAGACTAAGTCTAGTATCACAGAGACCATGGTACTTAGTATCAAACTCAAGACCTTGTGTTCAAAAAGCACCAATACCTTGATAATCAAGTAATCTCACAAGGGGCCTTGTGTTCAGTTCAAATCAGCTCCATTTACTGGTCTGAATCCTGCAAATAACTGATGGCAAACCCATGGTTTGGCACAGAGCTATGGGTACTGGCTGAAGTCTTCTGGAGAGTCATGTTTAGAGTGTAAATACGAAGATATCCAAAACTGTGTTAAAGGTGATTTTGTCTTGTAGACAAAATGGACAGTGCTGTTTTGTCAGTGCTACCAATTAAGTTATGTGCCGGCAGTGTGTGGCTTGTTCTCATGAGGATAATTTAAAGACTAATAGACACACTAATAGACTAATGGTGTGAACAACAGGAGTCCCAATAAAGCTTTGAAGGCAAGAGGGGATAATAAATGAACAGCTTCATATTGATGTGCTTTCTGCTTGAAGTGCACATTCAAAATTTTCTAAAGTGCTTCAAAATTTTTGAAACTCCATCCTCAGAGTGTGCTGTACTTTACAACATAACTTAAGATGCTATCCATGTCAACATATTTACTATAGTCTTGCTAGCAAAAACATATTCTGTGTATCTAATACTTTTAATTGTGCTTACCATACCATTTTCTGCCATTGTTTTAATAATTTAAATAAATTATTAAAATACATTTATAAGAAATTTCTAAATATATATTCTATATATTCTAATATATTTCTAAAAATATATATATAAATATATGTATTTCTANGTTTTATATATATATAAATATATGTATTTCTACTGGTATCTGGTTTTAAACATTTTCTCTAGCACTGAAGGTGTAAGCAAGTACATTCAATTCCATTAAAATTAATAGAAAGCTGTGAATATTGATCTAACAACATTTGAAGAGATCTTTAACTTTTTCTTATTTCTAGAATTGTCAATGTAATCTTAAATTCTTTTCTAGTTTCTAATGCAATGACGTGTTCTTCATCACTTCTGTAGCAAGGAAAATAGTTCCAGTGGAATTTCCTTTACTGCTTGTTTTGATGACATCCATACAATGGCATTTCCAATCACTACACAGGCAAAACTCAAAATAATTGATTACATCTTCCGTGTATTAGTTTTCACATTAGTTTGGGGTTTTTTCCTCCCCAGTGTTAACATCTATTCAATGAAACTTTTGAGCTTTTATTACCATTAATGTTAATTACACAGACTTTTGAACTGTTCTTGAAGAACTTGGTGAAGTCACAGCTGGAGCAAGATGAAAAAAGAAGCAATTGTCATTCCTGGAAATAGAGGTAGAAAGAGACGAAAGAGCCAGGAAAAAAGAGCCAGGAAAAAGAGCCAGTATAACCAAAGTGTAGAGATAGACAATGCAAGCAGAGTGAAGAGCTTGTTTTATTGTGTACTTGCTATGAAAAATAAGGGAGCAAAGGGAGAATTCTGACCGAATGGGAAGTGTGCAGACTGCTTTTGAAGCTGTTTATTTATGTCACTCATGAAAAAACTCAAATCAACCTGAATCACTATAAAGGCTAGGATCTTAACTGATGGGCTTCCCTATGTTAAAAGCTATGGAGCTGGTTATATAGTAAAGAATTTTGGCTTATTTACACCTAAAGAATAGTTATTGGAAGAGTTAAATGGACTCTTCCAGTTCATGAACAGCTACAGGTAATGCTAGCTACCCAAAGAGTGAGTAGTAAATGAAAATATCCATACAAATGTTTTCATTGTATTGTATCCTTTTGCTTTACAATCTCCTTGATGTATTTGATGAACTCACACCTTCCTCAAAAAACAAATAACAAAATTCTGGTAAAAATCATAAGTTCTAATAACACAAATCTTGATTATTTTTTTTCCCCTTTACTTACTAAAAAAATTTTTTTAAACATAATATCTAAATAAATTGTAGCATTAAAAGCACAGATGTCTCTAAGAACCAAAAAAAAATATTTTGAATTAAAACATGGAAGGTTATTTCACTACTTCGATTTTTAGATACTTTAAACTGATCTTTTATTAGGCTCCAGAAATAAATGTTTTTCATGGCTTTAATGCATTATAACTATTGTTCCTATCCAGCAAGTTTCTGGAGACGCATTCTGTTTCCAAAACTAATGCAGCTGGTAGGCAAAATCATTCTGTCTGTGTAAGTGTGTATGTAATGATCATAGCAATGCATAAGAGAGTTCTATAAAGGTATTAGGGAAAGAACATTTTGAAATAAGTACCTAAAGTTTCCTTACTAAATTATTGTGAATTCCAAAACTGAATGTATGGTATGCATATAGACAAAAACTGGAATCTCCCTTTTTGAAAATCTTCAGGTACTGGAAAATCCATACCCCAAACAAAGCGAATCTGTGCAGTATGAATTTCCCTAAGTGCTGGTCAAACACGCAAGTGTCTGGAGTTCTTTTTCTAGTTAGAATAATGAAAGTTCCAGATATGTGACACCTTAACTTTAATAAAACAAAACACTATAAAGCAGCAAGGAATAAGCTTTCACAAGAGAAAAATCGGGTTAGGTTTCCTCATGTTTCCAAGAAACTATAATTTGACCACTGAACTCTAAAGACACTCCTGGAAAAAAAAAATCCATGGAGGAGAAGAAAATCAACAGGGACACAGGGATTTGTCTTTCATTGTTACAGTGCAGGACAAAGGAAGGGTAGTTTGAAAAGTGGTCTGTGTGTTGTATATAACATGAATAGAAGGCTTGAGCAAAGAGCCCTGTCAGTCTGGCTTCCTCCAGGGGCATGACATTCATTTACACTGAAGATAACTCCTGAGACAGCATAATCCACCAACAGGAATAAATTTTTTTTCTCTGCATGTGGAAGATTTTACTGTACTATTATTATCAGCTAATCCTCTCCATTCATTTTACATGTTGGGAAAACAAGCAAAAGGTGGATTTTTACATTGAATGAAATATTTCACTGAAAATTATTTTGACAATGCATTAACATATATATTTCTTTACATAAGCCAAATTTGGAAGAAACGAAATTAATTCTTTTTATGTCATCACCAACATAACAGCTGACATACCTATACAGCATGGATCTTTAATAGAAAAAAAAAAATCCCTAAAGACTGTACAAATCTATGATGCTGCTTCTCAATATATTCTAGAAAAGAGATTGATTCAGTTCCAACAGTTTTCTGCTGACTGAGGGATCCATGACATGGGTCTGAAAGCATATAGCTGACTTAAGCAGAATTCATGATTGCATAGGCTCAAATCTTTTAAATGTTGAGTAAGACTGTATGAAGTACACTTTCACGCATCAGATGAAGAGTTGTTTTATCTTTCTCTTATTTTTGCAGTTTCTCTCAAACACAGTAAGAGGTCAACTCAGTGCAAGAAAAAAATAATCATCTGAGAAAAATTCCTCAGGTGGCATGCCACTTCTTAGCACTTGATAGATTTCTACAGGAATTATTTATCTGTTAAAATAATCAATACTTAGAATCACAGAATCATTAAGTTGCAATACATCTTTAAGATCATTAAGTCCAACCGTCACCTTGCAAGTCCACTGCAAGTCCACCACTAAACCATGGAGCCTGAGTCGATAGCTGTGATCCCCAAGTGCCACTTCCAGACATCCTCCATGGATATTGACTAAACCACTTTCCTGGCCAGACTGTTCCAATACTGGACAACCCTTTCCATGATGAAATTTTTCCTTATATCTAAACCTCCCATGGTGCAACTTGAGGCCATTTCCTCTTGTCCTAATGTTTGTTATTTACAGATATATTTAGAGATACTGATGCATACCTTCATTAACAAAGGAAAAGGCTACCAGTCAGGTTGCATTATTTTCTGGAGCCTTTCAGTTGGAACCCATGTCTACGCTTTAATCCCAGAATAAGTCTACAATTCTAAACTAACAAGTAAAAAGGATATGTGGCTAATTTAGTTTTTTCTTAATTGTGCTTCCTATATAATCTAAGAACACCTTGTTTCTGTGCACAATACTAATTGTACTTCAGCAGATCAGAATTCCCATTGATTTAAGTGTGAAGGGGAAAAAAAATCTATACTTTGCTAAAGCTGCAGCACTCTGTTTACCAATAATGATTTTGTTCTTAGTTTAGGAGACAAAATGTCTATTTGCCTACTGAGAAAATTCTACCAGACAACAATATTCACTCTTCACCAAAATATTAATTAGGATTCTAGTGTCTAACTGTAGTCCCACAACATAATCAATGGATTATTTCCCAATGCTTCATTGTATGCTTCAAGCATGTAATAGCATATCAAGACCTATAGCCCTTTAAAGACTTGCTTACTTTTCTTTGAGATAAAACTCACCTGATTCATGACAGATCCAGTTGCCATGGGGAACTTTTCTCCCATATTTAAAAAAAGCCCAAATTCTATCTACAAACATTGTTTTTTCCCCATTTTTTCAGATTTTTAGGAAGAAGGTCTTCAGTTTAATCCTGTGTCTACTAACAAAATATGTCTTTTTTTTTACATGGTCTACTTCTTCCATCCAAGAGGAACATGAATGCAAAAATCTGGTTCAATTTCAAGCTCCCCAAGATATCACTGGCATTAACTTCTTTTCACTCTGCATTACAGTGCCTGTATTGGTGTAAACAGCCTTCACAGAGGTGTATGAAAGCATATCTCTATCACTACTGTGGCTTTAGGCTTTCTTTTTACTTATTTTCATAATTTTGTATTATGTTTTCTTATGTTCTACAATTTACTATTGTATATTTTTTAGTGTGGTAACAGTCTTGTTGATACACAATTAATAGATAGTATATGTGATTTTTTTTCTGCATATTGCTTTTCATTCCAAAATGTGTTCTTAAGTTGAAAATATCATGAAAAATGCAATTCAATTATTAAAATGCAATCATTCCTATGGCATAAAATCATGACTATAATTAACATACACCCTCCCATTTGGGAAAAAAGATTGTAATTAAGTTCGCCAAGAAAATGTTAAAATTAAAAAAGCCTTCAAGACTTTGAGGTGTGATATTTACAGAATAATAAAGCTAAGTTTTTTTAGCATTCTTGTTATTTTCTGGTTATTAACATTGGAAATTTTCTTCTGAATTTTAGACACCTCTCTTTCACTTCCTGAAATTTTCTGTTTTCATTCTGTGCTTCTGTTGTTCAAGTACATAAGTGTGCTTTGCTTCCTAATGCTGTCCAATTAGCAAAGCATTTACTGAGCTTTCACAGTCAATACTCTGTGATGGGGGAACCAGCTTTTGAAGATTTAAAAAGTTAAGACTACCACTATTCAAATAACTCACGAGAAAGGGTAAAATATTTAATCACCAGCTAGCTTAGCGTTTTTAATACACATTGAAAACAATTTTGTTGCAATTGGCAACAGACTGCTAAGTTAAGCTGAAATCCATTAAAGCCAGCCACTATGACCGTATAATAGGAATGTCTTGCATAACTAAGTTGATAAAACTCTTTGAAGACAATGCTGTTGTGATAGATAAGAGAGTAACGTGGAAGGCATGCATTTTTCAAGAAGCATTTGATATGGCTACACATCAAAGATAATTGGTTATTATAAGGAAACCTTACACAGGATAGAACATATTTTAGAGAACTGGAAAGTGCATAGTTCCATGAAGACACAAATATTTTTGTCTTGAGAACTGTAAACCATAAGACAAACATAAGTCTGTTAGTAGCTTAGACACCACATTGGACATATGAGAACACAAAAGCATCAATCCATGCCATTTAGTACAGTGAAATTCTGCTACATTGAAAAATATGGGTGCATATATTTATATCCTAAAATTTTAGTCCAGCACAATTTAGTCCACAGCACAATTACTGTGAATAGAGAGGAATCAATCTTTTCAACTTTATGCCAGCTCTTCTATGAAAAATAGTGTATGTATATGGAGGTATTAACTATAAAGCTGTGTCTCCATGTTTTTGAAAATGGAAATAAGCGGTCACTTGTCTGCTGATATTTTTATTTGCTTTTTTGGTTGTTGTTTTTGGGGTTTTTATGTCTGTTTATTTGCTTTCCCCCTTTTGGAGTAGCTACATTAAGATAATTAGGCAACCCTACCTAGAAATAAGATGCATTTAATTTTAGAATAAAATCAATAGAAAATCTCTATAGAAAATCAGAGAAGTTTTAAAATGCTGAGAAAGATTAGATGCTTTACATGTTCTCTGAGCTATGAATTATGATATTCAGAGCGGCTCTATCTCCTTTGTATTTAAGTATTCCTAATATCTGAAGATCTAGCACCAGTTAGGTCATAACTTCATATTCTCAGCATACACTTTCTCTAAAGCTGATGAGTCTATCCTTCTTTCAGAGAAAATATATGCAAACATGCAGGGTCACTTCAGCATTCAGAAATTGTCATCAACATTTGGTAATTATTAAACTGCTGTTTAGGAATGATAAGTAATAAAAATGTCATTTATTCATAAACATTAGAAAACCTAAATATAGCCTTTCTGCTTTTGATGAATATTGAAAAGTGAGTAGTTATTCTTCACTTAAACTCATATGACTAGTTTGTATATCTAATCTCTGAAACTGCTTCATAGCAAGCTCTCAATAACGACAGACTCCACTGATTTACTGTCTAGAATATCCATTGACTGACTGAACCCATGATGATGAAGCAATTGTATTCCCAGCAGCATCTATGCTTATACAGCATATGAAGTAATACATCTTTGGTTTGATTTTCTTTAAAACCTTATTCTGAATTCTGTTGCCTACTTTCCATATGTCTATATTTTTACAAGAAATCTGGAAACAATAAACCTATATGCTTAGTTTATCTACTGATCCCAATAATCAGGTTTTTGACTGACCACATGCTAGAAATCTCTCTTGGTTTATGTCTGTCATAGCCATCATCACTGTTTGGGGTTGTTTTAAAGAATATTTTACAATGATGTTATTTTAAAGCTATGCCCTGATTATACTGTAGTCAGGTGCTGATAAGGTTAGAATGACACACAGCAGATCTCCAGATTAAAAGTCATTTATTAACCATTATGTTCCAGGGATCTTCTACTTCCATTTTTGTACCGATATAGTATAAAAATTCTAAAGAGTATACCAGCAAGGACATATTTAAACAGTGGGGAGAGCATGAAAAGAATGAATGCTTCATGAAAAGAATGAACGCTTCATCTTATGCTTATAAGTATACTTCATACAGCCTTGATAGCTTTGACAGCTTTTACTGTTCTTTCAAGTTTCTGCCATATGACTGTTTTTGAAGCATTTGAAGCATCTGCTTTTTAGGAAAATATGCTAAAAAGCGTTGGAAAACCTCCTCCATGTTCAAGCTTCCCACTCTTACAGATAACTTCTATTTTTTCATGGCCAGAACGAGCTCTTTTTTTGTTTGTTTCCAAGGACTGTTTTACCTTAAAACATCCATTTATAAAGGAACTAATGGAAAAAGTCCATGAGAAGAAAATTAGCTTTGCATTTTAGGAAATGAAAGCTACTTAGGTTGTGGAAAAGCAAAAACTTTTTCTATTCCAGACTTCAAACATACTGTATAAAAGCTTAAAAAATGCTGTCTGATGGTGGCAACCATAACTAAAAGGTTGTATAAAGATACACCTCAAAAAAAACCCCCACAAGGCAATATCGTCTTGTTTGCTAGTTTGTCATCTTAACTACTCACATCACCTACTTTGGTAAGGTTCAGAAGTTTCAGTAAGATGCAAGTTACCTCAATGTGAACAGAAGAAACCAGTCTAGAAAAATGAATGTTGTTATGACATAGCAGTCCCTGCCATCCTGTCCTTGTGTCTTCATCATGAAGTTTAGCATTTGTTTAGACCCAAGAACAACACTTAAACTCCAGGCCTTTAGTATTTAATTGCACTCCCAGCCAGAGTCAGCACTTCCATATTGGGATGCAATAGCTTATGGGACACATCCATCATAAACTGCTGCTCAGTGATTCCATATGACAGATTCAAAATAAATGTGTTCTCATACATAAACATCATATTCGAGGTTATATTTTACTAGATGTATTCAGAGAATTCATTTCTGATAATTTGATTTAATTCAATAATTTTACATGCTTGGCTTTATAAAACAGCTAAAAATTCCTTTTCCTGCCTTTCCTGATTTCAATCAGGAAACAAGATTTTCAGGATGTTTGTGAATGAGTCAGAATACATCTACATTAATACAAGTACACCTGCAAAGATAAATACACAAAAATATCAATAACTTCCTTGTGATCTCATTTATATTATCCAAGTAATTCATCAGTCAGACAAGACAAACATGAAAAGAGCTTATATTATAACCACTGGCAGTAACACACTGACAGAAAAATGGTATTTAGGAAAACCGGATGAACACAACTACCATAACTTGTGCAATGAAGTGAAAGAGATAAACCCAACATAAAAATATATTCATGTCCCTAAAAATTAAACTAAAATAATACTTATAGTGAAAGAGAGTACCTCAACTTTAAATCTTAAACCATTCTAGTCTCCAGAGATTTCTGTCTAATAATAGCCTTACATATCTTTGCCACTCTAAATTCATGTCAGAGAGCAATACCAATTTTCCTTATACCTGAGATCAGGTGAAGATTAACATTCAATGGATTTTTTTTCTTGTTTTTTTTAATTAACTCTCACCTTACCTCTCCATTCAGAAAGTTTTGTAGAGTGCCATGAGTATTTTGGTTATGGCAGTTATCAAGAATATTCATCTCTTAGAGAGTTTCAGTTCTTTATACCGAACTTTGAATATTTCCATAAAATGGAAGCTGAAAATATTTCCTCTCTCCAAAGCCATTGGAGAGAGACAGGTGTAAATCACTCTCAGAGACAGTAAAAGTAGCTATTACCTCTGCCTGCCTAAGAAAAACTCTGAAAATTACCTGCAATAAATATTGGCTAATCTCTATCTTCACCCCATTGTGTAAATAGGATTAATCTTAAATGCTTATTCAAATAATAATAATTTTTAAAAATCATCTGTTGAATAAAGTAGTTTACAGACAGCAATCAAACCCATTCGTACAGTTTCATACTCACAGATCCCTGGATTATGATATAATGGCTGAAAGCCATCCACATACATGAAGTAATATTCAGACCTACTCTAATGAAAACATTGACAGCATCTAAAATGCTCACAGAAATAAAAGAAATCATACTGGATATTTAACCTTTTAACTATATATAGCCCTCTAGAATGTTGTGAACCTGTGAATTACAATAAAAAAACCTGTTGGCCGTTTTTCATAGCAGATGGTGGAGAAAGAGGTTATTGTCATGATAATAGCTGTGATTCTGGACAGATTTCCACAGCAAAATGTATTACATGGGGGCACCAGAAGACAGTCAAAGTCTTCACTCATTTATAGATAGTAATATTGTGTAAATTATGTACTGTGGCTACCTTAATGCCTTTCTCTAGTTATCACCCTGGATCATGATGGGGATAACTTCCCTGGTCACGAGCCACACCTTAAGGCTTTTGCCCTACATATTTATAGATATGCATACACACATATGTACTTCCAAGAGAGAATGAGCACTCCACCCCCTTGCAGCAAGATATATTACTGATTAAAGAATGGGGATATAGTCAATTTCTAACAAAGCTGCTGTGACTGTCTCCCTTCTAAATTATTTGGAGACAAAGGAGGAGAACACTGCTGAAGTACAAAATTACACAGTGCTTAATTTCTTGTTAATCAGTCTTGTTAGTTAGCTGGTTTAGAAAGGCATTTAATTTTAATTCAGCTGAGTGTCCTGGACCCATTGAACCTGTTCAGAGAGCACTTTGAAAGGGAAGAATTTGACCTCTCTTTTCAAAGGCACTGAGAGGTAAACGAAGCATCAAGTTCAGACTTTTCCTCCTACCTAATTTTTACTTTTCTTCCTACCTAATTTTTACTAATTCCCATCTGGTGTGGGCTTTTTAAAAGATTATTGATCCAGATTTAAAGAATAGAGTAATAACAAAAATTATAGTATTATTTCTTAGCTGCTCCTCTTTGTTTTGTAGATAATACAGTGTTCTGTGGTTTACAAATTGATAATCATCCCTCTGTTACACTCTTCTCAGAATATCAACTGACAGTATAGGAGGCAATGGGCACAAATTGAAATAGAAGAAATTCAAGTCAAAATATAGAAAAAAAAATTTCTTCACCATGAAACTAATAAAATACTGGATTAAGACCCCAGAGTGTTTGTGCAGTCCCCATTTTTGCTGACAAAACCCAACTGACATGGACAATGTAATGGGCAACCACCTTTCAGCTGGGTGGGCTCTGACCAGAAAATCTCTAGGGATGTCTACCAAACGCAGCTGTTTCTGTTATTATATTAAATAATTCCACCTTAAAGTATCTGCTGAAAATGCACTTTCAGCATAAAAGCTCAAATCATGACTGCATTCCCCAATGAAAAATAAGAAGCTAGGAGCTCAAAGATACCTTTTGAGATACCTTTGTACTGGAGGTCAGTACAGTATTTCTTGCCTCCTAATCCTACACTTTACTCTAAGCCAAAGCTGGTGTTACCATTGCATTCCCAGGGCAAATGTTGGCATAGAAACAATTCCCATTTAGGCAATCTAAAGAAATAAATAGAGTAATAATATAGCATTATGATATTGAGTGCCTATTTTCTTTTAAGACAGTTATTAACTGAAGATTCAGTTTCCGTCTTCTCTCAGCTCATCCATCGCTTTAATGAATGTAATAAATGTCCACTTTTTCAAACAGCCCAGTTTGGTACATAGAGTTCAGAGGCCACTTAATCATCAGAAAGGTGTTTTCAGGAGATTTATTATTCAATTTATAGAATGCTAAACTAATAGTAAGATGTCTTTCCATAAGAATGCTTTTCCGATGCTGGACTACACAGTTTACCTCTACAGATGTGGTTTTGTCTAGCCTATCTGAGAATGATTAGATACACAGAAGGGGAAAGAAACTATCCCAAAAATCAACTCCTTCCTTATTCCAGGCAACCAATACTGCTTCACTGACTCAAACCGACAGCAGATTTCTCCACCGTACTTAATCACCTGTGTTGTAAGAGAAGTAAGAAGCAGAGCTTCTTTCAGATCCATTCCTCCTTTGCCCATTAGTTCAACTTACAGTTCAAATCACTTTCCTGACCACGTGTAGCTCACAAGAACTCATGACAACACCAAATGTGAGGAAAATTCACTTTCCTTAAATCTTGACTGGCCACAAAAGTCAGGATAAAAGTTTGTCATTAATCCTTTAATATTAATAGGTCAGTTAGACTGTCCAAAACACATAAAATGGCCATATTTTTCCTAAAATCTGGAAGCCATTGGCTATCTAAATGCATAAACACTCTTGGATACATGAAAGTTCTTATTAAAGCACTTATCATTTAATTTGCAAAGATATTTGGCAACATTTGTCTAAAATTTTATACTAAAACAGCTTTTTCCTTGACTTCAGAAACAATTATTCTGAAAACATAAAAGTTATTAATAAAATTTTAAGAGGTAATAAACAGCTTTAAGTATTTCTTGCTTCCCCTTCTACTTTAAATTATTTCAGTGATAAAGTCCTATAACCAGGAAGCATAAAGTCCCAACAGTAGAACCTGGAAGGCCCAAGAACATCCAGACAGGAAACCAACCATGAGATTTCTTTTGAACAATGAACAAGAACACATCTGAATGTGCAAGAATGAGAATAAAACTCTAGTGATGATTAGACACTTCTAATGTAATTTTTTTTATACAGCAATATTTAAAAATTATATCTGGAAATGAAAATTGATGTATTACAGGGACCTGATTTTACTTATGCGTACATGTGGCACTTAGGACATGGTCCAGAGGTAGACCTAGCTGTGTTAGGTCAATAGCTGGCCTCAATGAACTTAAAGGTAATTTCCAGCCTAAATGATTCTGATTCGTTTTTCATGTTTGTTTATAGCAGTGATGAAAAGTAAGAGGATGAAGTTCACATTGGAACTTCGTGCATTTCTAGCAGTTGCTGTGACTACAGGCAGTGTCCTTGATGAAAAAGGTACTACTGTGGAAAGAAGGGCCATCTCAGGAGACAGAGGCATTCTCTAGATGGATATAAATAATTGTGGAAGATAGAGGAATTTTCTAGCTGTTTCTTTTTTTTTTCTTCTTTGTGTGGTGTTTTGCATGGAGTACCTCAGATGTAGAAACATAATAAAAAACAATGCCTTTCTTTCTCCATTCTATTTAGCATTTAAAAATTTCTGCTTTAATTCAAGTGTCACCTACTGTAGCTTCTGCATGGCAGACATGGGGGAGCAACTACTGGGGCTGTCCTCTGCCAGCTTGCATCACTTTTTAATAGGAAAAGGTTTGCCTTCTGTTCTTTTTCCAACTCCCATGAATATTTATTTTCTAAACCTAGGGACAATGGAGGAATACACACTGTAAAGAAAGAGCAAAAATTAGTTATCTAGAGATAGCTAATGCAAGGGACATTCTGCTGGGACACAACATGAGAGAAGGGAAAAGGACAGAATTTGACCAAAACAGGTATTGCACAATAATAAAGACTTTAGTATTTTGAGCTACCAGCAAAACTGTTGGCAAAACTCAAGTCAAAGAATCCTTAAATTGCTGACGCCATTTTGTCCCCATTCCATTTGATCCAGCTGCAGCAGGGTGGACACTGCACTGAATGAGTTGTTGAGGTATTACCAAGACTTTTCCTATTTAAGTCAGAGAGGTATTCCTTGTTTCAAAAGGACAATGTGAGAATATAGCAAAGCTCAAGGTAGCATGACAGAAGACTGCCTTCATTGTTTATCACCCTATCTTGCTATTAGTTGTCTAGATTCAACCTGTTTGCACACTTGAATAAATCCTCAAATAAGCAGTATCAAAGGCAAATTTTCTTCCTGAAGTGCTGCCATGCACAGCTTTATTAATGCCAGCCTGAATTTCTTCATGATACTCTATATCTTACATCTGTTGTGAAGTGAAGCTGATGGAACACACCTGCCAAATGATGTACTATTTCCAATACATAAGTTCCTATGGATAGCTGCTATTTTCTAAGCAAATGGCTAATTTTTACATATGGTGTTTTAGCAATTTGAATTGTTCCCCTACTTTTGTTGCACTAGCCATTGCTAATGCAAAGGCAGATGCAAAGGCATCTGACTTTGAGAAAATGTGTTAACTCTATTTTCTCTATTTCTGTGTAGAATCTATTTTAAACATTTATTTTCCTTCTAGTCTCATAATAAACTAAACTGTATCAGCTTAAAAGGGTTCTCTTACTGTTCAAAGAATCCACAGATGAGAAAGAACACGAAGACATGCCAGGTAGTAGGAAGAATATAATTATGGTTAATTCCTTGGTTGATAATTTTGTCTGATGATGGAGTTATGATTAAATAGCCATATTATTTATTTATTTAGGAATTTGTTTAAAATGTAGGTCATGGTTTCCAAATGTCTGAGGAAAATGCTTTCCATTAATCTATACAGGACAAAATAAAGACTGCAAGAGTCATCAGCTTTCCAGTCTGTTCTAAAGCATAATTCCTATCTTGCCTTTTATTTCTGTTGAGACACCTCAAGGCTGAAAATGGCACAGGTGCCTCGGGATGCCTTATTCCCATTTACCCTAATAGGTGTCCAAGGTTTTTTGGATGTGCAAAGAAATTCTGATTTCAGAGTATCTGGATAATGTAGAAGCACCCCTGCCATTTTTGGGGGTCTGCAAATGCAACTGCTGCCTACCTGCCTGCCAGGCTGTGTTTTCATTCCCCTCACTTTTCAGCTGCCAGGCAGCTCTCCCTGCCTACTCCTCACAGATCTTGTTGCTCAGCCATCTTCATCTTCTTTTTTGCCTTAATGCCACCATCATATCCACTAAACAACTGGGGTTTCTTCTCTCCCAAGTTTCATTTCCTACAAAAGACTGTCCTTCTTAATATCTTGCTTCATGAATAATTCAGAATAATTCTGAAAGTGATGCCAAACTCTTTTCTCTAATAGGCAGACTAGAGTCTGATCCTATGAAGTCTGGTTGGAGTTTCTGGTTTAATTCACTGGCTTTATATTCAGAGCAGAATTAGGCATTTGATGCTAAATTCTCAGGATGTGTCTGAATAAAAAAAGTACCAATACTGTGGCATTCAAGCTCTTCATCCATAATATATTCATCTTGAAGTGCGCAGCTGCCATGCATATACATTTATGTAACTGCTATCTGGGCAAATAGTTAACTATTCAGTTAACTATTAGCTGAAGAAATATTTAGAAAAGTTAAGGAAGGCTAAGTGGTGAGCACAAGCAAGAGGGATAGTTATTAGACATACGTGTCTTCAGAAGGCAGCACTAACATTTTCACCTGAATCACTGAACACACGTAACATAGCTAGAAAAAATACAGAGAAACAAGGATGGCCAGACATTTTGAGAAGTGAGGAATCTAAGCAACTTTTCAGTTAATAAGCAGACAGTTTAAGGTGCAATGATAAGCATTCATTTTTCACAGTCAAAACACTTGAGGCAATCCATAAAATACTCAAACACAAGGCTTAAACCAAAGACAATGTAATTAGTTTATAGAACCTGTTTCCATAACATTTTTGAAATCAATAGTGTAAACATGTTAAAAAACAAGACTGGATAAAACCATGAACAGTTGAGACATCAGAAGCTTTTAAACACAGTATGACCTCCAGCCTGAGAGTATCAGACACAACAGAAGCTGGATATGGATCAGACAGGGAGGTGGCAGCATTCCCTAAAAACCCCGTCTCCTGTATTGTTTTTCACTATCAGCTTCTGAGAGCTTTGGTCTCTCCCACTTCAGCAGCTGTCTTGCACTTGCTCTACACTGTTCCCACCCTTCACAAATAAAAATGCTGCAAGTAACCTGGTCTATATCTGCAGTAGGGGCCGAGGGCTACAGAAACACCTCTGCCTTCCTGCTCTGCCCAGCTGGCAGAGCTATGCAGAACCTCCTTACACCTGCCTCTACTTTCCCCAGATTTCTGCTTCCTTCCTTTCTAAACCTAACTGTGCAAAGTTTTTGGTGCAGCAATACCAGCACAGTCACATTAATCACCAATATTTTTATTTTTTTGCATCTCTGGCTGGCTCTTGGCAGTATAGCAAAAAACATCCCAGTAATAAATGCGCTTTTAAGTGCACCAAGCTTTACTATTCAGCAGCTGGCATGTGGTCTCTGAACAAAACTTAATGTATACAACCCCTGCATAGACAGCACACCAAATAGCAATAACAGCAACAACACTAATAAACAATGTAAGACATTGCTCTGACACTGCTCAAGTTAAGAACACAGGTCAACTATCTTCCTAACTATACCAAAATCTATTACTTCAGGGCCCCCTTTCCTAAGCTACACTAACACACTCCTGAATTGCAGGGAGATAGGTAAAGAGGAGCACAATGCCCATTAAATCTCCATAAACAATTAACTTTTGCAGCTGAGCTCTACTACAAAACAACCTGTCTGCTGCCATGGGATGTTGTTTCACTTCATGTAGGTCATTGGTGAGGTAATAAGACAATTTTACCCAGCAACAGCAGAAAAGTAGCAAAATCCCAGCACAACACATCCTTTGACAGGCTTAATAAAAATATAGATCAAGTTTATAGCAGAAGAAATTGAAAGAAAAAGCAATTACCTCACTTAAATGTATTTCAAATGTTTGTAAAGTACACAGAATTTTACTGCTAAAAATACCCCAACAAAACATACATTCAATGTAAAAAAATGCCTTAAACTTACCTCTTAGTTTACACTGATTTAATATATTTTTTCTTCTACTTTTCAACTTTCCTTGCATCTTGGGAATATAGTGGTTTTCTCCACCCGTTTCCTTCCTCTCACCTCCTCCCCCTCCAATCTGGCCTCCTTTCCTTCCTTGGAGGTTTTTAAGCTTTAATTTGAGAGTGTAAAGCTGAAAAATATTTGATACAATTTTTTTTTTTAATTAGAGAATTGAGCTCCTCACCATGGTTGAAGCATTTCTGGGAACAGCACCAAAAAGCTGGAAGCTACTGCACTGAGTAGCCACAGCATATCTCTTAAAATCATCACTCATTTATTTTTCCCAGACAAGTAATGTTTCAGCATTTTACTTACAGACATGACTGCAGTTTAGGAAACTAGAAATGAGTCCGAGTCTCTTTATTCAATTTTGGAAAGTGAAAACTAGATTCCCAAATTCCAGCGTGGGCCCATCTCCAGCTGGAACAGGAACAAGACTCACCAAGTGGGATTTGACAATGTATGAGCTGAGGCTTAAGTTAGTCACATTTTAAATGAGCTCAGAAGGGTATTGATGATTATATGTTCCAACTGGAGGAGGTAGTTGTCAGTCTGCCTGCAGTGTGCATGTCACCACACCGGGGAAGGGGAAATATTTTAGAGCTTGTGTGGGATTAGGCTTGCTGAATGGAGCACTTGGGAAGTCTCCTCTCCTATAATTTGGATATTGTTGGGGAGGGGGGAAAAATGTATAGGTTAGATATAATCTTTAGGAACTCTGCAACATGCATTCACAGCGAGGGGTGTTGGAGAGACTTGGCATTTCTGTATGTGAGTGGAAGTTTACAGCCTGTTTTAGGTTTCCATTAATTGACACTAAATTGTGCTTTACAGCCTGTATGTATATATTTTTTAATCTCAATTTGGAATGGCTAGAGATTGTTTTCATCTAATAAAGAACATTTTAATGATAAGTGGTAATGCTAAAAAGTCATATCTTCTCTAAATGCTTACACATTTCAGATATATGGATAACAGTAGTCTTCCTCTTCAATATTTTTTTGTTCATTACATTTCAATCTTTTCTCTTACATTAACTCTGCTTGAACAACAGCAAATTGCTCCTACAGTCCACTTATTTGTGTGAAACTCAGCAATTACATGTCTAGTTTTTTACACAGTCTATATTTGCACATGCTTTCAAAGACAGTATTTCCCTTTTAGACATTACACTGATTACAAACCAGACCTTTCACAACCAGAAACCAAAATGGTTTAATGTAATTGCATGTCTATATTTTTGTATATTTAATTAATATGTATTAGTAATATGAAATCACTTCTGAACTAGTTTATCGCAGATGTGTTAGCTTCTCATTTTTCTCCATCAGTATATGATACATTGATAATTCCTCCTGCTTGCTCATGTTTCTAACCTCTAAGTATTGTTTATTTTCTGTTTCCTGCTGTTTATATCATCTGCTGACTTCATTAACATGCTGTTCACTTGCTCTCTTTAATAGTATTAATGAAACCATTAAATAAGGCTGAGGCAGAGTCCAATCATTATAGAAGCACATCAGACAACTGGAATGGTCATCAGCCAAGGTTTCTGCAGCAAGGTCTAAAAACCCATTTGTAAAAATCATTCCTTTTAATTGGTTTCACTAAGTTATTATTTTTTCAATTGACTGATGTTTAATTATGACATTACCAGAAAACCATTTGTCAGACCTTGGCATAGAAAATCTGACTGCTTTTGTATTTGCTTTTGTCTGAACCAAACCTACTGGGAAGTTAGTATTTGCTTCAGAATGGGTTTTGAACTACTTACTAAGTTCTCGTTTATAGTTACCTTTTCATACTCACTATTTCATACTATAGTTTACCCTTACAGATTTAAGATCCTTGAATTAACTTCATGCAATTGATAAAACAATTAGGTTACTTTAAGGCTGTGCAGAAGGGTATGCAATAACAAACAAATAATATTAAATAGAAGATAATATTATTTACATTAAAAGACACACATAGCAGAAATATATAGGAATGCAACACAGACACAAACAATTCCAAATACATTTCCAGCATAAGAGAATCATGAGGGGTGTCTGTTAAACATCCAAAAAACATAAATAGAGAAGGAAAATACCTATTTTACCTGCATAGTTACTGGTGACCTGCAAACAAACTAACTGAGAATAAATAAGTCTAGAAGTGAGAAGGTAAATAACAAACATCAGGAATGCGAGCCTTCAGATATCTTACAGTACATGCAGCCAAGGCAATGAACCTTGTTCCTTTAATACAAAGCTGGCTTGGTTCACAGCAGTTGTCAAGTAGTTGCTTGAAAAGGCAGTGTACCCATCCCTGCTCTCAGACATGGTGGCCCTACCTGCCTTCCAGCTCTGTGAGCACGACAGTGAATGCCAACAATTCTCAACCCCTAACTTTGTCTTTGAAATTACTGATTCACATTTCCTTCGTACTGAAAGTCTGGAATAAATACTGCTCCATTTTGATGAACCTCAATTGCTTAATGAAATCTAAAAATAAGAAAATGTAATTATTAAATCTTCATTACTAAGAAGAAATGAGCTGCTGAATTTTTAAGTGTCAAAGTTTTGGCCTCTAAAAAATTTGTTTCCAGTAAGTACACATGGGGGAAATCTTCACAAGCAAAGGCACTCTTGAAGACAGTGGATTCTGGCACTGACTAAGGTCTTTGTTGAAAAGCTCAAGTTCACTACTCCTGACATACAGCAACTACCTCAGGGTCTGCTGGCTCCCCAGTCGTATCAACACAGACTCAGGAAAAATAGATATAAGCCAGACCAAAAGAACATACCCTTGACATTTGTCCTTCTTTCGGGGACAAAAACCACGGAAATCTCTCATGGCTTAGAATAGATGGAATATATTTGCATTCAGGTCCCCAGAACTATTTTGAATCTGAGAAGTGACACAGCTGATAGAAAAGGACAATCAGGAATTTTTGTAATCATGGAATTGTGCATATATAGGTCATTTCATTCTGAGGTTTTCAGAAAACACTTCCAGACATTAAAAAATTTCAGTCTATCTTTTTATACAAAAATCCCATTCTCAATTTAAAAAACTATCAAAAGATTTGGTCATAAATATGTATTTGATTTCATGAAATGAAACATTCTTGATCCTCCTTGGAGCATTCTCCTCTGAGTTGTTAACACTTATCAGTGGAAGAAGGAGCTTTGGTGAAAGTTATTTAACCTTTATAGTGTATTATTTACATAGACTACTCAAAGAAAACAAACAAGGCTGTTACTCTAGGTACAATCTTTTTTATTTGGCTGAATAGTTCTTGGCCTTTTCAAAGCACAAGACTCATTGTTTTCATCAGCCTGTGATCATAATGATACAAAGAAAAGTCACAGTAATTATAGAGCAGTCTTCAGAAGAGCTATATTTAATAAGCTATGTTCATCCCTGTTCCAACTCCACTAGCTTCTGTCAAAAGCAAGGATATATTTAACAGTTATGTGCTAGCTTGCATAGCTACAATTGTTATCCTTGTTAAAGCAGTAATGCTTTGGCCCTTTTAGAGGTTAAACCTTGTTTTCTGTTTGTTAGCGAAAATATGGAACAGTTGAAATAAATGTTCATAGACTTCAAACAAAGCATTCTTTCTAAAATCATGTCTACAAAAGGCTTAATTGTGTTTTTATCTTTTCAGTTTGACAAGAAAAATGGTGATGAAAGGCAAACATACATATATCTATATATAAGCATGTATTAGCATAAATATAAAGATATCAGCAAGAAATATTTGAAATGTATCAATCCCTTTATTTTTCATCGGATGATTAGTTGTTTAAGTACAATTAATGACTACTATTAGCTTCAGAAGTCTTTAAACAATGGAAAAAACCTCAACTCTTTATCTAGAGGAGATCACTATGACCATATGAGGGAACAGGAGGATACAGTCTGCTGAGTAGCACAAAGAGAAAAGGAGAAAAAAGTTCTCAGGATACATCTTAGCACACAAACTGAGCATCAGATGTAATCTGTTGCCATCAGCAGGTGGTTTACATAAACATTTATCTCTTATGAGGCCTCTGCAAATGCTATTTTGACTTGTTACTGGAAATTTATTTCAGCCTAATATGAGCTAATAATAATAATAATAATAAAAAAGCCAAACAAATTTAGAGCACTAGCATCATCCTGGTTCTATTTTACCTGTTCAATTTAATCTGGGGAAAATAATTTAGACTTCCTTGCAGGAAGAATAGGCATATTATTGACTTCAAATGACTCACTAACAGTAGCATACAACTTCTGGCATCATTTCAGTCTCACTGGTTCTTGATAATTAAAAATACTATTGACTTCACAGTAAATTTTTAATTAATAAACAAAATAAAAATAATTTTTTTTTCCTTGGCTGTTTGCTAGCACATGTCCTGCTGCACAAGTGTTAATTTCCTGCTGCCCTAAAGAGGAATCCTTGTGCTTACAGCAGAGGAGCAATATGGCCCCGACAATCAGATCTACAGAACCATCCTGTAATAGCTGATCATTCAGGGTGAGCGGGATGAGGGGTGAAATTTCACATAAAGATTATGAGGGAGGCCAAACAAAGATATAAGATAATATTAATGGAATTCATTAATAACAGGTACTATTAATAAAATTCAAAGAACCAAAAACCATATTTTATGTTCATTCCAGAACTCCACACATCCTTCCTAAATGCATGAGGTATAAAATTCTTCTATCTCATCTACTGCATACAAGATATCTATCTTCCCACACTGTTCAGAATTCTGGTCTTATAAGCCTCAATATAAAATGTGCTGTTCTCTAATTAAAAACTTGGAAAGCATACATTTTGTTTATAGGCTGGCTCAAAGTCACAGGGATCATATGAGCCTGTGCATGTATATGTGAGTGCATGAGACAAGTACTCAACCTATTGATTAATTTCTAATTAAAAGAGAAGACAGTGAAACACTGGGAAAATTCTGAAGCAACCTTGTATTGTGATATGCAGAAGAATTCAAGCTGCAGTTCATTGGTGTCTCCATAGAAACAAGACATATTTGGAGGGTGTAAGACATTGTCAGAGAACTAAAAAATTTCAGCTTCAGCAGAAAACAGAAAAGCACCTGAGGGACTTTTTTTAACCAGGAAAACAAAATTAATTATTCATTTCCTATATAGGAAGCATCCATTTTTAGATGAGTTACTTAACATACATCAGGATTAATTTATGGAGTGGCTAATCCTATGATTTTATAATCCATAAAATCTGTAGAAAATGCATCGTTACACTTCTAAGTATAATGCCAAAGAGGAATATAAGTAGGCTCTCAATGAATAATTGAAAGATCTATTCAATGTGCTGATAATTCTTGATAACATTTTCACACTTGCTTTAGACAGTGCTTGTGCATTCATATGAATATTGACTCACAAGCAGAACCTCTTTTTGGCCAGTGCAAAAGGTGTCCCCAGAAGAATTAAAGGCAATGGGGAGACATTTCTTCAAGACACTGTGCTGTAAACCTGCTCAGCATCCCTCCTACTTCAAATGAACACAGACTCAAAGTGTGCAGCTGCAGCAACTATTTTTAAGAAGTTGAACCCACACACAGGATGGATGAAAAAAGGCTCATCTCCATATGCTAAACCTGAAGATATAGGCAGACATTTTTTTCCTATATGACCAGGGGACTTATGCCAGCTGGTAGCTTCATATCCTGGGCTACTGCTCCCTGATTGTATGCCCTAAACTAAGTACTGAAACCTTGGGGACAGACTTCTCACCTCACAACCATACCCAAGTCCCCTCAGCTCCTTTCCTAAAGATAGATATTCCTTATCCATGGATGTCACCAGTATTGAAGGTAGCTCTTACCTCCTTTTCTACTGAAAAAATACTGTGGAAATTATCAGTTTCCTCATCAAGTTGTTGCTGCTCTATTTGCTCAAAAGAGAAAAAATCTGTCATGCTGACTCCATGGCCTGGGGTACAGATGAGGCACTTGTGCTACACAAGGGAACTGAAGTTGAGAACTGCCATTAACTCTTGGCTGGAGATACCTGCAGTATTAGCAGTTTCTCTTAGGGATATATTAAGACAGTAAGATATAAAAAGAGAAAGGTCCTTCAAGAATAACCAGGCCTTTTCCTTGTGACACCATGTGCCATGATATCATGGTGGTGATCCAACCCTTCCACAACAACTAACCAATTTAAGGAAGACAAGGATTAAGGAAATGGATAACAATGAGACTTCCCAACTGCAAACAAGACATAAGGGTTCTAAAAAGATGTCTCAATAAGTGAGAAGGAAAGAAAAGGTTAAAGTGAAAACAGTTATTTAGGGCCTTTTTAAGTGTGCATGTCACACATAACCAAGTTTTGTACAGAGCACCCATGTCAGTAAAAAACAGAGGGCTCACTGAAGACTAAGCATTATGCCTATTTTTTATCAGATATGATCTTCATAATAAATATTCAGGAATTAGAGCTCTACCAGAGGATGCTGACTCATTTTCTAGTTCTCTATAGACTTGCATTAAGACACATCTAAAATCTGAGACAGTCCTTCAATTAACAAAGCATGGATCTTGCAGTCAGTTGTCAAAATTGACACAAACAAGAAAAATGGCACTATGAGTGATTATGACATGTTTATGTCCAGCTGTGCTTTTTATTATAAGTGAAAAGATGAAAATTCAGAGAAATGTGAACTGATATGCACTCATTTATACTACAGCTTCTCCAATCTGTGCACCAGAGCTAAAAACAGTGAACTTGCACTCAGTCTCTTATCTTTCACAAATGCAAAGTGCTGCCTGCACAGAAAAAGTTAAAATTGATGGGTACATATGGGAAAAAAAATTTTAAAAGGGATACAGAAGATGATTAAGAATAGCTGATACTGCTATTGTTTTTTCAAGAATCAAAAAGATAGATTTTTTTTTTTTTTTTTTGTCTTATGAAGACTGTAATGGCCCAGTAATTGACTTTTGGACTTATACGTGCCATTCTTATCCACATCATCAGTCTTAGGTGATATTAAGGCCATTTCTCACACAAGTAAAATCTACTCTAGGAATAAGAGATACCAACAAAATCATGTTTTTCTGAAGGACATTATACTAGGCTGTTCCTTTAGGGAATCTTAAACTCTTCTATATTGCATCTAAAGGAATAGACAAAAGAGTTGTGTGATCTCAAGTAGTCTACCATCATATCCTTCACTGCAATCACAATTTTGGGCCTGCTGAATCCTTATAGACACTGATGTAAACTGAGGAAAGGATACAATAGTTTGATGTCTGTTTTCCCCTTTCCTGTACCCACTATTCATTTCCCAAAGAAGGTGATGAGAAAGGAAATAACACATTTTTCACTATTGTGCTACTTATTAATAAAAGTCAGACTAAAGGGACAGTGAGAAATAACCCTCAGAAAGGAAGAGTGCACAACAACATGTGATACACAGTTGCTGATGTATACTCCATGATAATATATTACTGCAAATTGAGATTAAATTAGATGGAATGTTATCAACATACCTCAGGAGAAAATTAGCTATAGCTTACACAATGAAGTCTTTATTAACTGCCAAGCATTCTTGATACTTTTTTTTTAAATTATGATACTTTAAAGGATGCTACGCAAACACTCTGACTAAATGTTTTATTATGCCATTGTTTATAGGTGATATTAGATCTAAAGCACATATCAGCATCATGCTGTCATGGAACTTCAGGATGGTTTTGACATTGGTAATAAATACTGAGTTTTCAGTAATGACTCTTACAAGTTGTTTGGTGTCAGGAGTATGTTAGACATATTGTGGTGGGGTCACAGATGGATGTTCCTGATTGCAGCTCCAGGAACAGTGAGATCAAAGATCTCTGCCAGATCTTCTGTCCCCATACATGCACACAGACTCAAATTTTCCAGAGGTACAATTTATCTGGGTAGGCAAGGCTGTCTTAGTCAGCACAGGATATATGAAGTTTTAGGGCAATTACTAGAGAAAATACATTGGCCATGCTGGCTGTCATAGAATTTTGTCACACACAGTTATCAGATGTGGAGAAAAAAATCAAGAATAACTGTTATGAAAGACTGAAAACTACTGCAGTGGGTCCATCATTCAGGTCAGTGGTTATGGCTGTAGTGCAAGACTGGTGAGTAATGTGTTTAATTTCATACTTTGCCAAAGGTCTCTTTGGGGACATGGAGGAACTGACAGAGTCTCCCCTTAATTCTCAAAATAAGGATAATGATCTTTTCTCACTTCAGAGATGAGCTCGGATGACCAAGGCACGTTGCTGTAGTGTGCAACAGGTTCATATTACTTTGCTTCTGTAAGTATGTTTACATATAAACATATATGCATATATTTTCTTAAATTAATAACATCAGAGTGAATTTAGATAAATATTGCAAGTTCACTCGCTTTCCTATAATATGCAGGTAACAAATCTTACTTAGAAGGAGAGAGGATTTTTTAAATATAAACGTTTTACAATATATTTCTTGAATCCATTCAAGATGATCTAATCCAATGTTCTTCCCCTAGTTATTTTACACTTTGTCATATGCAGTATTGATTGTGAGCATATTTGAGTGATTTTTGTGGGGTTTTGAACATTAAATATAGGTAATGCAAGTACCTTTAAACAACTTTACTACTTTCCATAATTAAAATAAAATAAGGCAGGAAAGGAACACATTAATTTTCCTGCCACAGCTGCATTTACCCCTAAGCACTTTGAGCAAGACACAGCGATGCACAATATGTTGCACAGTAATTCTGCCTGAGTAAAGCTCCTGATATTAAAGAATAACCATGCATCCAAAAGACAGTGAGCCTTAGGCGCAGACAGATTGACACAGCATGGTGCAACATTTTTGTCCAGAATCTGGAAATGCCTGCTTGTGAAACTTTGGCAAGAGTAAGTCCACACCATATGCATCTCCTTGTAAGTTTAATTGTCTGTAGGCAAGCTATTAGTCTACCTTCAGGACTTACTTTTCTTAACATTTTCCTCCTTCGTTGCAGTTTTATGGCTACATTAATATTATTAAGTCAAATAAATAAAAGACAATCCTTGATAGTTTGAGGCTTTTGACCAAGGCTGAAGCCAGAGCCAATGAATAAGATTAATCAATCAATAAATCAATCAATCAATCAATCAATCAACATTTGGTTCTACATCAGTATTGGTATTCCACAGGCAGAATTGCTTAAGGCAAAAGCTCCTTTAGTGTGCACCACAGCTCTCCAGCATCTTGATCTCCTGCCATCACTGCACCTTAGTGCAGACCTCATTCATTTGCATTCCTCATTGCTATCTCTTCACACTAGTAAATACTAGAGTTATGCTTGATGAAAAAGGGATATTTTGAAAAACCTTCCAAAAAGGTCCACTAAGGAAAAGTGCTCAGTCCCAGTGAAACTGCATGACAGATTTGAAGCAAAATCCAAGATTCCTTAGAATCTGAATGCTGATTACCTAGTTAGTAGCAATACTCAAAAAAGTCTTATATAGATAACTCAAGATAGCTACAAAGAAAAGGCATTTACTGAAAATAGGCACAATGTATTTTACATTTCCACCTTGCATTTAAGTGCTGCAGCATAATGAAGCACTGAGAATAGCATGGTGGGGGCTTCTTTAGAAGGCATATCTGTATGCCTGCTAAAAAGGATGAGCATTCCATACTGTGTCCTGGGTTAGTCTATTCAGATAATATAACTGTATTACAAACTGCACAGACTATACATTTCACTTGCACGTATTTTCTACATTATTGTCATCATTATAGTCCCAAGATAACAGAAGTGCTTTTTTTGTGTGTGTCTAATTTCCTTTTGGCATTATAAAGTTTTCTTGGATATTTACTTTAGACTTGGTATCATAAAAATCATCATTTAAATAAGATTACTGTTCATTCTCACGTCTATGAGGCTGTGTGTAAAATCTTTCAGACTTACACTGGTGTCATTGCCAGAAGACATCTGAAAAACATGCAAATGCATGGTTCTGCCATTGCCATGGGACCTCTTTGAAGATGTGAGCCAACATCCTCTCTGTAGATGCACTGTACAGGAAGGGATTCAGCATTGCTATCATGCTGAAGTCAAAGTGACATGGAATGTAGCCTACACCAATATGTAGAGGAGAAATCCACATTCAGGAACAAGGTCAAACCACCACTTGCAAAGGAGCTGTGCTGTCCTGGAGGACAAGATGCTGTGCAGTGCCGGGCAAGCAGTTGTACCAGCTGTCTCCCAGTGAGACATTTGTCAGCCTGAGAGATGCTCCCCATGAGCAATAGGGGCTTTTCTCTAAAATAATACTTGAAAAAGCATTAACATAAACTGAAACACTATGAAATTTATCAAAGTACAGTTATTTTGGAATACTTCACATGAAACTGAGTTTCTTGCCCTGGAAATTTTCATTGACACTTAAAAAAAAATAAGTTTAATGCAGTCTACAAAAGAGACAGACTAAAATAGATTAATTTTAAAGAAAATAAATTTGGGACAAGTTATAAATTTCAGATCAACATGTCATTTTTTAGGCAGGTGTGCCCTACACTCTGTCATTCATGAGAAAAGGCAGGATGCCACTGTCCAAAATCTTACATGGTAATTTTCTGGTGGTCCCCCTGCACATCCTACCTGCACCCCATTCATATGACCCAGGACTTTTTAAACTGCTGCTCCATACAAAATCAGAGAAATTACAAACTTTTGGTTTTAAACATTCCAAGAAAAAAGCACTGTACAGGGCATGGGTGCCCAGGCCCTGGCAGCAGCAGCAGCAGCTCCGTGAGGGGAGGTCAGGGCTGCCCCAGCCAGACACAGCTGGACACAGCCAGACACAGCCGGACAAAGCCAGACACAGCCGGACACAGCTGGACACAGCCGGTTCCAGCCAGACACAGCCAGACACAGCCGGTTCCAGCCGGATCCAGACAGACACAGTCGGGTGCACCTCGGGGACTGTGTGTGTAAGGAAGGGCAAAAACACTGCACAAATGGTGGTGAGGGAAACATTTGTGAGAGAAACCTTTAAAAAACCCCCAAACGAGCCCTATGGGCATGAAGATAAGAGCAGAGAGGAGGAGGTGCTCCAGGCACTAAAGCAGAAATTCCCCAGCAGTTCATGGAGAAGACTGTCTGGAGCAGCCACAATGCAGCCTGCAAAGACACCTTGCGTAGGCAAGTTGGTAATGAGGGCTTACAGCCCATGGAAGGACACATCAGGGAAGATGTGTGCTGAGGAGCAGCAGAGAGGAGTTTTTATGGATGGACCCTAACCCCTATTCCCCATCCCCTTGGGTGGCAGAGGCCAAGGAGTCATGTATGAAGGAGTAAAGTTGATCCTAGGAAGAAGGAGAGGCCAGGGGAAAGTTATTCTCATTTTTCTTTGCTTCTCCCTATCCAAACTTATTTTAAATTGGCACTACATTAAGTTAATTTCTCCAGACTAAGCCTGTTTTGCCCATGATGGCAATTAGTAAATGACCTCCCTGTTTTATCTCACTCCATAAACTACTTCATACCTCACCCTGCTGAAGGAACGGAATGAGAAGTGGCTGGGTGGGAGTCTGACAACTGACCAAGACTGGGTGAAGCCGTATTTATGATTTCAGTCCTTCAGCTGACCAGCTCAATGACTGAAATCAGAAATACACACTCTTTGAGAAATTAAATCATCACATCAGGTATTTTGTTAATGAAATAAAAAGCACTGTTTTTAGTCAATACAGAAATAAATTACAATTGTAAATGTTTTTATTTATGGCTAGCATTAGAGGTTAACAGATAAATGTTAATGTTCAGCTGTTTTTTATAGCAACAATATTAAAAAAAAAAATTAAATAGCTCAGTGTTGCTCCTTTCTCTTGTTGCAGGCTGAAAACAGGGAAAGCCTTCATCTGCTTGAGCTTATCTAGCAAATTTTTCATACTACATAGAGAAATGGATCCCAACATTTTGCCTAGACAACTTATTTCAGTATTGGAAGAGATATGTTTGACCCCTGCAGTACATCAGTGGCAAATGGAAGAAGGACTCCATAAGCAGAGTTCATGGCAAACAGGCCATTTTATGTGAATAAGCAATCTAGCTCAAGCTAACTCAGGGAAATCAAATCAACTCTCCAGACTAAGGTTTTGTCTGAGATGTAAACTTGGAATAATTTAAACTAATGCCTTAGTGGTTCAAAAGATAATCTGCTTCATATAAATGCCAAATCACTAACTCCTTCAACAGGCCAGATATCATATTCTACAAGAAGATTATATATAAACATATTATTAATCTACATGAATCAACATTGTATTGCTGAAAATAAGGATCTTTGAACTCTGAGTTCAGATTTATGCTAAGTTCTTAGGCAAGGAGCTTACTCTTTTTTCCTTCCTCAAAAGAAACTGCTGCTTATATCTTACTATCACATTGGACCTGTCCCATATCTTTTATTCTTTTAATATACTAAGCTCTTTGTTAAATGTTGCCATTACTAGTGAAACACCCCTTCTTGTTTTATTCTTGTTCTTACAGAGAGAAAAGAAAGCCAGGGAAAAGGTTCTCAGAAAATGTCTCCAGGTGATGCAAGATTGCTATAATTCTGATTTGTCCAGGTTCCATTTGATGCATAAAATATGTGAGGAAAACCAAGCCAGCTTTGAGAATTTACTTTAAAACTTTCATTTAGCATTCTCATTAAAGTTGTATCTAGCCTGGTTTTTGAATTTTTAAAAAATGCTAACAGGTTCTCTTGACATCTTAGTTGACTCCATAACCACATGAATACAATTTTTAATAGATACTTCTCACAAGTCAGTGGAAGCCAAGGTTTTAGCTTTAACTGGCAATGGGTTGAACAGAAAAAAAAAACATGTTTATGTCTTCTAGGTGGACATCAATGTGATTTTACATCCAGTTTTGTCTACTAGTAAGTACCCCACTGATTTGAATAAAAGGACCTATATATTTCTGCTAATAACAAATGAAAATCACACAAACTAAATTTTGAAACGAACCTGTACAATACTCAGTTGGATGTCTGGGTCTATTGATTTTGCAGGTTTAGGAAAGGTTTGGCAGATCCCTACTTTCCTATAGCTGGGCACATTTTCATTTTATTCCTCTCTTATCCCATACAGCTTCTCTATAAAAGTGTCCTTCATTTAAAGGGAGCAGCTGCTAGCACAGTAATCACAGTGTTCCTTTCTGTGTCTGAAACTGTAGTTCAGAATCCTGTTCTCAATTGTTATTTTTCTGTTCATGACACATCCCAGATGTGTGAATAACATAACTTTACTTTAAGGATAAAGTTAAATTATTTTATTTGGAGGAATCTCTATTATCCAATATCCAATACAGTCTTGATCTGTTCACAGATTTCAATGTCTGTGAAAAAATTTCAATATCAGGTATGTCTGAATTCCCATGGAGCAGGGGGCACAGGTGCCATACACACGTGACTAGAAACTGTGCAGTCCTCCAGCCTGAAATTCCATTAAAATCTCACCTTTCCATAACCAACTGACTACCCCTAATTGGATTCTTAATGGCACACTGCCTGGAAATTCAAATGCGGCCTCTCTTGGTTTCAGAGTAACCCATTTGAACACAGTTGACAGTTAAACTGACTTGTTAAGACCATTTAACATAAGTGAATACTTTAGAAAGCAAAAAATTATATTACTTTGCCCTTAGGGGTAGGGAGAAAAAGATTAATATTGTATTCATAACATTGGTACTGCTCAAGGAAAAAGACGTCACAGCTGATTGCCTCGTATTCTTAATAGAATTCGGAACCGGAATCAGTAAAACAGAAACTGTGACATTAAATTAGCTTTAAAACAAAACTCTTTTGAAATACAGTTTTGATTATTTTAGTTAATTTCCAGGTCTGTGTGCATAAGAGTTGCCTTTTTTTCATCTCATGCAAATGTAATATGGCACACGCAGCACCTTTCAGGCCAGCTGGCTTTCTCAGTCCTTCAAAACTAAAATGAAATGGAGCGTAGAATGTGTTAAATAGTTGCACTTTCAACAAGTTCCTTACAACAGTCTGAAGCTAAATCCCTCCAGCTGCAGTGTGTGTCTTCAATATATTTTCAATTTCAAAACCTTTATTTTTGGAAGCTAATGCAAATCTGCATTCTTTAATAGGTATTTAAGCCTGTCCACACTTGACTACTGCTGTAATTTTATGTTTTAAATCTAAAGAAATGGAAAATACAGTTGAAGAAGAGATTTTAAAGTGAGCATACTAGTGGCCAGGATCCCTAAGTGCCTTCCCTGATTTCTGCATGCAGTCATTTTCACTGGACTTCTTTAGAGTCTCAGCATATTGACAGAAGAGAATCAATGGAAATGTCTACCTTTCTGTGAGGACGATTTCCCCTTCCTTAGCATAGAAAGAAACATGTATGGACACCATCACATGTAATTTCTACCAATTTATGTCAGTTGTGCTTCCCAAATATATCAAAGGGGCGACTTCTGCACCTTTATCTCAAAGAACACATCCTTCTGCTACCTGGAAAAGTATTGCCTTCCATACTTTATAGAGAAATTACTTATAAGAGAACTGCACGACCTATTAATGCCCAAAAGCACAGTCACATCTTCACCGTTCACTGAAACATTTGCCCTGCTCTTCTTTCCCAAATACCCATGTAATTTATCTCTTTATTATCACTGCTAATAGCATGATCACATAAATGAAATGAAAATACCTGTATCAAAGGGATTCCTCTGGCAAAAAGCCAAAATTACTGTTTTGCTACTTTTTTGAAAAAACATGTATTAATATCCCAGGGACACGGCTTGCAAAGCAGGGGCATTACATGAAACAGTGAAGACTGAAGTATCTATTAACCAGCTAAATTGCAGCCCTATGTGAGAGTTTAGGAGATGCTATTAATTATTAATGTATAAATTAAGAGTAGAAATTTTAGAATTATTATTCCACAGTTTTATTCACTTCAGAATTCCATCACTATCATTATTAGTTCAAAATCCATCTTTTACTGATTTTGTTATTTAAAATGTACTCACTCATTAAAAAGGCTTAACTGAAGATTGTGTGATCACATTTAAACCTGTTAGAACCAAAAATTGGACCAGACTAGGTTTGTTACTAGAGCTCCAGGCTTGGGCAGTGACTGTAGTGCATGTGTGCCCATGGAGCAGGACAATGAGCTGAGTGAGGAAAGGCACGAGGAAGTCTTTAGGATCCTCCCTGGCTCTTGTGGTCTGTTCTATCTGGCAGTATCTCAGGGGTGCACACACTGCTTTTCCTGTCTCTCTTACTGAAACAGTGTGTGAGTCTCTGTGTGTGTACGTGTCTGCGTGCATATGAGCAAATGCCTGTTCCTGCTCACAAATTACAGCATTCCTGGCTGAGAGCAGGTACAGCAGACATGAGATCCTAGGAGAACAAGAGAAATCAAAAGTGAATCTCAAGATTAGATTGGTATAAATATGTATCTGTTCCTGTTCACTGAAGCTTAGATGTCTCCATAAAGCCCCATGCTCAGATCAGACACATGGGGTTTAATTCAAAGCAGTAAGTGTCTAGATCGGAAATCTAGGGAATTCTGTCTGGGATGCATGGGACTGATAAGAAGCAGGCACCGACTGCGCAACAGGCACATAAGGGATCCAACAAAGTAGTACTACAACCAGCTTCAAGGTACACCAAACACTAAAGGCTGTGTTGCCATGCACAGTCCTGGGAAAGGGAGTTTCCCATGTTGGAAAGCATTTCAAGTTCATACTTGCTTTCAACTAGAATGGACCCCACAATTAGACCAGGAAAACTTATCAAGCTTTTTAATATTTCATTGGATGTAGATCTGATTTAAGATGTTCTTATTGGAAGTTAGTCTTACTCCTAGTTCCAGGTTTTTTTCCTAGATAAACCTAGTTGTCATCTGGTGTGCTTTAAAATGGAACTGTGAAACGGAACGTGAAAATAAAATGGAACTGCACGTACAAAGGAAAAAAAAAGAATATAATTAATAGAAAGTTTTGTCCACCTTGTGTCTGCATGTTTTTGAAAAACAATGTCTTGTAAAAGCCATTATTTGGAGTGTGGCCACAGAAAAAGCCAAGTCAGCACAACCAGGCACATTTTGGGCACAGAGTGGGAAGGAACAAGTGTCTGTGGCAGGATGTGAACCTTTGCAGATTAATCAGCTAAAGAAATAATTAAATGGCACCACAACTTCAATATGTGGCAGCATGGTTAAAATACGGAGAGATAAATGCTTAGACAACAGTTCAGAGCAATAGCCCAAATTAATTGTCTAATTGTAAGGTATAATTTAAGCTGTAACTATATCTATGAAAATACATGCAGACTACAAATTTATGAGAAAGATTTCATTGACTACATATAATCAATAAAATCAAGATTCCCTACAAGATTCAGCTACTTAGCCTGCCAATCTTTATGACACTGGAGTATTATTCCTCTTGGTTTAAGATGTTTTCTCCTTTCAGCTGCTATTATGGCTGCACAAATAGGAAGAAGCCAAATGATTGCACTGAGAAAACAATGAGGATGAATAGATACAAAATGCTGTCAAACACACGGGGTGAAAAGAAAAAATATGGTTTTAATTTCTTTTAGTTCTTGCCTGTTACTTCTATCAGCAGTTGGAGAGAGGGAAGGGAAATAAATTGGATGCAAGAATAGTTGTCCAGATGACAATACCCCACTTAAAGAGCCAGTGATAAAATTTATAGGGCCAAAAATGCATGGAAAAAAAGGGATTAAAAATTAATTTCTGCAGAAATGTATAGAACAGCTCCTGAGTTCTGTCCCTCTCCTAGGCATGCAGGTGATGTGAATGATGAGGGGGATATGATGTTTTGGGGGAATTTAACCCAGGGATTTTCTCTAGGAGAGCCAGTACAAAGACAAGCTTTGTAAGAATAAGTACCTCTTAGGTGCCCAATTCCATTAAAAACAAGAACGTCTGAACTGGGCCCACTCCTCAAAGCAATGCTGAACTCACTTCCCCCTCCAACCCCGCAGCAAAATTTCTGTAGGAGATGAAATACCTCAATTTGGATTTCCTTGTCATCACATAGAGAAGAGCAGCCACAGTGAGGGAGTGTGACTGTGACTGTGTGCTGAAGTAACATCTGATCACCAACACCTGCTTTCCTTTTAGATCCTGGAACTTGAAGTACAGGACCCCAATGGGGTCCTGGAAGCAGGTGCTACGTGGTGCTACATGCAGCAGTGCACAGCACCTGGCTGCCCTAAGCCACACACTCCCCATGCTATCATTCGTGCCGTGCTGCTGGAATATTTTATCTTGATATTCCTAGCCTGCCCTTGCCCCTCCTCTCTCTGTGGGTAAAGTACACAAAGTCTGGAAGTCCTCCTCCTCTTGGTGAACTGCTGTGAGATTTCTGCCCGCAGGAATAGCACCTGGATCTGACAAACAAAAAGCAGCCTGATGTTTTCTGGCCTCTGTTATTAAAGAATGTGCTGTTCTTATCATGATTCCATTAAGCCAGTAAGTGTTTTGCCATCAGCTTCAGCAGAAGCGTGTTCAAGCCCTAGAAACCACAGATTTGATGATGGCAGGTCACCTAGAAAATGAACTGAAAATTTTAAAGGATGTTGTTGCTCTTGTATCAAATGTCAGATCGAGTGCTTGGAACTGGGAGGACAGACAACAGTTTACTACACAGATCAGCTAAAACTTGAAGCTAGTGACAAAGAATGCATTTTCTCAGAGATCCTGGAAACATATGATCCCTAAATAACTTTTCTGCTTTGGATATCTTTCTCTCTTTAATTTGATGGACAATGGTCACCTTTGAATCTTTGGCTTTAACACTGCAAATAATTACTGCTACCACAAAAGCTGCAGTAGCAATTATTATTTGCCTTCCATTTCTCTGAAGATGTTAATGGCAACTAAGATGCAGTTTCACTTTCCTTCAGTAAAAGAAATCTATGTATTACTATGTGGTTTTCTCTGTGTATCACTGAATGCTCTACTGTGCGGGTTGTCTGACAATAACAGACTTGTTACCCTATTGGTACCTTGGTAATGTACTGCTAAGAGGAATTAATAGCTCGCTGCACAGAACTACTTTGTTGGCATTCATACTGTCGTGTACAATTTTCAGGCTATAATATCAATTTTGCAAGCTTATCTGTCAAAAACAATTAAAATCTACAACAGATATAATTTGTATTGCACCAATCTCTGCAAATCTTTCACTGTTGCAGGTATGAATATTTTATATTACACAAAGAGGAACTAAAAGGAATTTAACTGAATTTAGACATGGGGTCTCCAGTTGAGGATGCGTGGTTTTGTATGTACTGCAGACCTTTTCACTGTTCTTGGGCAGAATTCCTAAAGCATATCTAAAAAGAAAAAATGTAATGCCTGTTCTATCCAAAGAAAATGAAGCCGGCACTTATGGACCCGTTTATCCCTAAACAGAACTTTTGTTTTGTTTTGTTTTGTTTTTTTGTTTTGTTTTGGGGGGTTTTTTTTGTTTGGTTAGTTTTTTTTTGTTTTTGTTCTTTTTTGGTTTTCTTTTTATGAGTGCAAAAAGCCAGCTAGTTTCCCTTACTACTCTAGAATAATTTTTTGGGATTTTATTTTTGATAGCAATGTGGATCCCATATTCTTTCCTTTGTGTTCGGACTTAGCTCCTTTTATATTAGCATTAGAGACATCTATCTGATCTCATCTGTATTACACTCATGAAACTTGAATGTACAGAAGTCCAGTTTTTTGTGATTTTCCTTGATGAACTCCAGCATAAAGTCAAGCTTTTCTCCTTGAATCCAGAACCAAATCATTACCCAAACCATTACATAAATTCATTGCAATGCCAAAGTCAAATGCAAAAATTCAAATATCTAAGATTAAAAATCCCAAGTTTATAGATAAAAAAGTTTTCAGAACAATCTGGCTGAGATTTCTAACACGTTGACAATAATAGAATGCCAGAAATAATTAGCAAAATTTATGGAGCATAACTGACATGATGTAATCTATGCTACAGAGTTCTATGACTTGTCCATAAATAGTTTTAAAACTTGCTAGATAAAGCACAAGTGAAACATTATATGCTCTGTGTTATGGTCATTTCTTCTTCTGTATATTCTTTTAATTTTAAGAACTGTATATACTGTTTTAAATGTAATGGATAGGCTGCTTTTATTTATGTGCCTTTCAATGTGATTATTGCTCCATGATAATTATATTTTCTAATTTTTAAAAATTATTTTATTATTTATGACAATAAGCTGCTTTCCTTTGGTGGGAAATTATAATAGATGAAAAACTGGTATTATTAATGTATTTTTGGGCTTTTTTTAAAACTAAATTTCAAAGTTGCAGGTAAAAGCAGTGACTACACAATTTATTTATTTTTTAAATTTTTGTTTCTCAAAAGACGCACCCGGAAAACCACCCAATATTTGAGATTTAATCAGCTAAGCTACATAACAGTTGTATGTCTGAAATACAGTGCATACAATTTGGCCTCTACTCAGTATCTGCCAATTTCTTTTAGCTTTCGCTTAATATGCACAAAGGAAATCTGTGAAAATGCTTTCATTTTTCTAGATCACTTTAAGAAGCCTTTACTGTAAAAAACACGTCCAGTAAACATGTTAAATAAATCTCATTATGTAACTATTTGAACAAAATAGTCTTTATTCTGTGTTTTTCCTTGAAAAAGCAAACAAAATATCAGGCTCGGTACTGCTGTTTAATCTGCTCATGTGTTGAAGCACTTTCTCCTGCCTGCTAGTATTTTACAAAATAGCATATTTTGTTCAAAAAGTGATGCCAATAGTCACCAACTTTGCTAAACCCACAGATTTTGTATACCTAGCAAAAATACTGTTTGACTGTTTTCATGTTTCAGAAGATACCTTTTAAAGTGTACTGGGCACTACATAATCATGTTGGTCACTTGTTGCTAAATAGAAAGGATGTAGTCTGTCTCAAATGACAGGGAAACATGACAGATATGGATCCATGAACTAATTGTGATCAAATGCAGGAGCTGATATCAATGCATGACTGTAAAATAATCATGTTGATACTACAGAAATAAAACCTTCAAACTTGTTCACAGCAGTGAAAAAGCAAAGAAAATGCAACTTGTAAATTGATGAGAGCCAGTCTGAAGCTTTGTTCTTATTTTATACAGACCTCTCTTTTTCTTTTTTTTTTTTAACCTTTGTTGCTTTTTTCCTGCATAAACTTTTAAAGAACAAGCTATTTTACCTGCACATCAGAAATCTATACTGGAAAATAGAAATTTATTGGTTGTTTGGATAAGCATATCCAAAACTAGAAGGGCTAATACTCATGGAAAAAGGAATACCCCAAACTTCTACTGTTGAAAAGTTTAGATCATGAGAAGGAGAAAAATACATACAGAGAATACTTCTTATATTGAAACATTTCAGGGTATTTGAACAGTATTCACTTGCTGCAAAGTTGCCAGTTCTAAAACCAGGGTTGAATGAATTTTACTGAAGACCCAGTAACCTAGTGATCCTTCAGACCTCTGCTTAAAGGTAGGTTTCTTAAATTTTTTTTAAAAAATTCTTATATCAAATCTTAACCCTTACTATGCAATGAATATCAGGCATCCAAAAGAGTGCATACTATGTGTGAGATCACAGCACTTTTTAAAGCTCATTAAAGAATAATTCTGTTCAATAGCATTTTTGGTACAAACATTTTTCTAATGTAAAGGCTTTCATCACTGTGCAGCAAATATGTGGGGTTTTTTGCTCTTATCTCATGTAGTACACTTGATAAGGAGTACTACTGAATCTTCTGCACGCTGCATTACAAAGAAAACTGTCTTTCTGTAAAGCATTTTCTCTCCACTGCTTTCACATGAAATAAGGGCTCTTCTAGCTGAATGCATCTGACTGTATTAATACTCAAATAAAAACTGAAACCTTTCTACTTTATCTTAAGTATAAATCCCTGAAAAGATTCTTGCCTTTTCAATTGTGTTCACTGCAATAAAGGTAAATATTGAACTGAACTTATCGTATTCTAGCATCACATGTTAAGTTCCAAATCTTTGCATGTGATCTATTTTCTTCTTTATTGTTGAAATTAGAGAATAGGCAAAATGATGGCAATATTATTAAAAATATCACAGCAAAAGCATTTTACTTAAAGACAGTTCAAACCTATTGCTTTCATGAGTAGGAAAAAAAACATGGTGCAAAGTGCTCGGGAGAGGGAAGGGACTAGCATCTGTTGAAAATTAACTACTTCGACATTAATGAACACATAATTTTCTACCCGATGAGATGGTGCTGTAGAAAGTATAAATTGAAGGCACAAGAGTAAGAAATTAGTCATCTTAGACTTACCGTATCAAAGACTATGCTGTATTGCAGTCAGCATCCAAACACAGAGCATGAAGCTTCTCACAAATCAGAAAAAATATACAATCAATGAACAAATCAAATTCATTGTAAAAATAAAGGCCAGAGATTAGAGTATGTATCCAAGGGTCTGGTTAGTCACAGCTTTGACTAGCCTGCTACAGAGCTCTGCAAAACAAGTATACTGCAGCAGTGTGGCAAGCATAGGATTGCAATGCATGTCCCATATATTCAAGCATAATAGAAAACATGGTCTGGAGCTTATTCCATGTGGAAGTGGGGTTTGTTTTATGCAGGCAGGAAAAAAGAAAGGTTCTTTTCCCACATAATAGAATTAGAAATGAAGATTTTTCTTGATTATTGTACACAATAATTCCCCAGGATATCAATTACATAAAGCAGGTGCCTCTGTCTCCTGTTTCCCAGATAAATGCCTGTAATCTCATTTCACAAATGATCCTATTTAGACAGGAGCCACCTATTGTGATGATATCATTTGCTCTAGTATCCATAAATGGGCAACTTCCTACAAAACGTCATGACTACTGACGACACAAATTTTTATAATATTGAGTGGGCAGAGTGGTTGATAGGGTCCCATCAATCTACAGCAGATTCTTCTGATGTGATACCACAAATCCTGCATAATCTCCTAAAGGACTGTAAATGAAGAGGAGCATTAAACCGCTCTAGTAAACCTCATTTCAAACAAACAAACAAAAACCCCACACCTAAAACTGAGGGGGAAAAAAACCCTAGAGAGCTAGTAGAGGCAGATAAAACATAATGACAGAGCAGTGGCACCTTTTCAAATGCCTTCGGCACTCTCAAGGATACTAGTAGGTATGAACAAAATCACTCTTAGTTAGGAAGTGTAGCTGTCAGTTTCTTTTTAACAAATAATAAAAGACTGAATATCCTTTTGCCATGCAAATTTAAAATATGCACTGACAGCAAAAAGGACCAGTGCTTCAGTGATACACAAATTAGCCCTCTCTTAGTGAATATTTTTTAGAATTAGCAGCTGCTTGTCACAGGAGCTTGGAATATGAACACTGTATCAAATTACCCTTAGACTGTTTGAAATCCAGGCTGCTAGACAGGCTTGCTTCATGCACTAGCTA
>VWZN01010427.1:314052-332585 GCA_013396955.1 Regulus satrapa | reverse complement strand
AGAACAGTTAAGAACTTTCTGAACTTTACACTATTTCATTTTGACAAACATTATAACAAGGCCATTATTTTTACTGATTTTTCTCAAGCAATACTGCTTCAGAAATCACTAATCAGAGAATATTTGTCTAGGCTTTCTGACCTTTTTTATTTTAAGCAAAAATATTTATCAATGATTTGTGATAAATCACAGCCTTTAATTTTTCTGTCTTTTTCTTTTCTGATCTGTGTTGTTTGTCAAACATTGTTCCTTCACTTGTACTCCTGTATTCCTTGCCTTNGATCTGTGTTGTCAAACATTGTTCCTTCACTTGTAGTCCTGTATTCCTTGCCTTTCCTTCCTCCTTCCCAATTTTCAAAGTTCATAGAGTTAAAAAAGTATTGTGAAAATAGACAAAAATGTATCTTTTCCTATCTGGTTTTTGGTTTTACACATATCTGATATCTTTGAAAGATGATCTTTGAAAGATGCTTTATGACAAAACTAAAGATGCTGTTCTAAAACATCATTCTAAAAACTACAGAAAAAAAAAATAAAATAAAAAGGAAGGACTTGAAGATGACCGAAGTATGATCAGGTAAAATTTAATATCAAATTATCAGTTCTCCCTTGACAAAATTTTGGGAAAGGAGGAGAGAGACGAGACAGCCGCTGCAGATAGTTCAAAGGCTTTCAAAGGGTCTGAAGAGCAAAGGAGGCACTTCACACGGTGAAGCTCCAAGTTGAAGCACTGTCTTCATGTCACAGCCATGAGAAAGAGCCTAAAAGGTGTCAGTAATATTTTTTAGTTATTTGCTAAATATAGCAACACAGTCTAGGTCCCCTGGTGCACAGATAAAATTCTGCTTCACATATTCTGGGCTTTGCTCACCAGTATGCAAATATGGCTACTACGTCACCCCAATATTAACTGTGTCTTGTAGAGTTTGGACCTTTGCAGGTTGAAATATGGGTTTGACATCATGTTCAGGTGCTTGCTGTGGCTGATGATAAGCTTTTCTTTGAAGGTGAAACAAAGTCAAATTCTGTAACTTCACATGTTGCCAAGAGACAACAGTAGTCTTCTGGCCATATCTCATCAGAGGCACTGGCACTAATCCATTTCTAGGCATCACAGCTCATAAACTCAGAACTATTATGGACTCAATAAACTCAATCGATACATTAGTTAAGTGAGATGGAATGATTTAGCTCTCAGAGAAAAAAATACAGGCCTTAGTGTTATTCAGTGCTGGGTTTGAGCATCCTGGAATAATGAATTACAAGAAAACCATTCAGACAGACACACTTGTCTTGGCACATTCACTTGAAATGCAACAGGAAAACAAAGTCTTTTTGTTTTGTTTAAATAAATNCTGATCACAATCTTTATGAGGCTGTTTTTAGAAACTATTTGAATCAGTCTTTTTAAAGTAAATAAATTGTATTTAATGCTTCAATTTGATGAAAAAAATATTCACAACATAGGATAGGGAAACTGCATCATTTTAACAAAAAACCACCACATGCTGAATACTTTAATGATTTTTTATGCAATATTAAATAATCAAATATATAATAATTTCATAAAATAGGAGTTAGATATCCTTCCTCCTCTATCAGCCTACATTTTCATTTCAGAGAACCTGGCTCATCCCAAAGGAAAGTTCCCAAGCTGACATATACTACAAAGTCTAATTTTTTTCTTCTTTTTTTTTTAAAGCTTGAATAGATGCAGAGGCTTGTAGCATAAGCTATGGCAGTGAAAATGTGCATAAAAATTACTGGTTAGCCCAACTACTAAAAATAGTTATTTCAGCCATAGCAAACAACACAGTAGATATATTCTTTCTGTAGATTATTTCTATTCAGTTTTATGTTTCTTGCAGAAAGACAATTTAAGCAAGACTACTCATTAACAGTGGAATGCAGGAATTGAGTAAAATCCTCTAGCAATAGTCCAAGAATGCATCTTACAGTATGTCTCTAAACCTGATTTTCAAAAAGGGTAACTGAGGGCCAGAAAATGATATGACAAAGATGCACATATCCACGATAGATTATTTAACCCTGCCAGTGTGCAAAGGAAAAACAGCAGCAATAACATTAATATTTACAGTGGCACCCACTGATGCTTTCATAATTTAAATTTGACCTCAGTGAGAAACTTGGCAAATTACTTTTGTTCTCATGTTTCTATTGTTTTATGAAAGGACAATAACACCCCCTGCATCAAACCTGCATTGTGATTGCCCAGTAAGCACCCACAAATGTTTGATATCCAGGATTTTGCAGTCTAGAACTGAAGCACACTGGAAAAGCGGATACGTGTAGAAGTCACTATGGTTACTGCCTACACTTTCTTTGCCTCCAATAAGATCTTTCATTTCCATAAGCATTAAAATTCACCAAATGCACCAAAATTATTCAGACAAAAAAATAATCTCTGATTTATAAGCCTTTTAGCTGTGTTGCTTTTATCTTTTTAAGTATAGAGTCTGAGCTGAGGCATATTATTCCACATCTGAATATAAGAAAAAGTATTGCAGGAGAAACCTTGTGGTGGAAATGCTTTGCAGACCCCAGTTTCAGCAGGGTATGTGGAACAGCTGTCTGCTGTTGGCCAGTGCAAAGCCAAAAGCCAGAAAACACTGTATGGGATGCCAGAAAAAAGGCCCTAGCTGGAGATTTAGCAAGCCAAATTCAGATTATTATTGTTAGTATTATTGTAAATCTTTCCAATAATAATAAAATTAAAAGATCATCTTCTGTTCTTAGATTCCCTATCTATAGTAATAAGAAATAGCTATATGTAAAATGAAGTTTGGGGTTTAGGGGTTTTTTTGGGATTTTTTTGTTTGGTTTGTTTTTGTTTGTTTGTTTGTTTGTTTGTTTGGTTGGTTGGTTGGTTGGTTTGTTTTGGGTTTTTTGAGGTTTGGTTTTGGTTTGGGTTTTTTTTTGCTTTGCTTTATCTTACAGCAATCAGCATGATTCCTTCTTTCAGTATTCTTATATAAATGTCAGACTGGCTAGAGCCTGTAATATTTCCTGATCTCACAGTCACCCAGTATACTAAGTGCTTTAAAATTGCATCCAGTGGCTGTGTTCTCTCCAGTAATTTAAAACATTTCTTAGTTTTATCCTTTTACTTCAGTTAGCTTTCTACTTAAATTCCTTTCAGCATGCTGAATGGCTTTGTTTATGCTGATGTTTTGTTTGGTATTGCCAAATATTTTGTGTTTTTGAAAGTATCCCCGAACCACCATTGTCTGTTCTACATACAGGAAGCTTATTTTTTCTTTTTACCTCAATTATCTCCTTACCTTGCAGCTAGTTGCTTTTAGTGTGCCACATTTCACAGATCAATATATTGTTTATCAGTTCCATTACTTCCCTTTATTTTTCCAATATATGATTTTTCCGATGTTCCCGATATTTTAGGTGAAATATTTTTACTCTTCAATACAATGAGGTCATTTCCCTGAGAGCTGCTTCTCCCTTTTCCAGAAGGGGCGGGGTGCTCACGGCATACAGGATATGCAGGTAAAAAACTTGACACCTTTACAGGAATCACACCAAGCTGGGCTGAGGTTTGTAGAGAAGCAATACCATCAAAAGCTTATTCCTGCTGCTGAGGTAGGGTACAAGGTCCCCTTGACACCCAAATCTACAGAATCTCTTCCAGCATTGCCAGCCTCAAGGATTCAAACAACACCCCCAATACTCACTTTGAGTACTTGGAACTTTCCCAAAATCATAAATGCTTTCTTAAAAGATAGATATGCAAATTGCCCTTGACACTTTGGGCCAGATGTCCAACCTGTGAGAACTCAGAATACTGCCTATCACAATATTAGTTTCTTAAACCAGACTGGAAAATTGAGCTTTTCCCTGTAATTCCTCCCTTTCATAATAACAAACTCTTGCTAATGTATTAAAATTTACATGAAACAACAAATCAGCAGAGGTCACTCTTTCATGTATCATTTCCATTTATGACATCCATGCACATTGAAGAAGGTGTAAAGCTTAAAATTGGCTTAAAATTGTCAGCAATTTCTATATAAGTCAGAGAAAATATTGAACAATTCTCTGCTCAACATTTTTCAATGTAAATGAGAATTTATAAAGGTTTTATTTCTGATGAAGTTATAGTAAGTGCATATGCATCCAAATTTTGACAAAACCAGAAGCAGTTTAGTGAGATCTTATACAACTTGTGGAAGGAGAGTACAGCAAAAGGCTGATATTTATTCGTAGAGTGCTACTCTGACATTTAAGCTGTTTCCTGTTATGTTTGCTTACTTACTTGTGCCCCTGTCTTATTTCCTGGGAGAAACGCCAAAAAAATCAAGTGACCTCTGTATACTATTAACTATGTCACATCATGCTGCTTAAAATATGTTATAACCTGATTGGCACAGGAACCTATTTTGTTCTGTTTGAGAACACTTATACCCAGAACAATGAAAGTTCACAGCCCCAGCTTCTTGGGAACCAAGAAGTCAGCTCTAAATACAGCTTTATATGGGGGTTCAGCTGCAGCATTACAAGCTATGGCAGCGTATCTTGACTCCCAGATAAGGTAATTTATAATGGCACAGTTATAAAAACAAGCCCAGATCTTGCTCAGATTAAATTAATACAAGTTAGGGATCAAGTGACCTGTAAAGATACAAATTATTGCTTAGAAATTATCTCAAGCTACAAATACGTAGAAGACATGTCCTGACTTTACCTAAAGCACAGACAAATACTGTGGAAATTCACAATCACAGCAACTGAGTGCACAGTACAAAGAAAACACAGATTTACAACAATCACTATCTTACAGAACAGAGCTGGCTAATGGATTTAAGGAGAAATTGAAGATGCTGAGGAACAAGTGATTTCTGTAGGCCTGGAAGATGCCAAGACCCAGAGTGAGCTGCAAGGGGTAAACAAGGAGAGGGACCAGAGAATGCCTGCAAGAAAATAGCCAGGGATGGAAGCAGGGATAAAAGTCTGCTGTAAACAGGGAGCCCTGCCTGGTTGCCGGGCTCAGCAGCCTCCCAGCAGCACTGCACCTTTGAGACTGTTCTAGCCAGCGCCGCTGTAACGCAAGTGGACGGCTCCATCTAGAGGCGAATATCCCTGAGCTGGGGAAATGGCATCATTGCGACTGAAATACCTCTTTCTCCACAAGTCAGAACCTGCTCAAAATAGCGCTCTGAGCTGCTCTCCTCTTGGCAGGGATGTCCACCAGGAGGGAGCAAGCTCCATACGCCTCACCTTTTGCAAAGGCTGAGCAGCTGAAAATAAAGCCAAGCTTTCCCTGAATTCCACCTCTCAGTTTGAATGGTCTCCCACATTAAGTCTTGCCAGATTGATTCTGTGGCATCCATAAAATGACACAGATTGAAGGCTTACTCTCATTCTGATGGCAAGAAGGGGTCCCACAGGCAAAGGGCTCCTCCATTTCTTCACTTCTTGGGTCTCATGAGAAATACAGAGTATTTCCCACAAATATCTTGAGAAGCACATCTATATTTAGTATCAAACAGAGCACCATTAGTTAATATGAAGTTAAGGAAATGTTTCAAAAAATAAAGAGATTCTCAAAAAGGATGTTTATAGTTCTTTTTGTCGCAAAGGCCTTCTCTGATGAACAAAGATGAAGCTATTCTTTTGGAACTCTTCTACTGAAGCTGTCCATCAATAAACAAATATCTTCAACCACATATTAATACTGATAAAGAGCCCAGAAGAACAAAAAAACTAAAAAGCAAGCAAGCAAAAATTAAAAATTATAAGCAAGTCTAACTTCACCCTCTATTGCTGGGATCTCGACTCTCTGCCAAGATATTCTCACAGAAGAGCTTCTCTTCTGCACTGATCAAGAAAAAAAAAACAAACTTTGAGTCAATGTCTCTAAAAGCCCTTTTCTCCCAGTCACAGGCTAAAACATGTATTGCAATGCAATTTTACAAGCTTAACTCCACTGTTGCTTACTGTACACTTAACAGGGCTTTTTCAAATAGGCAGCAACCAGTTATATGAATATAATTCTTCCCATTCACTGTTTTCAGGCCTGTGGGTTACGTATCAGCAAAGATGAACTTTTTATAAATCAGTATGTTTAGATTCAGACAAGCTGTGTATCTGAGCAACAGCACAGAAAGGAGCGACTGTTGTCTATGCATTACATTTTCTCAGATTACTCATTTATTATACAATAGTGTCCTAAATTTTACCCATCACTTCCTTCTGGTGTTTGTTAGTGAGGAAGAAAATTTGGATTCAAAATATTTCACCTTCTACATAATGATGTATTCTGCATGTTAGGTACAAGTAGTTTTGAGATTAAAACTGGTAAGCTGATTAGAGTAAGCAAGACACATTGGAGAGCAAGAGGAGGAAAAAAAAATAATGTTCCTTTTCCTATATAAATTAATTGCACAAATGTCTGCTCACTTCTTAACCTATTCTTCGGTGTTTTACTCAGTTTAGCTGAATTTTTGCAATAAGAATATAAATCTAAATGGAAAAATGCAGTTTTAGGTTAAGAGTTGGGTTTCTTTTAAAGGTTTATATTACATGAACCATTATTTATTTTACAGGATTCATTGCTGAAAACAAAACTAGCAAACTACACAGTCATTTTTTCCCTGACTTCTTCCTACTTTAGGAATTCAGATCCAGTTTGCTGTTACTCAAAACAAAATTACTTGCAGCTATGACTCATATCTTTGTGGCAGCAAAGAATATAAGATGTAGGTCTATTTATGTAGCACATGCATAATAGCACATTGGAAGTTTTTTAAGGTCTCTTCTAAGAGAAGTGCAAGAGCATGGATGGAAAAAAACTCACTGGAGTCAAAGGAGGAACCCAATGGACTCTCATATGTCTTAGAAAATACATACACATACAATGGCACTGAACATGTACCAATACCTGTGGGAAGAGTTGAATATCAACCAAATGAAAACATCAGAGCTAACCTCCAAGAGCCTCTAGTGATTAGCAATCCCTTACACTCAAAGACATTCCCACCTTGCAAGCTCAGCTTCGTCCCTTGGCTTCAGACCCAGAACAGACCAGTCCTCAAGCAAGTCCTGCCTCTTTGCAGTGTTTGGCTTTGCAGTGTCCAGCACTGATTTCAATCAATGTCTCAAAGACATTGGTGGCCAAAGAAACTGCACAATTAGTGTGCCTGCAAAACATATGCCACAGTCCCCAGCTTTACCTAGGTGGTCCAAAACTGAAGAAAATACAGGTGAGAGATGGACCTCAGACTTTTATTATTGCAATAAGTTTTTAGAGGCAGTATTTTTATGGGTAAAAGAGAAGAACAGCTTAGGTCAAGATACAGTGCTCAGAAAGGTGAATAAAATATGGAGGGAAAAGTAGCATGCTGAGAAAGATGGAGAAGAGGGCCTGTTATGGTATATGTTAAAGACATGGATAGGGCAGAGATAGTTCACAAAAATTTTAACAAAGCCCGCTCTGTGTCAGGAACATACATGACACAAAAATCCTAACTTTTTTATATCTTTAGAATGGCTTAGTCGTCTCTTTACCTGAAAATGGTAAAATACATGAACAGTGACTTCCGGTGACTGAGCTACACAAGTATCCATGGCTGTGATGCCAAAACTTTAAATGTCGAAATCAGAACAAGACTGAGACTATTTCAGTCATTGTAGATCAATGTTCCTGGTCTAAATTAGTCAGCTGCCTGTTATGCAAGATCATCCTCCCTGCTAGTCATTCTCACAGGGTATTTACAGAACACTGTATGGGAATGGTGAGAATTTGAGTGAAGGTACTACCAGGAGGAGGCTGTTTAAAAAAGAATGTACTGCATACATTTTCAGGCAGACATTTAAGCAGACATTTCTATAAAGCTTTTGCTTTCCCCCTTGCATTATATATGCACACATACATACATACATGTGTACACACATACATGTATGCACACACACAGTTTTCATGGCATTGAGGTAATGTGGGAAGGATGGCATACATAAATATGTTTTTAAAAATCTTTCTAGAGCATGAAATACTTCTGCTACTTCTTGGTAGCAGAGGCTCATTTGAAAATAGCTTTCAAAATGCAGACTTTGGAGAAAAGTATTTCACAAATCAAAGTGATTCTCTCAAAGCTTATCTCACCATGATAGCATTTACTAGAGTAGGAGGAAGAGGAAAATTTTGTTTTATATCACACCAGTGGACTCAAATCTTCCTTTCTCTGAATGTTTGATTCAGTGTCCTGAGTTAGATATAACACATCTTTTTAAAAAGATCCCAATCAAATGTACATAAAATATTTCAGCACAATGATCGGCTGCTCTTCTCCTTCCTTTCTATCTTATATGCTCATTTCCTTACCTGTGCTGGTCGGAGTTGCAATATAGTTGCATCTGTATGAGATAATTTCTGCCTGCTCAACTAAGGCTGAAAGACTCCTTTATGGAAAAAGAAGTGAAGTGATCATAAGGTTGATTCGCTCAAAAAAAAAAAAATCTCATTGAATAGCCTTTTGCAGTTTGCATCATAGAAGAGGATTGCTCTGTGTGCAGTGTTATCTCAATTACTGTTCTGTGAATACAGTCACAGAGAAGGCAGGGAGAAAAAGGTCAAGTATTGTTCAAATTTCTAACTATTATTTTTACTGTATATTTTTATTTTTATTTCTTAAGGGGTATAGTACATGAATTAAAAGAAGTCTGATTTATTTTGTTAACATGGAATGCAACATGATCTGCACTGATCCAGGGTCCATCTTATTTGCTAAAGCTGGAGATAAAGACCCAGAATAGTTGAACCAAGCCAAGAGTTAGGCTACTTTTTTTTGATAAATAGCATTTTTCAATAGCACTTGACCAAAAACCCAGGAGCTTCAGGAAAGCCCGCCAAACTCCAAATGGACTGTCTGATGATTTGGCACAACTTGAGATAATGCTGAAAGCAAGTACAGCCAAATTAGTACTTGCATTCAGTTAAAATGAAATGGACTATAATATAAATAGATCAAAATTGGGCCCAGATCCTGCAATTCACTATGCAGGCAGACTGTCAAGTGCAGAATCAGCACTTTGGTGAGCAGAAATCTAATGAGGAAAAGCTCTAAAATGCCGGAAAGAATTATTAGAAGAAAAACTATTTAAATCCTCCACATAACCAGAAATATTTGCTTAATACCACAGATACTAATAAATTAGTTAAGAGCACTTACTTTGAACCTGTAAATGATTCTCTAAATGTAGTAAAAATAATTTCATGCAACAATGTGTCAATCCAGTTTGGGAAAAGCGCTAAAAAACCTTGATGACTGTGTTTATCCACAGCAGAGAAAGTGTATAATCAGTACTACCCAGCTCAAGAAGCAATGCACTACCTGAGCATAACACAAGTGACACAGATTTTGGAAGAAGATTCAAGATGAGAGAGAAGAAGCGAAAGGTTAAACATTCAAATCCCACAAAGAAAGGAGTCTTTAAATGCTGGGCTTTTTAGAGAATTGCAGCCTACAGTGCAGTTCCTCTGCTTCATGTTTGCTCCGAATTAAAAATAAATACATAAATAAATAAATAAAGAGAAGCAGTTTAATATTCTAACAGAACCAGTTTTAAAAAGAATTCTATTCCCATTAACAGAATAGATTGCATCACGTCATATAAATAAAACCTTATACTGTGACACAAGGATCTGCTAGCAAAGTCAGAAATTCGATAGACAGAAATGCTGTGAAAAATCTGCAAACCTGAACACCGAGAAGAAAAATGAAACAAAGGAAACAGAACATGTTTCTAGACAATTTATGGATAAAAATAATAAGTACAAATAATAAAGGAACAACAACAACAACAGAAAGCCTTACCATGATGTTTGCACAACTGTGTGTCTGTAGCCCATGCTATAAATGTGGATACCTTCTATTTCCATCATCTCAGCCCCTCTAGTGGTCAGTACCTGAAGATCTTGCCTTCAGGAGGGACACGATCTATCCATATGTACCATTTGCTGTTGCTCCAGTGTCTTGACAGATATTTTTTTTTAATCATGTAATTTTTTCAGGAGATATAACTTGTCACTTTTTATTAGCATTTTTGTCAGTGCTGCTGCTACGTGCATACATTTAATTGCTAAGCAACAAAGAGTAAGCTCTGCACAGCACATTCGATTACTGCATTCCCTGTGCCATGCATTGTTACTAATGCACTTATATAATAAGAAATTTAAAAAAAAAAAATTTAAAAAGGTAAAAATATTTATTTCTGTTTCCATAGCATCTAGAAGCCACAATCTGAAATCAGGCTCCATCATGCCAGCCACCCAGGAAGAGAGCTAACATCTGAAGGGAGATGAGGACAAGGGGGCTGATAGAAAGTGCACAAAAGTTAAAAGCAGAGGTTAGTTTCAGTGTTTACACAGCTGAATAGGCTAAGTCTAAAGCTCAGAGGTGACTACCCACCTACAGTAAGTCATGATTCTCAGATATTAGCAAAGTTATCCATTGCTGTTGCTAAAATACTTGAAGCATTTGCAAGTGTGGTGGCCTCAAGGTGAAAAACATTACTAGTTGAAAGTTTAACAGGTTGGAAGAGATAATCGGCATTATATCAAGAAATACTCTCTCTTCATTTTTCTCTTTAAGTCTCTTCAAGGGCAGGCAGTATTTTCTCACCAAATTTTACACGACTGTCTGCTCTTCATATCAAAGTGCCCTGTCCTTGAAGGCTGCTGTCTCCAAAATTTGAGTTTGGCATTAACAAAGATTACTTGAGCCTATCACACAAAGGACTACAACTCCATCTTTCCTTTGCTGAAGTGCATCAATGTTCACCAGAGTGTTCTCTTTACACCTGAGATGTGCAAGGACAGTGGTCCCTCTTTTTTCTTGGTGTCATTACCAGCTATTTTGCAGTCAGCACCACATTTCTTAATGCCATATCTGCAAGGTTCAGCAAGAAGAGCTGCTTGGAAAACTAAGTTTGTGCAATGTAGAAACTTTCACAACCACATACAACCACTTTTAATTCTGCAGTTAGATTCAGGAATTGGGCCTGACCCTGTTTGTGTCACATTGGCATTTCCCAAGTAGCCCAAATGGAGCAAAAGACTAGATGGGGACACATGGTAAAATCCTCCCAAACTTTATTTCAGGATATTATAGACCAGAAATTATAGCAGGTATATAGATAATACTTAAAGACAGGCTTCTAGACTATAAGCCTGAAGGACCAAGAGGAATGCTAGGAAAAGAGGTAATTGCTTTTGAGTTATAAACAGTCACAGTGCACAGTCCTGCCCAATTTCATTAGCATTTCCTCTGGGTTCCAATACTTTTGCAAAGAAACTGGAATTCCCCAATAGCTAATGTGTCCTGTGTCTTTTGGTGGGACTGGAACAAAGACTGTAGTTGTGTTATGGGCACAATGTTTTTATACTCCCATGGGAAGACCAAACAGAATTGCTCTAAATGAACCACAGCAGGAGACCACAAAGAACATTATCAAATTCCTAAACTAATTAAGTACATCAGTACTTAATCATACTAAGTGCTTCTGCATTAAGCTACTCAACACATTAATTGCTTAACCCCTGAAATATCATTGTGAATATATGCTTTTGATTGCTATTTCAGAGGAGGGCAGATGGATACTTGGAGAGGTTATATATTTCCAAGAATTACAGAGTAAAATCCTTTTACATACAGACCATGCTGGAAAGCCTAGGTAAGGACAGCTCTGACAACTCCTGCTCCAGCAGAGCATTTTCACTTCAGAATCATGAAATACTCTGATTTGGAAGGGACTTACAAGGATCTTTGAGTCCAGCTTTTTAGTGAGTGGCCCACACAGGGATTGAACCCACAACCTTGGTGTTATTAGCACCAGGGTCTGACCAATTGACCTAATCCCAGTTCAAACACTGTAGCATCTTGAACCAGAACAGATGCCAGGAAAACAGCTGCGAATTGGGAGACCCTGTTATTGCCTTCTGGATCACTTTGGGAGATAATTACAGAACAAAATTACAGACTTTCTGGCTACTAGAAAGAGCTCAGTGATTTTCTTAAGACCCAGAGTCCTACAGTTCCTCAGACACAGGATTCAACAGAAGGTAGCACAGGTAAGAAGTCTCACATGACTTGGTTTCTAAGATAGAAATTTTTAAAAACCATCAAATGAAGTAAATTAATGGCATATTACATTATATATGTGTGCTGACAGCAGTAAGAATTTAATCCTTTTCCTACCATATAACTTCTTAGCATTCAAAAACTACTGCATGAATAGGGTGTTCTTCTACATTTCTTAACACATAGCTCATTTCTGGATCCTCATATTGAACATCAACAGTTTCTTCTGCTTAGCTCAGGACACCAGAATGACCTTGTTTGATGAGATTTTCCCTAAACATCTGGGCCTAGCATAACCTTCTTGAATTAATTGACACAAACTCATACAAATTTTCTGCCTCAACTCTTAGTGAGGACTTCAGTGTGGCTGTGAAGCATTAGGCAAAACAGAGTCTTGTAACGTGAGCTGCAGTGACATGTGCCACACAGCCAACAGGGAGGGAAAAAAAGGCTATATATTACCATCTTAATGCCCACACACTTTACAGCACAGGGTTCAAATAAATCCTTTGCTATTCCTCCTTTTTTATAATTGTGCTTTAATGCCTCCAAAGAAGAATTGCAGTCATAATCTGTCTGGCTTCAAGGAGGAAAATATACAGCTTACATGCATGTAAGTACACACAGGTCCTTAGTAACAAGACTATGTTTAATAACTCATTTGATTTTGGGTCAGCCCTGAATTGCTTACACAGTTGGACTAGGTGATCATTGGAGGTCCCTTACAATTAAAATAATTTATTCTCCTGTTCCATTCCATTCCATTCCATTCCATTCCATTCCATTCCATTCCACAGTGTCGGGCACACCAGCCACCGACCTCAGGGCAGGCAGGGTGATGCCCAGTCTAGCTGGGGGCAGGACATCACAGCAGCTGTGGACTAATGGCATTTGAAAAGGGATATTTTTTCCCTACCGAGCCCCATTAAAGAGCACGACTACTTACAATAAAAATGAAAGGGATAATAAGCCTGCACTTTGCAGACTCTTAGCATTCTTCTATTAAAAAGGCACTCACAGAAGCAGTAGCCTTTGTTCATACTTTCCAAACCAGGAGGGTTAATGGGGTGACCCCTAAATAAGGTGGCAAAACAAACCTTATTGGACTCAGAAAACAATCTTTTTCTGAAAATAATAAAACTGGATATATTTCTCTCTAATAGAAAGGTATTTTTCATGGACTGGATCTATCTTGCATAGACCACCAGAAACAGGATAGTCTTCAGCCAGTACTAAGCTAAATATATATGTATCCCTAACTCAAAACAACTTTAAAGATGTGTCACAGAAGGCTGAGTACAAGCCAAAATAGAACTGTGGATTTAAAAGACACTTTCAAAAGGTGTGTGTGTAAAAGGCTCAAAGATACTTCTCAGTTCAGAAAACAAAGATTGCATTTTGGTGGGTTTTTGGGTTTTTTTTCTCTGCAGAGAAATCATTTAAAGGAAGACAAAACTAAACATTCACTGACAACATAAGGATCACCCAATGAGGTCCTTCTTCAATTACAGTGCTTTAGACATACTCAACATCAACTGTTTCCAAGTTTTTTTGGAGCTATTATTTTCACTTCTTTAATATCCACCATTTTTGTGAGGCTTGTCTTTAACCCCATCTGCTAATGTGTTACTAGTGTGTCCACCACTGTGGAGAGGGAATTTTATTCAGCAATAAACTAAGGAGCTGAGTAGAAGCTGTGAGCTTTATTGTTGCAATATTAATAATTTAAACATTCTATAATGCAGTGTTTCAGGTATGGCCATGAGGGAGCAAAACAGTGTAGGGCTTTCTGTAATTTAGTACCTCAGAGTGATGAACAGTAGAGCACATCTTCAAGCACTTGTCTCTGAATCAATGCTTCCTTTCTTGTAAGACAGAAGCAGGAACTGTTTTATTTACAAGATTTCAGAAATGGCTAAATGCAGCTCAAATGACAAAACTTTTAGAATATATACTTTACTTAAACTTTGAACCTGATTGAATCTGTTAAGATTTACACATCTGAGAAAAAGGGATCTTAAGTTTCTAAAGTACTGAGGGGTATTCAATCTCTACTGTGCTCTAAATTTTATTCTCATTACAGTAACTGAAAGATCCTTCTCAATTACAAACATTTCTATCAGTTCAGAGCGGGGTGGAAGCCAGGGATATCCACAAAATTCATATCAGTAATATGGGGGTGAGAGGACACCAGTAAAATTCTAGGAATTATTAAAATCTTGGACTAATATCTCTCTGTATGGAGACAACAAACACTTGATCTAATTTTACCACTCTGTAAAAAGAGCTTTCTGTCATGTGAGATCTTTTTGTCAGTGAAAGAGGCCTTTGTCTGCTGGTTTGATTTGCTTATGGTAACAAGAGCAAAGTACCAAAACATAAAAATACTAATTTTCAGTGATCTTTATTAACATGGCTGAATTTGCACATGCAGGACCAAATTGAAAGGCTCTCATCTACAATTCCCAGATAAAAAAAGGATGAGAAAATATAAGTGTTAAGACTGTTTTGAAAGTAGAACTATATTCTCAGTAGCTGTTGTCCTCTACCAGCTCTTATGTTCATGCCAGACATTTGATAAGTTTGCCTATGTCTTTGTTTAGTCCAAATTAGTTCTGCAGTCAGGACACCTGTTGGAGAAAAAGTAATCATTTGAAACTTTCACATGCTGAAAATCAGACTGATTTTCTTTGAAAAGTATACTCACTAGGCTGAAAAAGGTCATCACTCATTTTCTAAAATAATGAAGGCATGGGATGAGGTGTACTTTGATTTTCTGATTATAATAGAAATGGGAATAGTTTTTTACTGTATGCAATGTGAAGAAAAAGAAGTGATGTTCTACTGAAGAAAAAGGAGTGAATGCAAAGAAAATGTGTCTGAAATAGGGTTGTATTATGCACAACAGAAAATGAAGTATAGCAGGATTATGCTACCCCTCACCAACACTGGTAAACATCGAATGTTTTCATAAATGGAACAATAGCATTCATTATGTCACCTCAGAACACATATGCTTCATAATAACATTATTAGAAGGGGAAAAGTCTGTTCTGTAAAAGCAGAGCAGTTAAGTGATGCTCATAATCCCTACCATGCAGTCCATTAACCTCAGAAATTTTAAGTAGCTTCATAGTCATCCCTGGCATTTCAGGTTTCTCACAGCTTCAAATCTGTGGGCAGGTTCACAAGCTTTTTTGTAAAGTTTCTCATGACTAGGACATCTGTAAAATTTCCTCCAGACCTTTCTTCAATTCATCTTGTGTTAAGCAGTCAATAATTGACATATCTGCATAAGGATAAAGGTACATCCCTAAAAACATGCTCTACTGAATGCAATTTTTTTTTAAAGACTTATTGGTAATTTTACATGCCATGAGTATTAAAAGCATTCTGTTTCTTAATCTTACCTTTTTCTTCCCATTTCAATGTGAGATTTCAACAAGCAGCATTCCCAGATGAGACTCATAGTAAGGAGTCAAAATAATCAGATATAAATCTTCTGCCTGTTACGAACTAATCCTCAATTCAACATAGGTGTCCTCACCATTTACGTGAAATAAATTATTTATTTTAGAGTCAGATGAAAAATTGCAACACTGCCTAACACGTTGCTTAGAGACAACTGACAAATTTTCTTTCTGGATGTGGACTTGGGAAATATAAAAGGTAGAACCAGGATGTAAAAAATTGGCATAGTGTTTTTTTGTCAATTCTTTTAATCCACAGAGGGAAAAAATTGGTGAACCTTTGTTAATTTTGATCTCATGAAACTGGCCTTCTTTTCCTGGAAGGAATTGATTCAGGACTCAACTGCAGTAATAATAACACCTTTAAGTTACCCCTCACAAATATACTTGTAGTCTGACTCCTTGACAAAAATACTTTTGTACTCATGATGCAGATTTATGAGATGGGCCTAGCTGAAGAAACATATGAGTACTATGTTAGAAGAATTCAGAGATCTGCATGCAGGGAAGAGGATGTAATCTCTTCCTCACTGGCTAGCAGCACTAAATAATGTTGCATTACATAATGTAAGAGAATATGAAAAAGATATTTAGACACTCAGAGCATGCTAATGTCTAAGACTGAGATACTAAAATACACTGGATATTATATCAAGGGGCATCTGTTTGATTATTTTAGTACTAGAGGAGAAGAAGCAATATATGCATCCCCTCAGAAGTCAAATCCTACCTAACTTTCAATTCACCTTGTGTGATGAAAAATCTAGATGTAGAACTTCCAAATGGCAAATGGGTGGACAGCTTTCACTGCTCAGGATTATCCATAAAAAGACCTGTGTCTTAGCTACTGATCTGGGGTTTTGAATCTTCAAATGACAGAATTGGTAAGAACTATCTGTGTTTGCAGTCTTACGAGCAGGGAGAAAAAAATCAACCAGATTTGTGATCTGAATACTAGGGAAAGATAGTTGCTTTAGATCTTGTGTTTTACTGCCCAACTAAATTTGCTGAACTCATGGAAAATTTTCAGTGTCTCTTTGGTACCAGGGAGCTCTGATTTCCCAACTCCCGGTGACCACAGGCAGCAATTGTACTGAATGGCTTAGTGTGCTTCAATGCTGTCATGCCAAACCTTCCTTTTGGCTCACACTCTACATATTGACCCTTGTTTAATCCCTTTTTGGCAGAGCAGTGCCCTGAGTCTCCGGGGCTTTCCAGAACAGCCCCTCGGAAGCTGAGGGAGCTGCTGTGTCCCCGGCGGTGCAGCAGAGCCCATGGAGCCCCCAGAAGGCCGGGAGAAGGCTGCAGCACCCCCTCCGCTTCCTGCAGCTCCCACAGGCGCTCAGCGCCGCTCCACAGCCCACGGGGACGCTCTGAGTCACTGCTTACAACGTAAAAGCTCCATCTGCAAGAGGTTCCTTCTCTGCAAGCAATGGGAGATGGCACCCTGACTAAAGGAAAAAAAAAAAAAAAAGACAGAATGTGGCATTCATCTGAAGAATGATGGTGTACCAGTGTCCCACATCCTCAGTCAGCTCCAGAGCTGATTCAAACTTGTCCAAATGGGGGGTGGAAATTCGTATTTGCTTGACATGCAAGAGAAAACACTTCAAATTAAAGACGAATAACATATATAAAGCCTTTTTTTTTTTTTATGCTTACCAGTGCTGTCTATGAGTCACTTTTTTTTCCCCCAAAGGGAACTGTAAACTAACTAAACACTAAGTGTATGTTTGGTAAAACAGAATATCCAAATTTGTTAGACACACTTTATAAAGGTCATGTTCTGTAATACCACACTGATCACCACCTGATTAAATTGCCTACTGCTCCAAATTTAATGAGAGACTGAAAAGTCTCAATGGTAATTGGGATAGATGATCCTTTAAAAAGAAAAAGTGAGTGGGTAGTCAGTTGAAGCACAGAAGAATGCTTATTAATGTGGAGGTGTAAGAAGTCCTTCCTGAGAAAAACAATTAAAGACTATTTTATTTGGAAAACATTGAATTTTTATTTGCGTTGCTTCACTGAAGTCCTGGACACAGTATCCATCCTCTAATACATGGTAGAAAAAAAATGAACAAAAATATCCAAGAAGAAATAATTCAGCAGTCTGTCTTCTGCCTACAATTGCATGCTGTATGGTAAATTTAACTATTTCAAATTTCTCAGTATAAAATTTGTTGTTATTTTCAGGATCTCTCTACGTATTTGTGTCTGGATCTGTTTTTCTTAAAAGTTTTTACTCCAAAGGAAAAAAAGAAAAGTTTTTACTCCAGAAATCCAAGTACAAAAACATAAAAAGACAAAGACAATAACAACTACTTGGCTGAAAACTACAGAACTACATTAAGATAAAAGGAATTATTTAATCTTAATTAATATAAAGTCCACTAAAGACACTAAGTAGTCTTTATGCTCTTGTAGTAAGATTATCAAAATGTTTTACTGGTGGTTTGAAATGGCACTAAAGTAAACTGCAGTTAAATATGTCACAAATGTTCATCAGGAACACAGCGATAAAGGGGCAGTTCTTGTAAAAAATGACTCTATTTTTTAAATCATAATCAGATCTTTTTCTGCCTAAAATATATGGTAAATTTCAAACAAGCATTATTTAAAGGAAATCATGTGAACTACATTATATAAAAGATCAAGCAAGGCAATTGCAATGGATATTCTGGGTTCATAATCAACTGAATTACTGATATTTTTATGTCTTTAAGTCTGCAATGCTACTCATATTTTGCTCTGACTGCAAAATGCATATCAAAATTCCAGACTGACTTTTTTGAGCGTGGCATGAAAGCAATTGTAAAGTTTATAGAAAAAAAAATAAAAAGAAAAAGAAAAAAAAAAAAAAAAAAGGAAGCACCTAAAACCCTGTTTTAAAATATATAATTGAAAACTGGTTATTCAGTGGTTCTGAATTATAGGGGGGAAAAAAAAAAAT
>VWZN01010427.1:297732-314009 GCA_013396955.1 Regulus satrapa | reverse complement strand
GGGGGGAAAAAAAAAATTTTTTTGTTTTTTTTTTTTTTTTTTTTTTTTTTTTTTTTTTTTTTTTTTTTTTTTTTTCCCTGTGAAATTACTAGTCCAGCTGTCAGGAGCTATGACAAGTCTGGGATCCTCTGGTACCAGGCAGGAGAATTGCACGAGTGCTCAGAGCATAAAAGCTCATTCAGAAGCCATATTTGATATTCCTTGTCTATTCTGTGCCAGGAGCATGTCAAAATACAGATGAATTGTGGTTCAAGACAGAGGTTAAAATCTGCCCTCAAACATATGACTGCAGTTTGTTGCTCAGTTGAAAGGTTGACTTGTTTTCTAGTTCCCAATTTTCTTTTCTTTCAGAGCAGGTATTTTATTTAGAGCCATATCCGGCTGGGTGAAAAGGACAGACATAAACTACTCAGTATAAAATCTCTGACAAGATACTTGGGAGAGTGGCAAAACGTTCAAAACAACAGCAAACTCAAGCTATAAGCAGCAGAAGAGATTGAAGCATGAGCAACCACCAGCATGAGCAATGTGGCCTCTTCCCAAGTTTCCCAAGCTGGAGAAAGGAACTTTGGTAAAAACTTATTTCCCTTTTTAAGAGAAGGCAACTGTTGGTTCAGGCAATTCCCACCAGGTCTATTATTATTTACAATGGAGGCAGACATCACTCTTGGCTCTTGCTCAAGGAGAACAGGGAGAGGGGGAGAGCTCCAACAACTTTCAGAAGAGAAGAGGCGTAACTCTTCACAGCACATTCTTCGGTGCAATGAGAAGGGACTTCATTGCTAATTATGGTTTATTAGTGCTATTGCATTTCAAGTTACCACAGAAGGGGTTCAGATTAGAAAGTACGTTATCATTTTGAAAATCTTCTGACTTACCTTTCCCTGAAGAGACTGAAGTCCTTTTGCCTAAACCACAAATCAGAATTACCTCTCTCCTGCTCAGTGGCGTTAGTCTCCTAACTAACATAGGTATAGTCTCTCTAACCACCACAGGCTTAGAGAAACACCCCAGTCCCTGATAAGAGGTCTTCTCTATGCTCAGACTGAGAAATTTCATAGAGAAAATCTACCCTCAGACCAGCTGCCCCCATCATGTCCTGTGATAGGTACAAGAGACACAGCAGAACAAGATCTGGGCAGGTGAGAGGGTCACAGAGGTGGCATAACCTGCCTGGGAACTGCATCCATCAATAATTCAACCCTTCTAACTTCAGCAAGGGTCACATAGCACTTGCTCCCTGGTCAGCCTGGTGTGCCCATGCAGACGAGGTAAGGTGGTGAGATGGCACCAGCTGGGGGCTTCTTCTGATATTTGGAACATGTCATAGCCTCACTCCAATAAAAAGGAAGCACACTGCATTTAATATCCCTTTAACTCACTATATGCTCTTGCCAGGTGGGGAGTTTGGACCTGTTTGAGTGTGGTTATGTAATTATGACTGAACTCATTCTGAGCTAGAGGAAGTTGGGAGAGGTGCCTCCTCCCTCTCCCTTAAGCATGGGACAATGAAGAGCACCCATGGCAGAGGCAGATTTTTTTTCTTTTAACTGTTTCCTCATTTTCAGACTTTGAGGAAAAAAGAAATCTACCAATGTTTCTGCTGTAATTGAATTTTCAAGCTTATATTTACCACATGATTTTCAGTTCGGGGAGGAGAAGGAAAGGATAAAAAAGAAAGTATAAGTTAAAAGAGAGGAAGAAGAGAGACTGTAAAAGCCAGCTTAAATGCTTTAGTCATAATATTTCTAGGACTTCTTACATTGCCCAGATTCCAGTGGCATTATACGATCACCATTTAGCAATCAAGTCTGCAAGTCACTGTCTTGGAGGAAGACACTACTGGACAGAATAGAGAGAGGAGAAGCAGATAAGAGCAGGACAGTTACAATTACTGAAGTGGACAGTGGTTATTCATTTAATCTCTAAAGAGAAAGCATCTTTTACTATTAACTCTGTCTAAACTCTGTTCTGTAAGCCTGGTTCTTTTATACATGAAGGCTGCATTACTGAAGTACAAAATGAATATAAATAACATTTACATTCAACTTACAGTTCCTATGTCTCAAATCTTAAGAATACCAAGTAGATAAATCCAAACAAACCTAATTTCACATTTCATGAAAGGGAGACTCAGGAATACTAATGCTTGACAATATAAAAGTGGAAAGGAAAAGAAAAAAAAATCCCTGCATCATGTTTGGTTTCATTTTATTCTCGAAGAGGTACACATTGCAATTAATTGTGCAAGCTATATATTAAACATAATCATGGAAATCACTGTCTGTTAATTGATTACTGTCAAGAAACTGCTGGTCACAAAACTTGTGTCTTCTTGATCCACCTTAACAAAACTGAATATTAATGCACAACAAAAATAGTACTCTTTGCATGCAAAACTTAAGTGTTTCGCAGAAGACACCCCCACTTCCTCCTACCAAACAGCTGTGTACAATAGTATAATCCAAAAAATTTTCTTTAATGCTAGAGCACAAAAAAAAAAAATAGCTGAACTAAAAGGAAGTCTTTTTGTCAAATGTCTTGTTTAGTAAAGATACTTGCATGTATTTTTATTTTATTTACAAATTTAAAAGCTGGTATCATATTACATAACTTCTTGCAGCCAGAATTATTTAACAATTAAGCTATCATCTGAATGAATCTTAAAAGAATTTATGGCACTTTCTACTCCATCTATTGGTGAAATATATAGAAGCAACAGAAGAGGATTAGGAAAGTATGCATTATGGATAGATATACAAACCTGTTATTAATCAACTATTCCTGAGTACAGTCAGAACAGAGAGACATTGAGAAGTGCACTTTTGTCCAAAACAGGAATAGAAAATCTCCAAAAGAATATGTAAGCAAAGAATAATATCTAAAAGTATGTGTCTAGTTGGTAGTTGGTACACCCAATAAAGTATGTAGTATTCTGCTATGTGCAAAAGGCATGGTCTGAAATAAAGGGCTTCTGATAGTTCTGATATGGAGAAAATTTATGTGATGGTGATATATCTCTTGTCTCAATGTTCTAAGCTTAAGCCCGCAAGCTCATGCTAATTTCTTGATCCATTTCCGCCTGTAGGGTATTTGTAAAAGAAGGCATTCACCTAGCCAGGGTAATTTCAGTGCGGCAATGAGTGGTTCAGGGATGATTTATTTCAGGGACGTGTTTTGTGGTGTACTGAAGAGCCTCCTGGCTGGAAGGACCTCTGCAATGAGCAGGCATGCAGAACCAGCACCAATTTTCTTTCATACTGTAGGAAGTTAATGCATGATGACCAAGTGGTATTCTCAGAAGCTTGATCCATTTTTACTAATAAAGTATTCTTTGTGATCAACAGCTTCCTTTAGATGGCCTTCTCTTGGCTTACTTTTCTGCTTGTTATACAGTGTCCTGAGTGTATACATACAGCTTACCCAGGTAGCACTAATTTTAAGAGTTAAAACAGCTTCCTCAGGAAGCTGCAGAAGCCACTTCTTTGCTGAAGGTCAGTGGAACTGTGGCTAATACCCCAGAATTAAATGGCATTGCATGGGACCTTTAGATACAAGATAAACATCATTTGTCGATATAGAACTAAAGAAAACAAATTGGATTTTTCAATTTCTGATTTCAAAAAGTATTTTGTTCCAAAGCTCAAGGAAAAGGTGTCTGAAAGCTCTACAGTGATTGCTAAAGCCCTTGTATCATTGAGCAGTGGCAGAGTTGTGTAATTTCCTCTTGGACCACTACAGTGAACTCATCGTACTTCAACTTCAAGGGGTTCATGATGACCCAAACTTCTCCATTCAATGCAGACAGCAGTCAAGCTCTCCTGTCAAGCACTGTCCAAGATGACACAGAAGGTAGGTCAGGTTGGGGCTTGCACCTGACATTAACACAGCAAAGGGAAGAGGCAGAGATGGGAAAACAAGAGCGTAGAGGGAATTTGTCATGTATTTCTTAAAGAAAAGAGTCAAGATGTTTCCCATGGACTGGATGTAATTGGAATAGTGCGCTCTATTGTTAGCCAGCAAGCAGATAAAGTTGCATGGAATGCAAAAAAAAAGAGCCTGTTGGAGACACTTTTTCATCTGACAATTGCACAGGCAAGTAGAAAACCTCATATGAGAACTACTCCTAAAAGGAAGCTGAGGATTTTGGCGAAAAGACTTCCCACATACTGGTGTTTCCCAGAGCTCAGTGTTGGGGCCAGCCCTGTTTAATACCTTTATTAATGAACAGGACATGGGGATTGATGCTTCCTCAGCCAGTTTGCAGACCACACCAAGTTGGGTGGGAGTGTTGATCTGCTAGAGAGTAGAGAGGCTCTGCAGAGGGATCTGGACAGGCTGGGTTGGTGGACTGAGGCCAATTGTATGAGGTTCAACCAGAACAAGAGCCATGTCCTGCCCTTGGATCACAACAATCCCCTGCAGTGCTGCAGGCTGGGAACACAGTAGTTGGAAAGCTGCCCTGTGGAAAGGACCTGGAGGTGCTGGTTAACAGCAGCTGAACATGAGCCAGTGTGCACCCAGGTGGCCAAGAATGCCAGTGACATCCTGGCCTGCATCAGGAATAGTGTGGCCAGCAGGACCAGGGCAGGGATTGTCCTCCTCTACTTGGCACTGGTGAGGCCCCACCTTGAATCCTGTGCCAGTTTTGTGTCCCACACTACAAGAAAGCCATTGAGGAGCTGGAGTGAATCCAGAGAACGGCAGTGGAGCTATTGAAAGGTCAGGAGCACAAGTCTGATGAGGAGTAGATGAAGGAGCTGGGATCTTTCAGTCTGGAGAAGAACAGGTTCAATTGAGACCTCATTGTTCTCTACAACTGCCTGAAAGGAGGATGTAGAGAGGTGGGAGTTGCTCTCTTCTTAATAACAAGCAGTAGGAGGAGAGGAAATGGCCTTGAGTTGCAACACAGGTTTATAATGGATACCAGGAAAAAAATTCTTCACTAAAAGGGTTGTGAAACATTGACACAGGCCGTTCAGAAAGTGGTGAGTCATTGTCCCCAAAGATATTTAAAAGATATGTAGATATGGTGCATAGGGTCACAGTTTAGTGGTAGACTTGGCAGTACTGGGTTAATGATGGGTCTTGATCAGAACTTAGAGGTCCTTTCCAACTGAAATTATTCTGTGATTCTTTTTTTATAAAGGAAACATTGATTGAACTAGGCATTAAAAATAATTTCTCCTCACTTTAGAACTAAGGTTTCCAAACATGTTCATCAAATATCACTGAAGGGCACTTTTTAGTCTTTCAGGTACAAGAGACAGAATATATGCTTTTATGCAATATCTACATTAGTGGCCTCTGGTGGGAGGGGCAAGAGGAACTGAATGACAGCTAAACATCAAATTCCCAGTCACTAAAGTTCATTTAACAACCTGATTTTCTAGATGCTGAGTTCATTCAGTTATATATAATTTTCTGATGCTGGATGTTCACTTTACCTGAGTATAGCTAGGCTAATTATAACATCACTGTACCTTTGCTCTCCATGGGGCTCCTAGTTTGCAATAGGCAACATTTTAATAAAGGAGAATGTTTCCTTCTGCACCACTTATACCCATCCAGACCTCCTTGCAGAGGTTTCCTCCAGTCAACCTGTATACAAATGGGTGCAAAGGGGTAAAGTAGCTACAGATCTAATAGGACTGAAAGTAAAACCTCAGCCTCTCTTGCTCACAGGCTGCCCCCTTTTTTTGCTTCTACTTTCAGAGTATTGTGAACACTGGAATAAACAATGTTTGCTCCTTCTGCTTTTTTTTTCTTTTTTTATAAAACCATGCTGTAATAAAATTGAGACTTCTCCAGAAGTCTCCACAAAAATCAGAAGATGAGAGATACGTACATTACCCGAAAATATTAAAGACTCTTAAAATGTATTTTTCTTCAGTCTTCAAGTTTTCACTGAAAGAAATTTGTGTTTGCTATTTTCCTTACATGGTTTTTAGTGATATATTCAACAGAACAGATTAAAGTTTAATTATTTCCATTCACCTTGCAATATTCAAAATAAAGATGCTGTCATGAAGAATGTGTATGGAACCTTAACAAAAATAACAATAAGGTCTTTTACTCCTATTCCCATGTAGCAGAAAATTAATACTATGAATAACAAGAGAAATTTTCTTATTAATATTTAATTAGAATATTTTATAGATTTGACAGAAATTTGAGAAAATTATTTGCTGCTTGTATCTTAATTAAAAATAATAACCTAATTTAATTTCAGTGATTTTTAATATATATTTGTGTAAACTGCAGTCAACAGGAAAGAGTTCATCCACTAAAAAGCTAAAATGCTCTATGTGAGTCCTTTCTGCACACAAAATTATCTTACTGTAACTCTATAGTAGTGTATTTGCAGTCAAAAAATACTGGTCATAGGTGATCTTTGAGGTATTCCACACTGTTCTCCATGTGAAAAAGATCAGCTCTTGCTCAAGGAGAACAGGGAGAGGGGGTTTGTGCGCTCAGTGAGCACACAAAACCAGTTCAGCTAACCCAGATGTCACTAGTCTAGGTGACATTATAATCTTCCCTCCTACAGCAACAAATCTATGACTGGAAAAATTAGTGCCTTCTCAGATCTTCCAAATTTTCTGATTATATGAAATTTTGTCCTTTTCCTTAAAGCACAGAGGTAGCTACATATAGCCTCACAACAGAATGTGTATTCCTGTTTTAATTAGGTTCATTTGGTAGAAGCTGAGAACAAGCTGGCATAATTTGGCCTCTCTGGAGGACACACAACAGCAACTGCTCAGGCATGGGACACCTCTGTCTTGGCAGGACAGTGGCAGGATCTAACCTGGCCCATTCCCAGTACTGCTAGTTCATCCTCAGCTATTCTCATGAGTGCTGCCAGTGCATTACTACTGCCTCTTATTACCATTAAGTAAAATTCTCCTGGGAGCAACTTGTAAGACACTGTACGTATTTTTCATCAGAATACAAGATGTGTATGATTCAGTATCTATGCCCTTTTCAAATCTCAAATTCCCATAAGTCCCAGCAGAGGCACTATCACTGTGCCAAAATGCAAAAACCACAAAAAGTGGTTGATTGAAGAAAATGACCAAATATCAGTACAGAAAATAGAGCTTGAAAAAAGTTAACAATTGAAAAAGATCTTTGGACCCTCTACTCTTTATAGATTAGGTCACTGCCAGCTTCATTTGCCTTTTTAAGACTGTTTTGTAAACATGAAGACATCAGATATGTGTGAGACCACTGAGAAGGAGAAAAAAATGAGGGCATATGAGCTTTTTGGTCATATATTAAGAATTTTCTTGAGAGACTCAAATGCCCATATATGAGCAATGCCTATTACTATTATTATTATTATTATTTTTGTTGTTGTTGTTGTTGTTGCTATTGCTATTGTTATTGTTATTGTATAAGATTGCCAAGAGATTGTGTCCTGTTCTTCCAGACAGAAGTTTTCTACAACAGAGAAGTTTTCTACACAGACACACAATTTCTCAAACAGCTTTTTTTAGTGCAAAGTAAGCATGAAAGCAAGAATTTACTGCCTTGACCCAAACAGATAAATACTTACTTTGCTTTAGTTGTCTCCAATTAATACTTAGAAATGTTTCTCAAATGAAAGTGTCTTCTCAGTAATAACAGTCAAGCTAAGAAACTGAGTTCAAAGTGTTGTTTCCAGGGAACACCAGTATTGAGGCAGTGGGAAGTTCAGCGCTAGAGACTCAAACTTCCTCAGCAAGCAGTAAACCGAGAGAAAGAGGAGCAGAGGAAGTAAATAGCACCAACATGGAGAATCAGAGCTGTAACAGGAGGGAAATGAGACTGAAAGGATAAACCTGATCATCATCAGGAATTTAGGATTTTACAGCAAGAGCCTCTGAATCCAGCTCATAAACAGACCTGTTGCTGTTATTCAGCCCCGGCCCAGAGGTCATTCACAACCTTCCCCAATATCCCTTTTCTGTACACAAAGCTCTGTGCCACATCAACACTGGCTGAAAAAATTTAACAAAGGAACATTCACTTGTATTGTAAAAACACTAATAAGAGTAACCAGAAGTTCCAGAAAATCTTTGAGATGTACCATAGTACACCGAAAAACAATACTTCAATCTCTCACTTGCTTAATTGCTCACTTTGGGATTCTAATTTCACTGCTGAAATAAGATATTACCACAGGCCAGAATTAGTACTATGGGAGGTTAGGTTATGACTGAACAAATATATCAAATATATCAAAACATATTCTGCTTTCACATTACCCCCAAAAAAGGGGATTGAAGCCCCAAATTGCCTTCCTCTTGTCCCAGTCAGCATACATATAGAGTTAGCTGAGTTTTGGTAAGGTTTGGCCCTATTCTCCAAAAGAGCAGTTTCTTACTGCTTGTAGTGCTTCTGCAGCACAGCTCACAGCTAATTACTGCACCATCAGTTTCCAAAATGTTCCCTATCCATCTTAGCCATTCTTTTCACCTACTATTGTCAGGAGCTTTACATATTTGAGAGCATAATCTTCCTCTGCTTACTATTTGTTTTTATTATTATTGCACCATTATAATCTCATTATAGCCTTTTCCAGTTTCAATTATTGTATTTTTTTTCTGAGTCACTGTAATTGCTTTTAGTTTTTAATAATGTTTAAAATTTTCACTCTCCGAAGGACATGCTATTATTCCTATTATGTATTTCAGTTAAAAGGTTGTCAATAGTCTTGGCTTGCACTGGTCTTGGATTGATCATTTTGCCATGCTGCCTTGCGAATGCCTCCACAGCTTACAAAGGTAGATTCACTTTTAAACAGGCTCATCAGAATATTAGAACTCACTGGAAAACTGGTCTTCATACTTGTGTGGAAGAGAAATGTTTTACAAAATCCTTAAAGCCTAGGAACATTACCAAGTTATTTTCCAATACATCCAACTGTGGGAATTACCATTTTTTAACTCTGGGTGTGATTTGTAAAACAAAAATTTTTTAATAGGACTCTGAACTTCAGTGACAGAATGACTATTAAACTTAAAAAACATAATCATTTCAATGAAGTGTAATAAAGTAATCTGCCTCTGACAGAAAATTAGAAGACATTCTCCTAATTTCCTGATTATTTCTCTCAAAAGAGAGATTAGGTATATATGTACCAATCATGCACATATGTCCTAAGAAATTAAGTAAGTAAGATCTGAAAATCAATCATGAAATATCTTCCTGCACAGAAATCCTGTAGTCTCTCAGGAATCCACTAAAAACCAGAACAGCTTTACTTGGTTGCATGACTTGGCCATGAGAAATGTTTGCAAAAGAGTTGATTCAAATTCTAATTAAGCAGTTTTTAAGTTACCAGAGATATCTCTTTATCGCATTACATTAAATTAGTTTTTACATTACTAATTTACCAGGATGGATTTTTTTCCTAGAAACTGAACTAAACACAATGATAGTATAATACTTTTAAGAAATGAGCACTTTCCTATTTCAAATAGCTTTGGACCTGAGTTTATCAACAACTTGGGAATAGCCTGAACCTTTATCTACAAACATTATTTAAATATGTGCACAAGACCCACTGTAAAAATTACATAATTTCCATCTGCAACAGTAAAAAAACTGCACTATTCTCAGGAAACATTTCTCAATGCTTTTGAGAAACATTTAGTCCCAATATTTAGTCAGCATTTAGTCCCATGTAAATCTCATTCATCGTACATATATCATAAGCATGTAATATTTGGATACTTCTAAAATTTAACTGAATTCAGCAGTTAGGACACAGTACATGCATTTACTTGTGTGCAAAATTAGATTAGAAAACGTTTTGAATATTTTTTGATGCAGAATCACTGGAAGTGGGCAAAGATGTATCTAGCGGATGGGTGTACTCAGCAAGGCACAACTTGACAATCCTGTTAATCCTCATGGCATTTCTTATTCATTCAGAATTGCTGCTAGGAAATTGCTCTTCAGCTTGTTCATCTGCATAACAAGTGATCCCTGATCACTTCAGAGCCAGAAAGATCCATCCATGATAATATCAACATTAAAGTTAAAAGCACTGATATTACAGACAGCTGGGAACAAGATGGTAATTTAAGTGTAATCTTCAGGAGAATATGCAAACTATATTGTACAGGTAACAGGATGTGATGAAGAAACCATTTCAGTTTGTTCCTGAAGCCCTTAATTACCAGAAAAACAATTTACATACAATTCATTGTTTCCCAAAGACCTAGAAAAGATCATGAAATGTTCTAATTTTTGTCACCATTTCTCCACAATCATCTACATTTTTCACAAAAGCTCCAGTCAACTTGGTTATCTAAATCATGACCTTTTAAAAAGAGACACACATTGGGTGTATGTTGTGGTTGTATTGACAGCAGCCTCTGCATCTTGGCCACTGAAACACCAATGCCCAGAAAATAATTTACACAAGAAAAGTGAAAAAAATTCTGTAGACAAAATAAAGAGAGGAAAAAGGGAATTAGTTGTTTTGCTATTGTTGCAGTTCTTGTTGTTGGTGGTCGTGGTGTTTTTATTTAGTGCTACAGCTAATATCTTCTTTTATATTTAGCAAAATTGGCAAACAGCAATTGCAGTTTTAATGGTCATCAGTACATGCCCCCTGCTAAGCACGTAAATTAGCAGAGTGGCCCAGATGAAGATCTAGGTTTTACATCTACCTGAAGTGCAAGGTATTTGAATGACAAGCGCCCTGCAAATAAATTGAAGTCAGAAAGTCTGAGAAGCCTGGTGTTCTAAAGGGTTATCATTTGGGTAGGTATCATAGTGCTTATCTCATGCATATTCCAGAAATATACCTCTGACTCAACAGGCCTGGTTTCTTGAGCTGGAAGGATCAACCCAAAACTCCTCAGGTATGACAGGTATGGGACAAAACAGATATGAGGGGGGGAGCCAGTCAGAGATGAAGAATCTGCCGTGAGAAATATGTTTCACCAGCCATTTCTGTCTCCATTTCCACCATAGCAAAACAAAAAAACAAGAAAAAAAAAACAACCAACCAAACAAAAACACCTTATTTGTAGTTGCCTTGTTCTTTCCCCTTTTTTGATGATGTTTTCACTCTGAACTGACCTGGTTCAGCTGAAATATACACCAGTTCCTGAAAAGCCAAAGATCAAACTGAGTCTGACATATGGCATTTTACTCAGATATTAAGGGGTTTTTCCATCTTTTTTGCATGTGTTCTTCCAAGGTAGCTTAAAATAGACAAGCAAAACAACTGTCATGTTCTAATGTCAAGACCTCGGTAATGCTGAAGCCATCTCCCTGTTCCCTAGTCCTTTGCTTAAATACTGAATCAGTAGCTGAGCTCTTCAACTTGAGCAAAACTCTAAAACAGTGTTGCATCATCCCATGTCCAGCACCAGAGAATAGAAAGAGTTGACATTTTTATTTTTCTTGGTTCTAATTGGCCATTTAATTTTTCCCTAAATCAAGTGTCCAAATTTGTGGACACAAATGAAATTAATTTATGCATACATCCTAGTCATGATGGTCTAATTGTTTCAGATACATGTTTTAGAAGAATTTTTTTTTAATATTTACTTCCAATTGAGTGCTGAATTGGGGTGAGCCTGGTTCCACCTGTTTAACAGCCATTCTAAAAACTACCTCTTTTCACTGCCATTACAATCAACTTTTGAGATCTGTCTTCCAGCCAGTATCTAGCCCATAAATCTGCTATAATGCAGTGATGTTTTTAAAATCATCTGCATTAAGTCAGGAAGCTTCCAGCAGTCTATATGGATTTGGCTGAAAGTAACTGAAACCTTGAAGAAAACTTCTGCATCCCTGGAAATGTTCATGGTTGGGATGGATTGAGCTTGGAACAGCCTGGACTAGTGGAAGGTGTCCCTGCCTATGACACGGTATGACCTTTAATGTCCCTTCCAATCCAAGCCATTCTGTGATTCTATAACATGACCTACTGTCATTTAAAAATGTGAAAACCCATTACAGAGTCTAAACCTGTAACTCCTTACTAACCAGTGGGACTAGACAGAACTCAGGCTTTATATAATATGAATCTAATTTTCTACCGGAGCAATCCTGATTCTTACTTTGAATACTGGTATAATAATGACACACTTAGAGACTTTTCATAGAATCATATGATTTGGGTTGGAAGGAGTTCCATCCCCCTGCCATGTATAGGGAAGGTTTCTCAGCCATCCTTGAATTACTCTAGTATAAACAATGAACCAGAAAATTTTACAAACCAACTGTTTTACACACTTGGATGAAAATTACTTGACTCTACAAATACTAATGTCACTTGTAGATACCTGCCACAGAAAAACTACTGACTCACATAACACAAGGCTTTACACCTGAAAAGTAGAATACAGAATAGAAATATTTATTGAAACCTCCTAATTTATTTTATAATCAGTACTGTAGTTTTCCTCAACCAAAATGTGCTTACTCCTCTGCTATAATATTTTTTTTTGTTTGTTCCTAAGTTGTCTAAAATCCTTCATTAAACTTTCTTCTGCCAGTTTTCACTGTATTTTTCACTAATATCTTCGAGGAAAGACACTTTTAAATGCCTTGCTGTATCAGGTCCTCATGAAGAAAGGAGTCAGACCTACAGAAGATTTACTCTCTCATGACAGAGAGCCCAGGTGCTAGTTCCATATCATTTTAATGATATTTACATCATTTAATGATATTTACAGCCATGCTTGTAAATAATCTTAGCATTTTTTAGCCAACCTGAGGTGATCTGGGGGAAAAAAACTCATTGAACTCTAAAATATTACAATAGATTCTCCAGAACCATTAGTGAACATTCCAGGCAGATGATAAAGGTAATTTTGAATTGCAAACAAATACTCAGTCACAAAATAAAAGAAGAAGGGAAAAAAAGAGCAAATGTTTCCAAATACCTCAAGAAGGTAGATTCAGCTTTAGTTTCTTCAGATGACTTCATTTCTAAAAATCTATCTAGAACATACAGATTTTTTTTTTAATTGATCACATTTTAATATTAAGAAATTTAAAGGAGAAAAAAAAACCTAAATGGAAGTCAAGTGTTCAGCCTTTGCTAGATGCATACATGGCCTTTAATTCATTTTAATAAAACACTTGATGTTGAAAAAGCATCATTGCAGCAGTATGTCTAACTGTATTTCTTTATTTTGCATAACATAAGAGAGCAGGCACTTAACTCCTACAGATTTACTTCCCAGTGTGTAATCTGAATGTGACCATATTAAATGAAAAACACTTAAGGATTGAAACTAAGTTTTATCACTGGGATGGCAGTTGTTTCATAAATACATGTCAATATGAAATTCAGAAATGGTCAAGAGTCACTGTTGCCAGTTAACTCATATTTTATTATTATTTACTTATTGGCTGTTGAACTTTAAATATTGTAAGTGCATCCCAAAGTCAATATCTATAATATCAATTAAGCTATCCTGTTAATAATTTCAAGGCTAAAATTAATGAAAATAAGCTAAATGTTTTTCTTGACTTACTGCAAAGATCACCTCTAAATTAATCAATAGAATGAACTAGGTACTACAGTCAAGGGGATACACAGAAATGAGAATACTTTTTATTTAAAGTGCTCATTTTACCACAGATGGAGGGATGGAGGGAAGGAAAGACTCAAAGACTGAAAGACTGGTTTGAGAATTGAGAAGTTATCATGCCTTAACTCGTGTTTAAATGTAAGACAATCCACAACTGTATACATTAACTGGCATCTTAAAACTGAGTTTTTTAATGATGACTTTTTTCTTATGCTTCCAATTCACAGAGAATAAGCAGGATTATTTCACTGTGGCTGCTGTGTTGGCCTATGTCATTTGCTTTTCCACTAACATCAGAAATAGAGGCAAATGTTGTTAGTTTTTTTTTTTTAATGAGTTTTAAAAATAACTACAGGACAAACATTCTTGCTATCTAGGAACAGTGATCACATTTTCTTACCTCTGCAAGAAGAAATTTCAATGCAGTCACATCACACTTTAGGAAAAAAATGAGTACAAAGCCAGATTCACTTTTCTTCAAGAGGTTTAGAAAAAAAAAAAAAGGTTAAAAAGCCAAAAAACTATTTTAACCTTGTTCTTGGAAAAGAGAAGGCTCAAAACAATGGCACTAGTTCCCAGATAGATAAAATACTGTTGCAAAAGCAAGTAAAAATCAAAACTTCTCTATGTCCATGGTAGACCAAACAATAATATTAAATTTAAAGCTGCAACATGGTATATTAGGTTTGAAATATTTTTCATATTTTTTGAAATATCTAATAGGATATATTAGATATTTTTGAAATATCTAATCGGAAGACTAATCAAATACAGACCTACTTTGCTTTAGAAAGTTGTGGAACGTGGAATCACAGGCTGCAAAATCATCAGGATTTACCTCCAAGCAGACACAAGCAGGCACAGCTTGCACTGGACAAGGGGAAGAGACTGCCCAAAGTTCAAATCCAGACCTTCCAGACCAAGAGGTCCTCTCTGATTACCTGGATTATTTAAAAAACCTGTGGCCACCACATATATAGATAAAATTAGAATGAAAAATGCAGCTTTCTACTGGATTAAATAATATGCCTTCAGGCAGAATTTTTGCATATATCACATTCTCCAATACTTCAAAATCACTGTAAACTTATTTCATTAAACAACATGCAAATTCAGTTAGTAATTCCATAAGAAATTGTATAGGCAGACTGTTTATAAGTTAAAAGTTACCATCCATTAGGAAGATATTAAATGTGACAATGTAAATCATGCTTATGAAGACACAGGGACACTACTCAACTGCACCAGAGATTATGGACAACCCTAATCATCATCTAAGAATTTAGAGTAATATCTGGAAAGGAAAAATCCCTGGCAACAGCAATCAATTGGGTTAGAGAAGACATGCTGTTTATGGGAGTCTGGAAACTCAGTCTAAAGAACAACACGATGCTGTGACTGCCCTGCCTTCACCTTGAATAGACACAATGCAAGTAGAAAAGACAGAGAAATTAAAAAGAATGGAACGAAAGCTCATTCTTTATCACCTATCCAGAAAAAAAAATAAAAAAAAAATTAAAAGTAACCTCAAATCAATATACAACAGCAATGACAACAAAAAAAGAGAACCCATATCTTCATTTCTGCTGAATAATTATCCCACTCTTGGCACTTCCATACCATCCACATGGCTTGAGAAAAAATTTAAAAATGAATGTGCTGTGTGCACATGCCCAATACCATGAGGAAGAAGAGGGGAATGAGAAACCAAAATATTTTTACTGCAAGCTAAACCTCCTAGGTTCTCCTAGAATGCTCAGTGTTAAGCCAACATCAGATTTCTTGAATGGGGAAAGAAATATTTATGATGCAGTATTTATACCTTAGTCAAAAACTTCAAAAGGGAGGCAAAGAAATTCAAGTTAAATAATGACACAGCTTTGTAGGAAGCCATATGTCTTCTATAATGTCAAACAAAGATGCCAGTAACAGTTAAAGATGCTCTGAATTTTACAGCCAAGCATTACACAACATCAAAAAGCAAGAATCTGCTAGCTCAAAAGACTACATTAATCAAGAAGAAGTATAGTGAATAGCAAACTGTTTCTTATATGATTGGAAAAAAAAAAAAAAAGAAAAAAATCACATAAGCTATAAATAACAAAATTAAATATCAAATAAATGCAGAGAGACAATAACAAAAATCCTACAGGGAGCTGCAAAACATTAGGCATGAGAATCAGCAAAACATCTAACAAAGTGATAAAGCTGTCAAATTCTTTTTAAAAGGATGAAAATAATTTCCAACAATGAAAAATATTTGAGTTATTTGCTATACTGAGTTATGAAAGGTCCTAAGGAAAAGGAAATCACAGAATATCAGTGAATATATCTGTGATCTGTGATGCTCTTGAATTACGACTCAAAAACTCAAAATGATGAAATGGCGCAGGATGTCTTCCACAAGGGCTTAAACAATGGAGTTTTAAAATGAGAAAGATGACCACAGCCTCCTCACATAAATTACTGGAGTAAAGAAGTCAGAGACCAGCTCTAGCAGAAAATAGTGAATGCAGCCCAGCAACTATCACTTGCAATGGTTTCCAACAGAGTAATAACTTCATGCCTACAAAGTTGACGTTGAGAAGATGTCAACCTTAAGGCCAAAATCTGCCTTCTAATATGAAGGTGAATCTCATGACGATTCAAAGGAGAGATAAAATCTATCTAAGAGTAGATAATTAAAATTCTTGAATTTTAATTCAAATAACAAGAACTACCAAA
>VWZN01010427.1:272195-297717 GCA_013396955.1 Regulus satrapa | reverse complement strand
AAAAAACAACAAAAAAAAAAACCAAACAAACAAAACAAAAAAACAAACAAAAAAAAAAACAAACAAAAAAAAACCCCAAAAAAAACCCAAACAGAAAAACCAAACAAACATAGATTAATCAAATGGTTTGGGTTAGAAGGGATCCTAAAAAATTATCTATTCCAAAACCCTCTATCATGGTCAGGAACATCAAGTCGTACAGAGCCCTATACAGACTCATTTTTAATACTTCCAATGATGGGTCATCCACCACTTTTCTTCTTCCAGTGCCTCACCACAGTGTATTTGTAGTGTAATTTGTAAACAAATTCTTCCTTATGTCCAATACAAGACTTCCCGCTTTCAGTTTAAAACCAATGCCCAATGCTTACTACAGGCCTTGGAAAAAGTGTTTCTCTGTCTTTCTGTGAGCCCCCTTTATAAGTTGGATGAGGTGTGGTGCAGTCTATCTCTTTTCAAGTAAACACTAAAAATGAAAATACAACCATGATGAAGGCTTATGGCCTGCCCCCCAATGAAAAAAAAATTAAAAAGGCAAAATAAAATACTGTAGTCCTTCAAAAAATCTCTGCCTATTCAGGCTTTATTTACATCTTGAGGTAATAGTTATGAAAAAGCATGGGAGGCTCCCTTATGGAGCCAATCTCACTGAAGCAGTAAAAAGTATCTCAAGGGCTCCTGTCAAACCTGATGCCCTGCCTAAAGAGGCTTTCTTTTGGATGATACCAAGACTCTGGCATTTGCACACAAAGACGTAGATACCTTAAGTCCCATCCAACAGCCTCCTTCTTACTGAACATCAAAATAATTCCGTGTCTTTGAGGAGCACCATTCATAACCATTGTATCCAAAAGCCAGATAGATTATCGCAGTCCCTGTCGCAGTAACGATATTCATAATACTGCCAAAGAATCTGAAAAGAAAAACTTACAAATTGTGGTTTTGTTGTCTACTATTACCACAAGCACATCAAGGCATTGAGTGATGATTTGTGTTTCTCTGGACCAACAGCTTTCCTTATTAGCACACCTGTTCCTATCAGCTTCTCTAAAGCATTTTTAGAAGTGACTGCCGTTAAGTAAAGATATCAACTGATTTTTATATATTTAACAGGTCTTCAATGAAACAAATATCATAAACTTTTCACAGAAAAGTAAAATTATTTTGCTTATGCTATGGTAGTTTTTAAGTTCCTAAAGTGTATTTAACATTAAAAACTGGAGCAAAGGTGACTGCCTCATTGCCACCCTGCAACCCAGGAGAAGAGTTCAGAGTAAGTTCCAATCTCTTCAGCACATGAGAACCAAGCAGGCTTCTCCATTCCTAACCTTGGGAATTTGAGCTTTGCCTTTTCACTTCCCATAAACCACTCAAGAAGCATAGCATAGGCATATTGACTCATTTGAACAATTTATTCAGATTTAATCTTTGAAAACCTCCTTACCCTTTTCAGCATGGTTAGTCACCTTGAAGCTGGTGTCACAGAAGGAAGGTTCTAAAACAGGAGGCAAGATCAGCAATCAAGCAGGGATTTTATTGTATCATCAGTGAGTATGAAGTTTTCCACCTCAACTCAAGCTCTCTGGGTTGAATTGAGTCCATGTCCCAGGGCACATGCCTTCAAGACATGCAGTCCTCAGTGCTGCAGGGGATGCACTGCCTACTTCTGCCTGCAACCTGCCAGTCTTCCCAGCCACAAAAGAGGGGAGGAGGTCAGTCTCCTCACTGTGTGGCAGTGTTTGGCACTCCAGAATGTACACTTTTTGCTAGTAAAATACCTCAAGACTGAAATTGGGCATGGCTTGGGAAGATGACACTCCACTTTGTGAGGTGCAACTTGTTCCAAAAAAGACTAAGCCTAGTTCTTAGACAGCAGGTTGTACCTTTCCAGCTATGCCCTGTAAGACCATGCCACATAAGCATGTTCAAAAGAATCAAAGGCAAAAAGAGCTTTTAGTTTCTGCATTAGCTAGCAACAAGTGTACTTCTACACTTTTAGACTTTCCTATTTCTGAAGCACTTCATATAAACTCTCATTACTCTCCTCTGAGCTAAGAAAATATTAGCAGCAGTAACCACTGGCACATACCAATTCACCACTGTGTTAGGGAAATTATTTAAGAGCAAGGAAAAGCCCTCAAAGCTAGAAGATAAGTCTTCAGTGAAAATTAAATAGATACTTTACTGTTTGAATGGTTAAATGAATAACACCTGTTACCAGACAAATTTTGATAGATATTAATAAAATGAATGTCCTGCTAAAGGGTAGGCTTATAATACGGTGCATTTGTTTACTGTGTCTTATCAGTATTACAGTTTCCATAGAAACAGGAGAGAGAAAATTTTAGCACTGGGCAACAAATTCTAATGATCTTTGGTAAAAGATCATTTTATATATTTAGCACAAATACAATACAATGGGGAAAATTTACACTCAGGTATATGAAGCATTGATCACTAGTCCTAATGGACAGATGCTCATGGCTGCAGATAATTTCCAAGTCTTTATAGTAAGGACAGAAAGGACACATCCTGTAACACATGGTATTAGCACTCCATGCCATGCTGAAACTTCCTCTTCAGATTGTCAGTTTTGTATTGCTTCCTCCAACTTGCCTCCAAATTAGAAGGGAAGAAAAAAGTATTGAAGCATTTTCAATATATACATGCCTTTCCCTGAAGCTTATCTTATCCCTTACATTTATAATCACCTGCAGCTTAACCATGATGTAATTTCTTATGCCTTGTGGGCTGATTTTTGTGAGTCACAATTTCCAAATATATTTGTGAAGGTGGTTCATGAATTAAACTTCTGTCAGCTGAAGCCTCCAGCATTGTTCTTCCCATGTTCAGTATGGAGGCTCATGGCTCACAAGTTTTAATGGTACAGTACAGAGGATCAGTCCCTGGTTTCTAAAGGACATTCAAGAAGCCATTACGTAAGGTAAGAAAACCACAAATGCCCCCATGGCTTTTTGTCATACCATTGCTATTCTTTGGTAAGTTTAGGTTTCCTATATATACCACTGAAAATCTGCAGATGATTCATCCCCAGGATTTGCTGTCAAATGAGCACAGTTGTAAGTTATGCTTCTCACAGTTTCTCTGCTACTGTACTCTTACCCTCACTTCTGCCCTGATTTTAATCTGTCTCCAGATAACCCAGGGAATCCTGGGACATCAGATTTTGCCAACTACATAATCAAACTCTCTCACTTTAGTATTTAACTACCTAAGTCCAGCAAAACAACATATTTTATTAAAATTCATACAACCTACAAGACAACATGCACCTAATCCTGTACAATGTCATAGACATACTGAAATATCAGCCTCCTTTATGGTGAAACATCCTCAGTTTTTCTGCTCCTCCCTGCCCCAATGATCTTTGTGATGAGAAGGATAAGCTAATGTGCCAGTTTTTGCTGTTCCCAAGCTCTTCCCCTGCTTTTCCCTGCCTAACAGCATCACTGCTCTTGGCTGGCAGATTGGGAGATATTCTCTGGAGGTACAGCTGGTGTCTTAACCAATGCACAGGCATACTGAAACGACTTAACCACACACGTGGAAACATTTGCTACCATTTAATCTCAAGTGCAGAGGGTGCAGCACTGCCTCTGGTAACGTACTTCTACAATAAGCACCACTAATGGCTTTGGGAATCATATGCATTATTGATGCAGAAATGTTTGATATTTCCCATCATGACAGAAAGGAGACAAGTGGTTAAATTGCTTCCTGTTGTGCATGACTGTAGACATTAGCAGCTGTTATTTATAGCTCCTATAGTATCCCAAAAGGCAGGAGAACCACGTCATACAGTGTTACTACAAATAAAATCATTCTAGCAAAGTAAACCATTTTAAACATAGAGAATATCACTGCAGAATGGAAAGCATGAACAACTCTGATGTTTTGATAACAAAATGTATGTGCTGGTACTCCCACCCAACTAGCTAATACAAGAAGATTTAGGAAGGATGGGAAAACTGTACATCAATAAAGTCAGCTGAAAGAAAAAATTACACCTGGAAAAAGTCTCCACCACTGTATCAGTGGAAGGGGGATGTCCTGTGAAAATGCACAAGCAGAATAAAAGAGACCTCTGATGGTTTTAATCATGGAGATACTTGCATGTTACATCTCCTTTACTTTTATTTTATCCTAGGCAATTAAATACTAGCCCAAAACATGAGGCAGACTATTCCAAATTAAGAAGCATGTCTTAGAGCAGGCAAGGATTGTTCAGGCATCTTATGAAAATAAAAGTTACCTAACATGGTGGGCATTTTAGATACAGAACCCAATTCCCCATACTTTCCCACTCTATATCTTCTTCTAGTAAAAAGGGGTGGGAGGAGTGGGAGGCGGGTGAAGAAGTACAAAATAAAGCAAACAAGAATTTCATAAAACAGGTTTCTTTTAAGAAGTTAGCAATGGGAGTTGTAGTCCTTATTTTTTCAAACTTACATTCTTTTTTCAAGAAAACTTTCATGATAAATTCCACTATTCCCACAAACCTAGAAAAAAAAAATGTTTTGCTCTTCAAAACCTTGAGGAATTTCCACCAAATTGGAGGATTGTGATACAAATGATGTGAATCTAGAAAAAAAAAACTTGTGATCACTTCCAATGCTTTTTGATTGCTTACTCCTCTCAGGACTGGGTGTCTTCAAAGCCCAGAAACAGATATCTTTTTAAGATAACAATCTACTTAAACAGTTAAATTAGAATTTGAGGGAGAAAGGAATATAATTTAAATTATTTTTTTTTAAATGGCAGCAAATAAAACATGTCTATTACTTCTATACTTTGCAGAACTGACTTACATATGATTGATGCATACCAGCCAAGAGGTCTGTTCTTGCTTCAGAGGTGCCTCAATGTAGCTGGAGAGGCAGGACGCTGCTGAAGCGAGGAACGCAGATACTTTTGTGTAGGCACCCCTGAGAGCTTTAAAAAGTAAGGGAATAGGGTTTTTTCGCCCACAGTCAAATTTCTCTAGGGGTAATGAAATATCAGTGTGGCCTACTGAACCCACGTAAATCCAATTAATTTAAGAGTCCTTCAGCATTATAGCTATATTCCTCTGAGACCTATAAGAATTCCCTGTGCTCTTCACCATTAATTTATATTTGTTCTAGAAAAAATACTAAAATTCTTCCTTACTCACTGTATGAGTAGAAATGCCTATATTTTGATTTCTCTGCTCAATTACACACTCTTTACCTCTACCCACACACTGCACTGTGTTGGCCAAGACATACCTTTTGGCAGTGAACTTCAAAACCATGTTCCTCCGCAAGAGAGTGCCCGTGTACAGTACACTCACACACTCAGAGCCCCTCCACGTGATTTACATAATGCCTGGGCAACCGTTTCACAAACTGATGAAAGCATGAAAAAAACAAAAATCCCAAATTGTGGCATATAGAAATCAGTCATTCTCCATGCAGCTTTCATTTATCAAGAGTTACTAACATTATTAACATGGCCAGCTATCAGAGCTGCCTGCAGTTTCTGCATCTGATGATGCACAGTTCTCTCTTCCTTTAGCAGCTGAGCTGTACACATTGGAATACTTTACAAAACATTTCAGAAGAAAAGGTCAAGTAAGCTTTCTGGAAAGGGATGCTGTTTTCTGAAGAGAATTTCTTTCCTACACACTTTTAGCTTCCAGGATTCTTGTGACGCCAGGCAAAGAGAACACGAACACGCATGCCCACGTCTGCCTCTAGAATTAAGCCTCACCAAGTCAGAATTCTTTCTTCCCCTGTGTTTCCCCCAGACATATGAGAGTGAGACTGTTGGGAAAGTGCTGTTTTACAGCTAAGGTTTTACACCCTGTCCCCAGAGTACAGGGGTTAGGCAACTTTTGCCTTTCAGGGGAGTATTTTATCAATCATGAAACATTTAACATGACATCTAAATATCAGTGAAGTATTTTGTTCAATGTTTTTGTTTTAAGACTACATAATTTTGGGTGAAGCAAAACTGTGACTTCTCATAACAGTAATAATAGTGGGAAAACATCTCCCTGGATGAGCTAATGATAGTAGAGGATGTGGAACTCCAAAAAGCTCTTTATACAATGCTTGCAACTAGCTAGGACACCATGCAAAGACTGAAACACCAGCGCTGTGTGCCGTGATCATTCTTTTCACACCACAAACAGAACAGCACTGAGATCTGTGCCAGCTGGAGCCTTAAAAAATTTATATGCTCACACATATCCAGAGTCTTCTAGCCTGTCCGATTACTTTAAGTAGACTAATACGTGTTGATTAGTTTTATAGCTGTCTTCATACTGAAGTCTGAGGTCCTATTGGTCTTGAGATAATTGACCTGGCCCCTTTGAAGTATGAGTCTAGCCCAAACTGCCTATATTTTTCCTCTCATGGAGACCAGATTTTAGTGGATTGAGATTAACAATCCTTGGTATATACAGATCCAATAGGACAAGGCAGTCTTCCAGTTAGTTTTAGATGGAAAGTGTATCGTTCCTTATTCTAGATAGATATCTAACAGTACTATGTCTAAAATGGCCACTAAGTATTGTCACACTTCCTTTCATCAGTTTATTCTTTCACAGTCCAGTTCAGTTCTCCCTTCTTCATCCTCTTCTGGTGATCTCCAACACCGCTACAGAGTCATGGTAACAGGTATCCCTTGTAACAGCTCCGTTAATGAGTTTTATTTATTTTTGAATTTTCAGAAGTTGGCATCATATGCTTCTCCAACTAAAGCCCAGAACAACCTTGACACTAAGGTATGAGAACTTCCGGATTAACTAGAAGATTAAGAAAATACTTACTTTTCCTTTATTTTTCTCCCCTCTAATTCCCATTTCCATGGAAACTGGGCTGGAAAGTACCAGCAGGCAGCCTGCAGCTGAACATCTGAATGAGAATGCTCATGTTTAACTCAGCAAGCAGACAGCAGGTGAAATCTGCAGGAACTGTCTAAAATCTATAGCTATATCTTGAAAGCAAAAGGACAACTTCAGTTTCAGCAATGAACTTCTAAAGAGGATGATATATCACCCCAGTAAATAGTCTTGTGTGGCAGCAGTTGATAATCTGACTTCCTTTTTCATAAAAAGGATATGATAGGAAAAGAATTCTTTATCACAATGGCACAAGGCAAAAATTCATCACAATTAATTTAATTCTTCAAAATGTTCAGATGGAAGATAATATGCTAGTGAGTATGGTAAAGATATTTTTATAACAGGACTTTGGCTTCTGAACATTATGCTGTAACTCCTTCTGTGGAATCAAACTGGCTGCTGTACAGTTCATATATACACATTGTCAGCTCAGTCATCTGGATGCTCTTCTTACAAACACCTATTGCATTTCAATAAATATATACATATATATATATATATATTAACTAGCAAGCTGCAATGTATTTGCTAGTTATAATACACATTGGTTTTGAGTACTAATTCAGACTACTTGTATTTTAAAATCTAATAAGGCAACACAGTTGTAGTTAAAGAAAAAAAAGCTATGTTAACTTCTTTATCCAATTTAGTAAATCTTAGTGCAGGAATTCTATTTAATACCAGCTTAGATTTTTTCTCCTGTTCAATATTTGCTATTCAAGGAATGGGAAGAAAAGCAAACAAGCAAAGGATGAAATATTTCTGTCTTGGGCTGCACTTTACCCAGTGAAGAGATTGGTTATTATTAAATTCCTGCTTTTGTATATAAAGCAATTACCACTCTCTCAAGAAGATATTACTCATTCTTTGCAGAAAGCAGAACACTGGTCGCACTTTTTTGCTGTGCAATTTTAGGAAATGCAGTGGACAAAAGACGATGATTATAATGAAGGATTTAACATCTTGTGCAAGTTCAATATCAGCACACAAGAGCTGACCTGAAAATGGGTTATGAAGAAACCTGAGACAGCATCAGCCTTTTATCCTTTTCTTTTTTTTTTTTTTCCTATCTAAGAGTGTTGCTCTAAGTTTAAGAGAGCTATTTATCAGAATCAAGTCAGCTAGGTAACTGCAGATGCTCTTTATTGTACCTATGTTCTCCTTCAGGATGAGAGGGGAAGTTCAAGATTAAAGCGTCAAAGAATGAATCAGCCCAAGAAGCTGCTAGTGACTATTGATTCATTCCTTCCTTTGGGATGATCTTCAGTGGGAAAAATGAGACCAAATTTGCAGTCAACCAACTCATGGCTATGATGGAAAAGAATAGTATAGAAACTGTTTGTGCAATTTCCTCACATGATAGAAAACTAATAATTGTGTATCGAGAGCACAAGAGACAGACAAAACACAGAGCTATCAGCATCTCTGCATTGCAAAAATGTCCATTTAACAGCTGCAGCAATGTAAAAATCACATTGACTGCCTTCTGGTTTTCCTTTACCCAGTATGTTTGTGCACACCTTGAGGATCATTTATTTTACTAGTTCATGATACAGGGAACCCTGGGATAAACAAAAATCAAACTCCAAATAATTCACTCTTCTGCTCGAAGACTGCTTAAATACAGAATCACAAAAGCATAAGCTTTTAGATATATTTCCTCTTTTTATTTGCATGAATAAATGGGCATGTGCTGCTGGAAGAATTCTATTTCAAGCAAGACTGGAAATAAAAGTACTTTTTTAAAATGCATACATTTAAATAAAAAGCAACCTGCAGAAGGGTACATTGACTTCTCTGTTTCAAATCAGCATTCCTACCTCTCCATTCTTTGTTTTGCTTAGGAATGCCACAACATATTGCATTTAATGGCTATCTTCATTTTGAGGGTAGAAACCAAGGACACTGCTCATGAACAGTCTCTTATCCATTACCATATTCACAAACCTTACGAAGGGAGGGAGGAAGGACAGCCTTTGCATCTACCTAAGGTTTACAGAAGTGATCCTCCAGTAACAGAAAGCACTTCTGAATAGGCTGAAAATTTCCCAGTAACATTTCCCAGAGGATGGATCATTGCTGGGAAATGTTTCTAAAGGGAATATGAGCTGACTGCATGTGTACACAGAGGGTGGTGGTTGTCCATCAAAAGGGGTGAGTTATTTCTCCCAGTTGGAGGTGGAGAGAGAGAGGGTTATAATTCAAGAAAATAAGCAAGCTGCTCCCCACCAGGTCATTAGTACATTCACACTGTTTCCCCTCATGATCTTTTTACTAATACATGTACAGAACATGTAGCTGCTTTTCTTCCAATTAACTTTGTAACCGCTGATGCATCTCAGTTGCTGCTGTCTGGTTATCCAGTTGCTTCTGTCTGGTTAGGAGATGGAAAGAAACTGAGCAGGGCCATCAATAGAGTTCTTACATCATGGTTATGGCATATAAGAAGTGGAGAATAAAGGTGTCTGTTGTGGGATCTTTTGCTTCATGAGTAATAGTTTGTGCAAATAGAGTATGTGACAAATAGAGTTTCTGGATACCAACTAACATAATAACAAGCACACTGTGCCACTGCATGCTATATGAACTTCTAATTAAGTAATGAAAATATAATTAATGGAAAACTGCAAATAAATTAGCACTTAAGAATTGAAACATCATTGTCTGTTAGCAAAGCTTAATGCAAGCAACCTACTAGCTGTATTAGTATTTAATTTAGAGAATTAGATTTTGTAACGGCTTTACATGTCTGAAAATTAATCACAATTAATCATTCTTTAACCTTTGAAACACCTAATCTCACTAAATATGTATCTTCTTCTAAAACTACATTGCTATGGGATGGCTGAATTCAGTTTTTTATGCTCCCTTTTGAAAGATTTTGCAGGATATATTTTTATAGCTAAGTTATAAGCACTGAGAATAACAGTTCATGGTAGAAGCACTAACACATCATCACCACCAGAAGGAGATCACTGCTCCCATGTACCCATCTTTCCATGCATAGCTCTCTTCTCCAGTTTACAATCACAGAATACCAATACTGACAAAGTGTGGTCACTTCAAACTCCTACACAGCATAGGAAGGTACAGTGAGATGTGCAGTTTTCTAGAGCACAGGCAATCAGGGACATATTCCTTCTCAGGCTTATTGCATATATTGCCCACGAATCAAACTTAGGTCTGAAGGGCAGCCAGACGAAAGGATGGCCTGGCAGCAGTGGCCCTGTGGGAAATAGGAAAGGTGTAAAACTGTCAAAAGGCTGTGTGAAACGAACTCTCAGAATGGGAAAATGCCAGAAAGTAAAATATACCAAGGATGAGAAATAATAGGGCTATGCACAGTATGCCTTTGGGAAATTTTAAGTAAGATAGTAGAAATCTGTAAGTTTAATAATGAACTTTCATCTACTGTTTTAAACATTACAGGTAAGCATTTTTCAAAGCAGATTTGACAATGCAACTTTGCTGATTCGCTTAGGCAGATATCTGTAAGTTTTTGGCAATATCCTATTGGCTAGAAAGCATTTACAAGGCCTTGTAATCAGGACAATTTTGTCTGCTGTATACTGGCATGAACTTTCAGCATCTCTTTTGTCTCTCCCACCCATGAGGCTGATGCTGAATTAAAAGTTTACGGAATGCCTACCAGTCCCATCCAGTGATTGCTGTATATAGCTATGTAAATATTAATAAATCAATCCAACAGAACCATCATTCCCAAGGGCTCATTTCTTCCCCTGGGGTGCAGCTCCAGTGCTGATAGCATGGGGACACTCTCAAATGAGGAGCCCAAAAACACCAAGCTGCCTATGCTCGAACTTTTGAATGGCTATAAGTGAAGAAACTGCTACTGCCTCTCTGCCTTTCACTCATCCTACTCCCTACAGCATCTTTTTTTCTCCCTAATGGTTTTGTCAGTCTCATTATATGGTTATTCCACTCTCTCTTCTCCCATTCCTCCATCTGGTCCGTTTCTCCTTCTCTACTTAATAGGAACAACACCCAAGCCTGCACATTGCTCAGTTCCTCCAAATGCCAACAGCTGAATACAAGCAGACCTACAGCTCACCATCAGGTAATTTTTCTGGGCTCATTAACTACGAGTGGAGCTGGACAATATTATGTATTATGTACACATTTGAATGCCAATAGAACAGTCAACATTTACACAAATTTACTGGATTTCTGGTTTTTACTCTGGACTAGTTAATTTAGACCTAAAGTCTGACAAGACAAAGGTTCATTTATCTCTAACAGATGCAATTAATCAAATTGTAATTCAGTCATTCTTTTACTCCAGAAAGGAGGTGAAAAGATCCCCCAATTCAGTCCTGTCTGAAAACTCTCCTTCTCCTTCTCTCTGCCAAGTGTTTAAACACTGTAAATGGAGAAAGTGGAAGAAAATAGAACACAGATTTCATTTACTTTGCACTTGCTGGCAACTCCCTGCTATATAGTAGGTAAGCATAAAAAAAATACTGCAGCAATCACACAGAGACAATAGAACTTACAGATATTTTCACACATAAGTGTGCTTGAGTTGTACAGCAGCTCTTACATAGGAAAGCCTGATAGAGTTCCTCTTCAAAGAGCTTAGTTCAAAATTTTCAAAACCAAATTTTACATCAGCAAGCTTCTCCTTTTGTTTTTATGTCCAAATGAAGGCACTATTGCAAGTGACTGAGATTTTAGATAAATGGTTTTCTTGATATTGGTTGTAAAAGCATGTTACTCTCTCCAGATAAATGTTCAATCTTATTGCCCAGCTCCAGGCCATCACTTCATGTAACTCTGGCTTTGATATTTGCATGATACACTTCTATATAAGTTAAGAAGAATTTGGTTGTCAATGGAATCTGGATCAAGTTCCTACATTAAAAATAAAATAAAATAAATAATTGGCACAGGATATCAGCTAAGGTGCACACAGACTGGGCTGAGGCCATTACACCAAACCCAGTTTTTAGGAACTCTTGAAACTGTTATGAAGGCCAAAGTCTGTCTGCAATTTGTTCACTAATTATAAACTTTCAAATTCTTGCTGGAAGGGATATATTATTAACTATCTTACTAGAGTACTTCTACTACATTCAAAGTCTTAAATGGAAATCAGATTTTAAATTTCATTTAAACATTGTCAGGTAACCACAAATACCACTACAGTTCAACACAGTTGTCAAGTTCTCTCTGTAATTACCTTTAGTGCTAATTGTGCCTGAAATAGTAAGCCAAGGAGCAAACTGGTTTATTTTAATGGTACCTACTGGGGGAAAGGGGTATGGAGATTTAAGAGATGCCAGCAATCACATATATTCTATCAAGAAGATATAGAAAAAAGCACTATATTTTTCTTCTTCTTCTCTAAAATTAGCCTGTCAATCATACCCAGAGTTGCATATGCAGTCACTTTCACTCAATTTATAGTATTTTGGAAAATATTTTAAAACTTATTTTAAAAGAATTTTTTTTTCTTGTAATAAAAGAATGTAAAATTAAATAATGGCTTTCTTCTCTTCCAATATCATTCTCATCAATTTATTTATTCTTTCACAAACATATTATCCTAAATTTCTTCCTGCACAACACTAAAGTACTGTTAGTGATACTGCTTCTGTCAACTCCTTTACTCCTCTACTCTGAAAAATAAGTATAGGGCAAGCATTTATCTGCAGTCAGAGCTACATCTGACTTAATGTTCAGTACTTTCATGAATCAACAGGACCAGACTGCAGACTCCAGTATTAAACCCCTTTTCTTGACAAAGCAGTAACTTTCTAATTAAAAATGTACGAATGCATCAGAAGTTCAGAAAAACAACTTTATAAGCGAGACTTGAGAGCAACCTCTGCAACTGTGCCACCTCCAGAATGTTAGCAGAATACATAAAACCTTCACATGAAAGCAGGTAATTTAAACAAAGCATCCAAGTTAACACTCCCTATAAGATAATTTCAATGACCATAAATAGCAAACAAGGCCTCTCTGTATAATCCAATTTGTATTTGTGTTTCTCTGAATCACATGGCAATATTAACTCATTAAGAGAAAAGTTTACCTGTGTTTCTGTCAGGTAAAATACAGCAATGCTTCTGCAGTATGCCAGGCAGAACCTGTGGAAACAAAGAAACAAGTGTTAATGGATATATATATATATACATATTTTAACATCATATGAAGAAAAGCCAGGGATTGCTGGAATGCTGCATTTGCTGCACCTGATCAAGCTCTGTGCTCTCAAACAGAATCCAAATTAACTATCATTAAAGTAAAGGCAAATCCTGCTCATCAGGAACTGCCAACAGAGAAGAATCTTGCAAAATTAGCTGCTTACTACCTGCCTATAAAGTTAGTATCACATTCTCATATTGATTACAATACCAAAAGTTGATTAAAAGAACCTAAGACCATAATCAGACGTGCTCAACTTAGAAAGACAGACTGTTATCAGCCAGTGCCACTGCTGTCCCTGATTTGGCACAAATGGCTCTGGGGTTATAGCATCCAGCTTGTTGTAAACCACTCTGGTCAAAATTCCAAAGCACAGCACTTTGCTCTCCATGCAGCTACTTCCAGTGGACAACATAAAACTCCAGAAGCTTGAGAAGGAAACTCAAGGGAATGGGGACAGAGAAGATCCACGTTTTGTGGTTTACCACATCCACCACGGTGCAATGCTTCTGGCAGCCAGTGAGAAATGCTGCAGAAGCTGACCACCACCACTGGCCCTTTCCACAGGCAGGACCTCACCTTTCTTCACAGATTTACATATTAAATTCACCAAGTTTGGCGCAGACAATCAGCTTTGGTACTTCTACAAGCAACAACCTGTTCTTAAAGTAGACAATATTTAATTTTAATCTGACTTTAAAATCTAGAATTTGCACTCAGTACAATGGTATCAGCATCAGTAAAACTGTAGTTTAAAGTTTAATGGCTTTTGTTTTGCTGTTTCTGAGAAAAAGCCAACTAAAAATCATGCTCTAAGACAGCTTCTTCAAATTTACCCTTGAAGATCAACATGCATCTTTTAAATTCTGAAATGTAAAAGGAAAAACCAGTTAGTTTCTACAGACAGCAGGCCAGGACCACCCCTGTCAGGAAATCCTGGGCTCCAAACATCTAAGAAGACCCCAAGTTGGCATTAAGTTCTGAAAATCCAGGAAGCAAGCTATTTTAGGGAATAGAGACATTTCCATTTTTCCCAAAGGCTGCTATTTGCTGTATGGCCAAGATTAACAGCCAGGGATGGGAGTGCTCATACCCAGAACTGCACAGCCCCTGGCAGTGCCTCACACCCCCGTTCCTCCCTGCAGGACTTTTCCAATAGTGGCTTTCAGAATGCCCAGGAGGACCAACACCTCAGCTTGTGTGTCCTTCAGCAAAACAATTTGAAGTCTTAAGAACCTTGCTGCACCATGCTTCCTCCTGAATGCACACATGCAGAACCAGGGCCGTTGCAAAACACTGCTTTTATTCCCATTATTGTGGCAGTAATGTGGCCAGAAAGCCTCCCTGAGCAAAAAGCAATGGGTGCAAGTGACAGGGATGAGGACGGGCTCCCCATCCAACTCATCTAAGTTTTTCACAAGGCAGAACACTTAAATGCAAGCTTTTACAAAAGTAATTCACTTCTTTTGGCATTACTCTAAAGCTAAGCTTGTGGATAAAAAGTTAAAAAATCAGCTTGCTTTAACCCGCTTCATAGGCAGCAGGCAGCTTGTATTGTGGGAAGAATCAATGGCATAAATAACAATTTTCTGAAAACCACACTCACCATTCTACTGTGTTTCTTACATTTTAGAACTTTTCAAAAATCCAATAATTCTTGGAAGTACAATGTCATATGTACAAATTATAGCATTTTCCTTACGGCCATGGATATAAATAACAGCAGTCTTACAGGCATCAAAAGCATAAAAATTAGAAGCAGAGAACAAAGAAATCCTAAAATGAGCTGAGACAGTCTTTCAAAGCAGTGTAACACAAAGACTGAATTTTAAAAACATACTGTCTTACTCAGACATAAAGTAACATTTAGTTCCTCAGGAATCTGTCACATTTTCTTCCCCACATTCACGAATGATGAAGAAGCATTATGAAATTATTATTAGCTCACAGTTAATCAAATTAAGACTGAAATTAAAAGTAGAGGGAAAAAAAAAGAAAAAAAAGCAGGTCTAAAATTGAAAGACAATTACAATAGAAAAAAAAAAAAAAAGCTCTAGAAAACAGTTTACCCTTCCTGGTAGACAGGATATAAATAAAAGAACAGACATATGAAAAAAACCCACAAAAAACATTTATTTGTCCCTTTCTTTTACTCTCTTTAAGTGCTAAGTAGGCAAATAGTATGGCAAAGTCTTAAACAATGCTTCCTGCTCCCCAGCCCTTTAACATGTTTACCCTGCACAAAACCAGCTTCTGGCTGGTAGGAGTTTGATATCAACCTCCCACTTACTTATCTACAGTATACAGATTTTTACACTGTACCCATCTCCATGGTATCCAAGAGCCTTTTCACACTGCTCTCCTCCCACTTTCTCCCTACTTTGTTTCTCTCCTCCCTAGGGAAACTGACAGGAGAATTCCTCAGAAAAACTGTCACCTTTCCCTCTACAAGCCTCTCCCTTCCCCTGCTGCTTTCTTTTCATTCATTTGCATGCTGTAATACCCAGTTTATTCCTTAAAATACCGAAAAAGCCTTATCAGTCACCGAGACTTTTCTCTTATTTTACAGAATATCCCTAGATTAATTTTTTTCCTCTCCTTTTAGTTGTTTGAAATTTACCTACACAGGCAATTTGAGGGAGAATCTTTACCCAAAGCAGACTTGGACTGGTTTCTGCTGTAGAAATCAAAATATGTGAACAACCGGAGGGATTTATATGCTGGGGTGAGGGAGGGTGGGGGAGGAAAAGCCAAAAGGGAAACAGGTTTCAATGATATTAATGATGATTTAACCTTCAGTTGTTTTATAAGCTCTCAGCTGGAAGTTAAGGCATTGCAATGCTAAATTAAAAATGGACTCATAGATGCAGAAACAGAATAAGAAATACAGCAGGTGGTATGTCCTTCCATCAAGGTGCTTCCCTAGCAGTAGGCAAATTAACTTTGGTCAGTAGCGCACAGCTACATAGTCACAGGTAGCAGGAACATAGTCTTTGCTTATGATGCAAAGATGAAAGTGTCCTCAAATTCAGTGAAAAATACTAATTGTTGTGGTTGGATATTGATTTGGTCATATTGACATTTGTTTTCATTATAGGTTGCTGTGCTTAGAGATATATAAATATATAGGTGACATAATCAGGGTTCAAATTTTAACCTGTAGCTATACATAATATAGGTATTCAGAAGGCTCCTCAGAGCAGCGTAATTTCTTTAAAATATGACCAATAAGTCCTTTCAGTGTTCAGTACACAACTTTTTCTTTTTTTTCTTTTTTTTTTGAGTGATATAACAGGAGCTAGAATTTATTCCCAAAAACAATTTAAGTTTGAAAAGTATTAACTTCAAACCGACTAAAAAAAAATCCTCACTGTACAGAGAAGCAGAATTGTGAAGCAAAATAATTCTCATGTGCAAAAAGGCCTCTGTGAAATGGATATCTACTCACTTAAAAGGATCTGCTGCAAAAAGATGATTAGGCCTCTCTTTGGTACTGAATGATAAAAATGTTTTGCTTTCTACTCCACTTATAATTGGACAGCTAAAATTGCCATGGAAAAATGAGCTAGATACTATTTTTCCTTCTCCATTTACATTTTTTTATGCTAAAATTTCAGTCAACTGAAAATTAATGTTTCACAGGTCCAAATTTCCAGAACATCCAACTCAGGAGTCCAAGAGCTCAATAAGTGAAATTTCAGGCAGAACTTAATGAGGGTTTATACTGTGATTTGTAACTTGCCAAAAGGAAAGAAGTTCAACTCGAATTTCAGGTCCAAGAAAAGACAATATTTTTCTGCTTTTTACATCTAGAAGTCCAGTGAACCCAAAGATTCTAAAGTCAGAACATACACTTTTAGGCATGCCAGTCACACAGGGTCCTGTTTGTGGCCCTTGTGGCCATGTTCAACCATTTCCAAAGACTGCATCTGGGAGAGCCCCCTATGCTCCAAACCTCCCACCCCACAAAATTATTACAATAAGCACGTGAGGTTTTTTGATTTCAATATGGTAACATTCAAGAAGAAAATGTGTCAAAAACATATTGGGAAAATCCACATCAATTTATAACATTTCTGAGAAAAGATATTCCAGAATTTGAGATTTACTCATAAACTGATGGTTGCAAAGAAATGGTCCATGGATGCAGTCACTAAATGTGCCTTGGGTCTTCTATGGAAGCAGTATGGTACTGGAGACAATTCAGGTTAGATATTTGGGTGTGATCCAGAGAGTTCCTATCTTTTTCTTTTTTTTTTTTTTCCAAACATTGTGTCACTTCTTTGGAAAAGAGAGGCACCTCTTAGACCTTGCTACCTGCACTGCTCTGTGCTAAGTGCAGCTGCCTTCCTACCACCCTCACAAGCCTCACAGGATTAATTTTGTCTGTTTTCATTCTAGGATCTTATCCATTCTATCTCTGTATTTGGTTTTCCTTGTATTTGTCTCAGGGCTTTTGTTTTAGGAAAAATTTCTTTGTCAACTACTACAGAGAGGTTTTGGAATAATGTTTGCAACTTGATCTCAAACCCCTGGAAATTCTGCGCTCATACTTCTCTGAATGTCTTCTGTTGCCTCCTGTAATTTAAAGGGGTATATTACATTTTCATGGTTTTCATTTATATTATTCTTTCCATCTCTTTTTGGCCTCATACCTGAGGATTTTAGATGTCTCTGCCCCATTAGCACTGTTGAAGGAGAAGGAACCTCTCTGGAACCTATTCACTGGTGCTTCTTAAGTAGAAAAGAAGCATTTGGGATTTGGCTGCTCACAGCAGCCACTTATCTGGCAGGTTAGCAAAGGTATCTGACTTCAGACAGGGTGTTAAAAGCAGGCAAGGTTTCCTGTTCACAAGCTGTTGGGTGATATAAACCATCATAAATCAAAGGCTTATCATTACAGCATTATCGTAATTCTTTCATAGCAGACAGGCTCATGCAGTATAAGGGGAAATTGTTGTAAATAGAAGTGGAGACATTTAGATTAGATAGTTGAAAGAAATTCTTTACTCAGAGGATAACAAGGCACTGGAACAGGTTGACCAGAGAGGTTGTGGATGCCCTTTCCCTGAAAGTGTACAATGTCAGGTTGGATGGGACCATCAACCAGACCATCAACCTCGTCTGTGGGAAGGTGTCCCCACCTATGGCATGGGGGTTGGAACTAGATGATCTTCGAGATCCCTTCTAACTCAAGTTTTCTGTAATTCTGTGATGACTCTATGCAACCAGGTGGTGAAGTGCAGCATCAAGGCTGCTTGCCTTCAGGTTTCTAACAATATTTAGTTGGTTCAACCTACCAAAGACAAATCTGAACTTCATAGCACTCCCACAAGCTTAATTATATTTGGTTAAGCTTTTTAAGGTGTATCCAGGGAGTTTATCAACAAATACCACTTATCATTGCCATTCCTGTAAGAACTCAAAAGATAACCTCATTACTAGCATGCCTCTTCTCTGTCTCAGTTGAAGCTGTTATTGATACAACCTACACCAGCATCAGCAACAGTTCCAAGTTACTCCTAAAATCAGTCCTTGAAATATCAATCTCTGGCAGAAGAAAGCATCAGAACCAAGGCTTTCAATGGCAAAGCTGGCCCAAGTAGAACATATTAAGACTTTCTGTCTGGTACTTCTGGAAGTAGTAGAGATTTTGCAAGACCTTTCAATCATTCCTTGTGAGCTGTCAGTTCTTCTGCCCTCCCAAGGAAACAACCTTTCCTCCCAGCTCCTGATGAGATGCACCCTGCTGCAAAGGCAGCCTGTGCCAAAATGTCTCCCACCCACGGCGGTGTGAGTGAGAAGCCTGTCTTGTCAGTTCATTTCATTTTATTCTGATGAGATAGCCTAGACTTATCCAATTATGTTTCCTCAAGATTTTACTAGATTGCTATTGTCCAATATCTGATTTCTCATACACACTAATGAACATCCAATATCCAATTTTGCATATACACCGATGTTTTAATTCCTTTTTCCAAAAGCTAATTTAATGTGAAAACAGAACTTGCTAATGATTTATCTGCTTTGTGAGGTTTTTAGTAAAAGTATTTTCTTTTATCATCCTCTACCTTAGCCACCAGTCCCAATTAGTTACAAAGAACATAAATAAAACATGATGATTTTGTGGAAAGAAGTTACAATGAAAATAAATAAATCATGTTTGCCATAAATCAAACATTTTGGCATTGTATCAATATTTATCACCACACACCTTATCGCATTTAAATACGTATACTGTATCCTTTTCATTTCAAATAAAAGAACATGTTAAAGAAGAGCAATTTTTAAACTATTCTATGAATAAGAAAGGACTCTTTCTTAAGAAAGGACACTCTCGTGTCTTCTCTTTCAGACTGTATTATATCTCAAAAAATCCAACTTCTCTCCAACCCTTTCCATGATTAAAGTACTGACAGCAACAACAGAAGGAACATTTCCTTAGCAGAGTTTTCAACAAAAGTTATCAGAAATTTAAATAGTGAGGAAATCAATTGACTGCATTATCTACTTTTTATATTTCAATCAAAACTAAGAGAAAATCCCAGTAGAAATGGTATAGTGCTACAATGACCCCAGATAATATAGCTGATCTCCTTGCACTGCCATTGGCTTCATTACTCCTTCTGTCCAGTCACCATGACAAGTTAAGCTGAAACACGGGCTTGATAATTTTTTGATGACCCAGGAAAGAAAACATGACAACCATTATTACATTTTTCCGAGTAATGTTTTTATGAATCTGCATTAGCATGAACTAATTATAATTGCCCTCCAATTAATATGTGCTTATAAACATGAATCTTTTAGAAGTTATCATCTAAAATATAATCCACACCACTTTCCTAAGAATATAATATACAGACTAATAGAGTAATTAGCCAAGCCTGAGAGGAAAAAAAAGAGTAGACTGGAATTAGCTCTGAAGTGATTCAAAATAATATCTTAAGACAGTCTTTTCATACTCAATACTTATTTAATAGTAGAAAAAAAATATAGTGGCACTGGCAACAGCCACAAACCCTATTTATTTCTAACTTTCTTTTCAGTATTTAGACACTTGGAGAACAATACATCATTAAGAGCAAAAACTCTTTTAAATCTTTCATTTGTCAGAAATTTACACTCTTAACTGACAGAACAAGACTTTGCTGCAGCAATACATATACTTGTGACCTCTGAGTCCAATTACAAGAGCACTTACAAGAGATTCCACAAAGTAGTTAAGATGCCTCAGACCAAACACAGCATGGTAAATACAGGTCCATTTGGAACTGTTCTCTTTGTATCACTTTGTTCGCAAATAATTGCACCATTACACCATGGTCCAAAACTATGACTTCAAAAACCTGGAACAAGGAATGCCAAAGTTCTCTGAAGCTGAGAAATTATGATGCTCTCAAGGTGCTCTGAATCTGAGAGATGATGATGTGGTCCTTCCCAGACTAATGTTGGGAGGAAGAGGCCAAGACTTTTCAGTTGATGTTTTAATTACTTCTTCCAATACTAAATGAATAGGAGGATAAACTTCAGGACAAAAACAATTGCATTTTCAACTTTCTTTCAGGTGAAGCATTCCTAAGTATCTCATCATCTGATTGACAGCAGGCTGACCATGAGCCAGCAGCGTGCCCACATGGCCAAGGGGGCCAATGGCATCCTGGCCTGTATCAGGAATAGCATGGTCAGCAGGACTGATCATTCTTCCTCTGCAGCCTGCACTGGTAAGGCCACACCTTGAGATCTGTGTCCAGTTCTGGGCTCCCAATGTAGGAAGCATGCTGAGATGCTGAAGCACATCCAGAGAAGGGAAACAAGGCTGGTGAAATTCTGGAGCACAAGTCCTGTGGGGATTGGCTGAGGGAGCTGAGGTTGTTCAGCCTGGAGACAAGGAGGCTCAGGAGAGACCTTATCACTCTCTACAACTGCCTGAAAGGTGGCTGTAGTCAGGTGAGGGTCAGTCTCTTCTCCCAGGCAAACAGTGACAGGACAAGAGGACACAATCTTAAGCTGCATCAAGGAAACTTGAGGTTGGAAATTGGGAAGAAGTTTTTCTCAGAAAGGGTGATTTGGCATTGGAGTCATGTCCCTGGAGGTGTTTAAGACTGGATGTGGCACTCAATACCACGGTCTGGTTGTCAAGGTGGTCATGGGTTGGACCCAATGATCTCAAAGTTCTTTTCCAACCTATTTGATCCTGTGATTATGTGATCAAGTATACAGTCATTGCACACGTTTAGCAACCACAATAAACAAATTCACTTTCCTGAGATTGTACCTGAGAAACAAGTTTTGGTGTAAAATAGAAATCATGAATATTTCTTCTATCTCTTACCACCACGAGAAGCAATGGCAATAGCCTAGATATAAGATATCCTGTCTCTGGCGTGATAGGATCATGCGGATCATAGGAACAGAAATAACTGTGGCAGATCACTAATAGTCCAAAGGTCAGTCACACCTTTCCACAGAGCCTCTGCAGAGGTAAGAACCCAAGCTTAATCTTATGCTGAAGAAGGGATGGCCAGACCAGCTACCGCAGGAGTTTGCTGCTTACCTGTAACCCAGTCCTACAGCATCTGCAGAAGTTCCTCCAGCACTGCATGACACCCGAGTCCAGGAGGATCAAGGAGGGGAACACCAGTTAACTGGATATAGCGAATACAAGAGGCTGGATAGAATACGTCCAAGGGGTACAAGGGTGAGTCCTCCCTCTGTTTTTGAAGGTGGTCACCTTCTCAGGGCAAGAGATAGGGGGGTCCTGAGAAAGAGAAGAGAAGGCTAAAGACATGCCAGATTTTTTTTTTTTTTTAATGTAGAATCTTGAAGATTTTCAAAACTCAGATGAAAAAGCCCTGAGAAACCTGCTCTACCTTTGAAAGTAGCCTGCACTGACCAGAGGCTTGAAATTTGAATTGTCAACCTCTAGAAGTCTCTTCAAACCCAAGTTATTCCACAATTTTAATAAATTAGATTTAATGTACCACTACAGTCAAATATCACAGTAAAACATAAGATTAAAATGCATCGTCTCCTCTATCCTCCTTCAAATATAGTTTTAATTGATGTTGGCAATTTCTATTTGTACTAGTGAATCTTAAATTTGAATAGCGATAACATTTATATCCACCCGCAAAACTCAAAAGCCACATAGAATCATAGCAGCTTTAGAAGGCAGCTAAAGACAGGTATTCCCTCAGAAGTTACCAGGGCTATAATTATGTCATTCATGGGAGAGGAAGGCATGGAGAGTTATTGAGCCCAGGAAGTTGCTTTTGAAATCTTAACTGAGCTGCTTTGATTTATCTTGAAGTACCTGTATTGGGTCTGACTGAGGTGAAGTTCACAGCCCTCACAGTACTGTGCTTTGCACTGGTAGCTGGATGGGTGTTGATAACAGGGCAGAGTTTTGGCTACTGCTGAGCAGCGCTGTCCCTCCGACATCCCTCATCAAAGGGATGGGGGCAAGATCCTTCATTTTCATTCTAAAATACAATGCAAAGCAACAACAGCTCCTTTTCTTCCCCCTGCACTAGTCTAATAAGATACAAAGGATGTACGGGCAGGCCTTGCAATGCCTAGACTACAGTCTCCTAGTTGGAGAGGATGGTACTACAGGGGTAGGAATAACCCCTCCTCTGGGAAAAGGACACCTTGGTATTACTCTTGTCCCTGTGATACCCTGAGGCTACACACCAAAAAGGTGCAGGTAAAAGTCAGTATAGAGCAAGGTTACAGGAAATCTCAGCAAATGCTTTCAGGCTGGGGAATTTTAAGCCCTTTAGCAGATAGGTCCTGGCTACCTCCCCACACTTGTAACTCATCTGACAGACTGTCAGCACACACACACGCTATGCACTGCAGATACCACTGCTACCATCCCTGGCAGTTTTCTCTTCTTTCATTTCTCCTGAGTAGAAGTCAGTCCTCCTTATGGGACATTTTGTATCCCGCATGCCTACCTGCTCTTTCCACAGGGCTGAATCCCTGCCAGGCAGAGCTGAGCTGGCCTGCAGTAGCCTGCAGCACACCCACACAGAGGAAAAAACTTCTCCTGTCTCAGGAACGGTCTCCAGTGAGCACACCAAAACAGAAGTGGAGAAGTGGAGGTGTCCCACCATCAGAGAGGGCTGCACCTGGTGCCACCAACCTGCACCATGCCCCTGGTACCTCACTAGGCAGCACCTGACTCCTCAAAGGTTTTGTCAGAGACGTGGGATGTTTCTTTGCTTTGTCTCACCCACACACCATTAACAAAGCCAGCCATGGCTTGGGCTCTCTCAGGTTTTAATCTGGGAGAGTATTGTGAAATATGTTTTTATTGTGGCTTGTTTGCAAGAGATGTTTTTAATGCATAATGTAAAAAAAAAAATATACTATTTAAAAGCAGAGATTATTGAGATAATAATAATATATACAAGGCAAATGTCAGAGACTACCATGTGGTATTTCTCTTTGCTGCTCTGGAATTGTCCTTAAGATTTATGTGTGAAGTATGTAGATTTTAAATATTTTTAAGCCTCTACTTGCACTGCAGAAGCAAATCCATTAAACATGTAAAATAGAGTAATATCCTTCCATGCATCTTTGTTATGAAGAAACTAATTGTCATTAAAAATTAAACTTTATGATTTTGTACTAGAACTTGGCAACAAAACTCTCCCAATGGCCTGCTTTATTCTACTGTGTAGGAGTCACATAGATACAAAGACATTCTGTCCAAAAATTATGGACAAGGTTAAAGAGGATGTTTTAAGTATGAAAGCTACCACAACAAAAAATAAAAAGGGAAACATCCTAGCTGTTTACCTGCATTTATGGTGCTGATATCACAGATCTTTCCTCCTATGAAGCGAACTCATACCAGAAGTTGCGAATCATTAATTCAACTATCTAGGAAGTTACTTAATGGTTTATAATTTATTAGTAGTTTGGCTTTGATAAACTACTAGATAAATCAAATTTCAAATTTATCAATAGCTAAAAATAGACATCACGTATATAAATGAGAGAAACTAAAGTCTCCACTATGTAAGGACCAGAGTCTGTAAATATGATATATATGTAAATATATTGGTTTTACACATCAAAAAGGGTTTTCATACACTTGTCACTTTGGAGAAGTTGAGACTCTAGATATAAGTAGCACTCTATCATTGATGGGAGATGACTCAGATGTCTGATATTTCACCTAGCTATTTTCCCTACCCAGGTAAAAGTTGCCCTGAAAAGGAAACCAGGCAAAATTCTTCCAACAGCTGCTTTGTTGTTAGCTGCTTTTTGGCCCAACACACAAACTGAAGCAGCAACACACTACAGAATTCACACATGGGCAGAACTAGGACATTTCACTGACAATGGACTACTGCAAGTGACAGCAGAAAACCAGAGAAGGATAGATTATTTTTAGGAATACTTATTTCATAGATTTAGGCTATACAATTTCATGCAAAGAGAACAAACACAGAAGGATGCCTGTGCCTCATTCATGCCCTTGGCAATGTTTGATAGCACAGGGGGATATAGATTTCAGAACACAAAGCAACTACCCACACCTCCTTCCCCAAAGAGTAGGCATTCTTATGGAAATAATAGCTTTCTCTTTAAGAGAAATATTACCCACGTTTCTTTTCAAGTTGAACAATAGGATAGTTTATTGCAAGCCCCAGTCATATGGAGAGATTTTGCTGAAGGTGGGATAAAACAAGGATAGCTCTCAGTAAGCAGGTTATAATTTTTTCAGTACCACTTAAACAGTTATGTTTCTGGTGGTGATTTTTAAGGAGGGAGATCATCATCTGTGCAAAGAGTTTTTGAGAATACAAAACTGGAAGAGTGGTAGGGCAGTTTTAATCTGTGAGCTGATGATACCACACTGTTAAAACTATGTAGCTTCAACACATTGCTCTAATCTTTCATCAGTTTAGTGTGTGCATTCCACTAGGCGACCAGAAGATGCACACAGAGAAAGGATATTTTTGATGCCTCTTAAGGTGGAAGGACAGAGTTAAACCACACATAAATATGTCTATTTCTCTGCAGTTCATGCTCCTCCACTGCAGTGGGAGGAGTTGGGGGAGCTCAGGAATCCTCAGGAGTGTTAAGAAGTTGGCAGTCAAAAAATTCCTAATAGACTCTTGGGGATAGTCTTAAACTGAGCACTGGAGATGACAGTGCTGCCTCACCCCTTGAGAGACAGGCAATAGAGGCATAGCTTATCTACAATATTGAGCTGCAAGTCAAGCATCTGACAAATGGAGATGAGAGAATATTATCTTTTAAATGGCTGCCATGAGCAGTTATTGTGAGATAACATTCTTCTTCTCTGATGAAGATTTCCTTCATCGTGCACAGTTAGAAAAATGTTACCGATGTTACTCAGACCAAAAAGACCTAGAAAATTTAGCTGTCAGAGATCTTGTGGAAAAAACAAAACAAACAAACAAACAAAACCCCCCCCCC
>VWZN01010427.1:208392-269031 GCA_013396955.1 Regulus satrapa | reverse complement strand
CAAAAACCAAAAAAAAAAAAAAAAAAAAAAAGTTGTAAGATCAAATCATTCAATGCTCAAACTTGGCTGTATCAAGTGATGCAAAACAATCTTTACCAAAAAAACCCAAAAAAACAACAGCACAAAAATTAATCTAAATGATTCAAAGTAACGCAGTAGTCTTTCACAGTAAAAGTAGTTTAGTGTTGTCATCTGCTACAGTAACAGCTAGTAATAAGAACCTTTTTGTTCTTTGAGTTTACGCAGGACATTTTGGATTTACCACGGGGAAGGATACAACAACAGACTAGTGGTGGGTTTTATTCAAGGGGAGGTGATTAGGTAAACCAGAAGAGGACATAAAATGCAAAAGCACAACCTAAAACACCAGAAATGTTCATGATTTCTGATATTTCATGTGTTTTTTCCCAAACATGTAATTAGCTTCTATATTTCCATATACATATTTATATTTAATACAGTATCCTAGATATTTTATTCAATAAAACCTAAAAGTAGTAAATACACAAAACAGTAACTTCATCTTCCCACATTTTTTAACTGATTAGACAACTTTACAGCTTTCACAGAAGCAAATATATAAACTATAATTAAGTCTATCAATTTCATTACAACTTCGCTGTTTTCACCTGCTCATCCTCCTTCTCCAGAATTATCCCTCTGTACCTCGATTCATCCAAAATAGCACCTGGAATGTATAATTGGAATTTGTGGCTTATTGTGAGTGCTGTTTTTAGAAAGTCCATTAAAAACATGCTCATCCCTGTGAATTGGGTGTACAGGATAAAAGAAAACAAAGAGGGGCTCGCATGGAGCCTTGGGGATGGTCAGCCTTGGGAAGGCTGCTGCGGTTCCTGCTCCTTGTCACCCACAGTGTCCTCGTTGCAGAAGTCACACCTGCATGGGAGGTAGGTCAGCTACCAGAGCATGCAGCAGCTGCTGCCAAGCAGGCCCCATTTGCAGCACAGAGAGCTGGGAGGTGACTAAAAGCCATGAGATGATGCCATGCTGCTGCCTGCAGAAGAGGCTGTCCGCTCCTGCCCGCTGCTGAGGCACTTCCTCATATGCACATTTGCTTGTCTTGCCCGATGCCAAGCCCATTCAGTTCACTGAGCTGGCAGAAAACAAATAGGGAAATAAATGAATTTTTAAAAAGTTAATTTCTGCTGGCATACTGAGCTAGATCCTGGCTTCAGAGAGAGAGCAAAACTGCACACCAAGGGATGAGGGGGGCATGAGGCAGAGCAGAACACCCTCATTTATATGCCAGCAGAGAGAGGAGGTCAGTGCTCCCTTTGGAGCTCACCCCAAGTAAACCAGCCACTGATTTCAACAGTAAACAATTTCCTTAGATGTTTAGAAGTTAAACTAAGCCCTTCAGAGAGGACAGGTCTAGAACTGAGGAGTCAATAATGTCAGTGGGAGGCTAAGGACAGCAGGTGAGCAGAAGCAGTCCAGGACAGGGAACCCCTTGCCTATCTGAGCTGATTCACAATCACATATCTTCTTTTGAGAGAAAGTTAAGAGAGCTTAAACTTAAAACATCAAAATGTAACAGGAAGGTTAATAGCTACGTTGTGAGAATTGGAGACTAGAATCAGGAAAACTTTTGGCTGAAACTTTTTACTCAGTGTCATGAAAAGCGGCAACAGGATCTGAAGGCATCAAACACTTCTAGGACAAACGCAGGTTGGAGTCCTCACACAGCCAGCTACACTTTGATGAGTACAAAGGTTGTTTCTCAAATTACTGATATAATCAATAACAATGTTTTTTAAAAAATTTCAAGCTAAAAAATCAAGTTACCTTCGTCCAGTAGTAAAGCTGTCATTTCTCCTTAAACATACCTGCATTTTTTTCAGTCCCCAGGACAGTGAAGCTTCTCTGCATGAATAATTCCTTCATGTGAAAAATTCTCTTATGCTTTGCAAGCATAAATGGAGTTCGGAAATTATGTCTGACAGAGAGGATGTCCCTCATGAGACTGACAAAGGAATTCATATTCAGTTTATGAAATGTGGGTGATGTTATAAAACTGTCATGCCACTGAAAGCCTTTATGTATGTGAAGTCTGCTATTTGTGGTAGCATTTTTGTCATTTAGCTCCCAATTCAGAGACAGTGGCAAGCTGTTACATGGAGAAGACATACCCTATAGGTGAGACAGCCAAGAAACACTGGACTAGGCATGGCTTGTTAAAGGAGTTCACTGCTTTTTAATTTACAGACAACTTTTATGGCAGAGAAACTTTCCTGGATGGTATCTAGATTTTGGCTGCTGACCATCCAAATAAAAATAACTAAGGCACTGCTGGAAGCAGGGATCAGAATGTCTTTGATCCCAGAGGAGAGCCCTGAACAGACAACAAAATCTCCTTATCTTCTCCTCGAGAGTAGATGAATTTCAAAAGAAACACAGTGCAGAGTTTTTCTTCTCTAAAATGATCCATAAAAGTTACAAGATTTATTATGATTCATGTTTATCCCTCCAAGGGCTCAAAATTAGACTTCTTCAGCTTTCAGGGACAGAAGCAACTTTGAACTAAGCTGGGGCTTAGATATACCCTGTGACTTCATCTCCCAGAGACAACTACCTTTAAGATCCTTTTGGGTCTGCACCCAAGAGTCTTAACTGCATTTCCCTGGCTGCACTTACCTAACATCTTTCCTAAGCCAGCTGCTCCAAAGCTGGTCTTGTTCTTGTACCACACACAAAGATCATTCTTCTTTGGGGAGTTTGTTCTTGAATTTAATGTAAATGTTTTAGTATATGGACTCATTTGCAGATAAACTCACAATACCTTATAAAGTTCTGGCTATGGAATAACATTTTGCTTTTTGTACTTTGGCCTCAAGAAATGTTATTTTTCACTCAGTTAAGTATAATCATGTTAAAATAAATATACTTGCTCTCTCATTCTGTCATTACAGATTATCATGATGGCCTTGCGCTAATGTGCTATTTTCCACATGTCCAGGGATTTACAGGACTCCCTCATGCTTTGAATCAAGCCATTACATTTACAACAAAAGCACTGTCTTTAGTTTAATCATGTATTGTTTTGGCTCTGTTTTTTCCTGAGGCTGCTTCATTTTCTGGAACCTCACAATGTACTTACAAAAATCTAATGTACCTGGTGCCTATCTCTTTAAAAAAATCCTGGCAGTGGACAGCAATAACACATGGTTAAAGTCAGTCACCATCTAATTACAGAATACTCTGTGCTAGAATAGACCCACCATAGTCACCTTTATTTTTATTTTTTTTTATTACTCAGATAGTTGTCTGAAAGAGGAAATGATAGGCAATTCTTAAAAGCATCTTTACCAATTCTTTGTGGTTCAGATCCAGTCTAATCCAAAACACTGCTGGCAGCTGCACCATTAATGTGTGTTATCCAGAGAGAACTGAACAGAGAGAATGCTGCTTCTCTTTCTTTATTCTTTTCTTTCAAAAATTCACTGAAACTATTACAGACATTCTGATCCCATGCTCCAGATGGGAGAGCACAGAGGAACACACGATGGCTCACTTGCTATTGATGTGTTTGTGTTTCTGTCCAACAAACACCGATGGTCTGGCCTAAGTACTCACTTGAAGGGACTGGGAAATGCTCCAAAATTCCCCAGTTCAGATGTCCCTAAAGAAGGTCTCTTGGCTGTATTTGCTTTTAGCATTCTTTGCAGTCCCTACTGACACATACCTCACACCGATTTCAAAGGGAAATTTTATTCATCCATACTGACACTTTCAACAGGAACACTTTGAACACATTGACCTTATGCTTCTGTAAGTGTAGCATCTTCAGCCCTTCCATTCCTGCATATTGACTGGAAATAAATACTTTGGTTACTTCTTTTGATAGTGGCTTCTGCATGAACTCAACAGGATAAGTTACTCATGCAATTCATGTGGAAAGGCTGCTGACATAAACACTGAGAAGAAATAATGGGGTGGATAGGAGGCTATTGTACAACAGCATTTGCAAATGCCATCAAAGAGCCTGGAGGAGATACCTGGTCTAGGCAAGTAATGGGTATAAATTGTGCTGCAAAGTAAAAAAATCAAAGCTGATACGCAAGACAGAGGGAGAGAAGCCACTGGAGAGGTGTTCATAGTGCAAGTCTCTGACTCTCACTCCAAGCTAGCTCAGGGGCCACCACGCTGGTGGTACTTTGGAGGAGAACAGCAGCAACCAGTCTGCCTCTTCTCCTGGTGCAGCATGGCAATCCCTGACTTTCATAGCACGCAGTAACTGGGCAAGGCGTGCAGGGAGGCATTGCACTGTCAGAGCCATCAAGAGTGCCTCAGAGCTGGGTGAAAACACAACAGGGGGTCTGTCCACAGAGGATTGTAAAAGAGGCGGTGGTTGCAGGAGGATGAGCAGATCAGGCAACAAAGCAATATCTGAGGATAGACCCGGTGTGTGTGGACGGGGCAGGGAAGCAGTAGCTAATTCTGGAGCCTATCAGGAGACCACAGTCCCAAAAGAGTGCTGGCTTTGCTATATAAGCACAGCCCCAAGTCCTGATACTGGGTTTTGTCTTTCCTTAGTCTGACATCTTACAAGTAAACAGACAAAAGATGCTACAGAGATAGCATCTGCTGCCCTCTAAAAACCACTACCAAGAGCTGAGACAGATGGAGGTGTCTCCCTGCCTGTAATGCTTGAATCAGCAGCTTTTGTACAATGTAGCTTCAAAGTTGCTCAAGCTTCGGAGTAGTTTGTTTATGAGATGTCCCTAAGTGCTTAACTTGTGGTGGAAATGTTCAGCTGCCTGTCTTTGTGGTGATGAACACAGAGGTCCACAATGTGCTCTAACACGAATGGCAGAAATAATGGGATATGCAGCTCTGACAAAAGGTTGCCATTGTTGAGCCTTGCGGTACTCGGCATTAAACAGAAGGTCTTGGGAGGTGAGATCTGGCTAGAATTACCTACAGGGACTTATTGATGTCTCTGCTAAAGCAAATTAAATGGCAGGGAGAGAAAAGATGTGCTGAAGAACAGAAGAGAGAGAATACTCAGAAGCTGATTAATACTTCACTGGCTACCATTCAGGATAGGAACAAATCTTCAGAATTTTCAGTTTTGACATAAAAAATGTTGAAATTTTCATTATCTGTGACACAGGTATGCCAAATGGTTTTCAAAAAACATTACTGTCATGTTTTCTTATATCTACCACAACATGACTCATATTGGCCTGTACTGACATACTTCTAGATATAAGTATAGTGAGGGCTTATCCATTACTAGGATAAACTGCTTTGAGTTTCTTTGCTGGGTGGGTCTACTATGCTGAAATACCTTCTAAATTGACATAGAACTGTTCATAATTCCTGTTTCTAAAAAAAAAAAAAAATAGATTGGGACAGGGACAGGGAAGGGGAGAGAGGGAAGCCTTAGGGGAATGAAACAAGAGGTCTGACTCAAAACCTAGATTCAGTTTCTTTCCAAGGTAGATTAAAAGAATACAGCACTTAGGTCTTTCAAAGGTCGTATTAACCATGCTCTAAAATTCTCTGGAGGTCTATCTTCTAAAGAAACCTACATTGATAATAAGAAGAGAAAATTAGTTTTAAAAACAACCAGCTTGGGATTAGGGAAATTTGATAAGAAAGATGAGTGTGAGTCAAAGGATTTAGTGCAGGGTAGCCAGCAATGTGGAAGATGAAGTCTTCCATTTGATTTAAACTGATCATCTCGGGGTTTGTTCCTTTAACCAAGCTGCACCTGGTATTGCTTATAAGGAGTATAAGATAAATCAGACCATTTACCATGCTTTCATGCAACTTTTTATTATTTTTACTTAGATTACTTGCTGTAATGGTGGCTTTGTATAGACACTTCCTCCTAGACAAGAGACATTTATGATTCGTAATGAGCAAAAACAAAAGCTAACAGAGCTAAGAACTGACAGCTGCCTCACAGTCATATCTAAAGGGTTTACAGACTTTGCCCTTTTGTGCTCCTCCACGAATACCCAACTGGGATGCAGGTGATTAGCAGCTTGGAGAAGTGGTGAGGAGCACAAGCAAGATAAAAACTGGCTACTTATCCAGTAGCCTTTTGTCTGGTGCTTTCCAAACTTGAAACTTCGACACAGTCTGTCTGTGCCCTCAAACCAAGAAACTCAGAAACCCTCTGGCTGGTGCCTTCAAACCAAGGGGTGCCATGAGCGAGACAGACGGTTCTGGTTGCAGCAAAAGTAATTTTTTCCACAAGGACCATAGGTGTGAGATTCATGGCTGGGAACAAGGTGGATATCTGGTGTACAGCTGAATCCCAAACCACCACTGGAAGGAGCCCATGGGGAGAGAATGGTGTGAGCTGCCCTAGTAAGCAGATCATGGTTTTGTCACCCCTGATCTCAGAGAATTCTTTGTCTACGTTAAAGCACAAAGATGCTTGAGTGATTTAACAGTTTAAGAATCTCAGCTCATCCCTGCAAAATTATATTTGCATATAAATACCTGCATTCATACAAAAATCTCATGTTTTTTTGTAAGAGTGGTGCAGATTTTTTCTTTCCTTTGTTACTTGAGTTATTGCCAGTAGGAGTTAGTTAGCCTCCTATATGCACCTTTTTCTTCCAAAGGCTGCAGGGACATCATTAATAAAAATAGAGCCTATCACTTCTTAGTGTGGAGTTGTTAAATTATTTGAATTTAAATAAATATGGAAAATTGATATGTCTGGTCATCTTTATTTGGCATTCCGCATTGTCCATGTAAAAAAATGTCAGTCATTCAGTAAGACAACAGAAAATATGGTATATTCCTGTCAACTCTTTTGAAAAATTACTTTATATTTCCTAATTTCTTCTTGAGGATCCAGATCATTAAATTAGGAGACTGCAAAATAAACTTCCTTTACTAAAAAGTCCTTATCCAAACTTGCAAAGAAATTTAAAGCAAATTAAATTTAAAGGCTCAAAAGCCAAGTAAAATCCAAACAGCAGAAGTATTTAATAGAAAAAATCAACATAGTTTTTAAACAATCCTATGATTTTTTGAGGCTGACTCATGATTCCGTAATGTTTAAAGTTGGCAATACTGATACCCTGTGATTTAGATGACTAATCACAGACTGAAAAGCTAATAATCAAAGTAAGCAGTTTGTGAAGTACCCACAGACTAGAAAATATGTATCTCAACTACTCAGCAAAGGCTTATGTATAAATTGAAAACAAAGAGAATCAGTTTATATAACTATTTCACAAAGAGAGAAAAGAGCTAATCAGTTAATCAGTTATTTTATTTGTATCACATAATGCTACCAGCTGCAGTACTGAGTGTGAAGAGGGAAGAGCATGAAATGGAGAGAATAACAGGGTAGCGCTTCAGCACTGCATTCACAGGGAACAGGGGAGTGTGGATGGAATTCAGCAAGCAAAATGCAAGAGTGAAAACTGTCTGAAGTAAGACTGCAACTACTCTGCACACCAGACGAGAACATACCTGGGGAAAGGAGGGAGGCAAGCACAAAATGAAGTCAGAAGAGAAGTGATCTTCTGGCAATAAAGAGTTAAATTTGGGTTCAAAATGCAGTCCATGAAAGATGACTATAGGGAAAACTAAAGAGAATGAAAGCAGAAGAAGAAACATAATTTGCAGACAGGTGGAGGCAACAGGGGTGACTCCTGGTTTCTTGGCGGGTTTTCTGATTAGATCTATTTTTTGTGCACAGTAGTTCTCAGCTGGGCTCTTTCCAATCTTTTATCTTATCTGATGGTAAGCAGACAGCAGAAGGAGCTATATGTAGCATGTGCTTGGCATCAGTTATATTTCCTAACAAGAAGATGGATTTTTTTCTGAAACTCTGCTCATAGCAAAGTGATGTTGGCAGAAGCTAAAGCATCTACACGTATTGAAGCTGCTCAATCAGCCTAGTTCCCTTAAAGTAAAAATGACAAGGAAGGATGATTTCGAATTTTCAGAAGTTAAAGAGGAACTGAAGAAATACAGCTTCTATGCTGGAACTCAGTTTATTGACTTGCAAAGGGAAAAAACAAAACCATTTTGAAAAGAAACACTACACATTTCTTTGAATTAGTATTTTCATTGCTACTTCATTGCAAAATATAAAGAAAGTGCAGCATTGGCCCACAAATTTGTATCCTCTTTATATAAAATTTATGTCTTCTTTATATAAAATTTATATTCTCTTTATCTAAAATTCAATAGAGCTGTTAGTAGTTTCAGAAAATTTGCCTGCAAAGGCATATTTAATTACAAGTCTGCCAAATGGGAGTTTCGCTTTCTTTTGAAGAACCTGTTTTAGGCAGGGTATTACATTAGTAGGATCTCTAATCTGATCCTGCATGGAAGCTCATATATCCCTGGGAAAAGAAAAAGATGGAACACACTCTTTGAAAATGAAGGTTTAATAAAAGCAAGCAAACCCAAGAAATTGAAGTGAATGGGGGAAAAAAAAAAATGATCCATCTGCATTAGGGCTTCCTATAGCAGCTGCCACTGATCAGCCATCACTGTAGCATCTAAGGTTCTGCAAAATTGGAATAGATCCCAAAATTCAAAGGAAGATTGCAGACTAAAGGGGAAAGACAGAGGAATGTATTTCACAGCTGTCATCCAGATAGGAAAGATATTCCATTCCTTACTCCAGATGGAGAGCAGCTCACATTTGGACACAGGGAGTGAGGGGGTGACTGAAATGTGGGGATTCATTCATGAGCTGCATGTACAATGCAGCTCTTTTGAACATGTTTCAGTAATGTACCAAGAAAGGAGGGGGGGCATCAGCATTAATTAATCCCCTCATGCAGAAAATGCAGGGGTCACTGAAGGAGCACTATTGCAGGACATATGCCTCACATTCAGAGCATGTCTATTTTGCTTTTACATTTATTTTTAATAAATGATTTAACATTAGCTATCGCACTCTAACTGCAGGGGAACCTTGTCTGGTGACAACTTTCTGCCTCTGTTGACAAAATTTCTTAATTAACTGTGAGATTTTCTCAACTATATAAATATTTTTATAGAAAGTCATGCAAGAACAAAAAGGAAAAAAAAATTTACATAAATATATTGGGGAGGGTGACAAAAATGTCAATGACAAAAAGTCCTAAAAATGCTTTCTAAAAAAAAAAAAAAAAAGAGAGAGAGAGAGACAGAACTGTACTGGGGTGTATCAGGCAGAACATCATCAGCCATTCAAGGGAAAGGATTGTCCCACTCTGCTCTGTACTGCAGATGTCTCACCTTGAAAACTGTGGGCAGTTTGGGGGGCCACAATATAAGATACTAAGCTAAAGGCGGGCCACAGAATGGTGAAGGGTCTAGAGCGGAGCCCATATGCAGAGCGGCTGAAGTCACTGGGTCTGTTCAGCCTGGAGAGGAGACTGAGGGGAGCCCTCACTGCAGTTACAGCTTCTTGTGAGGGGAAGAGGAGGGGCAGGCCCTGATCTCCTCCTTGTGGTAACCAGTGACAGGACCCAAGGAAACCACATGAAGCTGAGCCAGGGGAGGTTTAGCTGAATCAGGGGAAAGTTTTGCACCCAGCGGGTGGTTGGGGCCTGGAACAGGCACCCCAGGGAAATAGTCACAGCATCAAGCCTGACAGAGCTCAAGAAGCATTTGGACAAGACTCGGGCACATGGTGTGAATCTTGGAGTGTCCTGTGCAGAGCTTGGATTTAGACTTGAATATCCTGATGGGTCCCTTCCAACTCAGCATATTTCACGATTCTTGATTCTATGAAATGTGAATGAAGTAGACAAAAGCTGATATAAAGGTTCATAAAGAGCAACTCAACATGCAATATACTAATAAACTGACAAATGAACCCTGTGTATTTTCAAGGGGTATTTTTAATATCCAGAGTATTTAAATGCATTTATTTAACTGAAAAAATTATAAAATTTATGCAAAACATATAAAAAACTAGAGTGAAATAGATCTTGATTATTCTGCCTGCATATATAGACTTTGTGGAGAACATCCTGTACATTCTATGTGTTCCTACTATTCATACCATTTGATAGGTGTTCACAAGACATGATATTGTTCCATCCAGCTCACCTTTCCCTAGATGCTTGTAAACTATCATACTGATCTAACAATAGACATTACTTATGACAGTTTGGAGATCTGCCTTGGGGAACTCAAACATTTCTATTTTATTTCATGAACACTTTGCGACCTCATATGCTTGTTTATGGCATTTATTGCAATCTTGAATTGTTTGTCTTGCTTCAAGGAAAGGAGATACTGATATATGAGGGGTGGTTCGCATGTGCTTCACTCTTCTATTTTCCCTAAGAATAAAGTCTGATTCATGTAGTGACGGCTTTGCCAGAAGCCTGACTGTCCCTGACTGAAACTGTCACAGCCTCTGAAGAATGAAATGGCAGCAAGGGGGAAATGCAAAGGGGTTATGCACAAGCTGTTATGAGACGGTCTCGGCACAGCTCTGGAGGGGAAAAGGAACAGCACCCCTGAGCTCAGCCCTCCAGAGAGACCTCAGCCTTGGCCTCTGTATCAACAGGAGTCTGAGTGCTGCCAAGGGTCTGGCCAGAGCAACCAAGGGTTTGGACATAAGTCAGGGAGCTCTGGAAGACCAAGACCTCCTCCTCCCTAGAGGGATGGTTATGAGAAGAGATCAGGACAGCAGGATGCCTCCATTAGAGTAACTGCAGTCCAACAGCAATGCCTAATGCAGCAAGTTATGGAGTCATCTTGCAGAGAGAATTCTCCCAGTAGTGCACTGAAACCCTACCAGAAACTCCTTAATCTCAGGGAACTGCTCTGCTCTTATAATCATTAGCTTGTTGCAGCTGTGTATCTCTATCTGAACAATTTATTTCTTCCCTGAAAAACTGTAAAATCTGGATGCATAATGATAACAAAATCCCAAACATTATCAGTGCCTTATGCATGAACATGAATTTTTGCCTTTCAGCCTGCATGACACCCAACAAAAAGCTGCCTCATATCCAGCAGCACGTCCACCTAATTTCACTCTATATGCTCACATCTCTGCTTGCTCTGCAGCCTTTCAGATGACCACTGAAGTTTCCATAAGTAAAGTTCTTCACTGAAGACCTGTTAGCCTCCAAATCTGTGATTTTTGGTAGAGAAAGGGAAAACTGGCAGCTGTCTCACAGTACTGCTCGGGTACATTTGATCTCTGAGAACTGCCAGGATATAACCCACAACTCCCCCACTGATGGTGATGCTGTTAGATCCCTGATGCACAGCTAACAGACGGTTTAGAAGCAAGAGACTGCGGCCCCAAGGAAAACCTGAACGCAGACAGCCTGGGCCCAGCACTGCTATGGCGAGCTTGTCACACAGCAGCAGTGAGCCTGGGGATGAGAGGAGGCTGTGGGCGGGAGCCCACCAGTCAGACAGCAGGGACCCCAACACCACAGAGAGCTGCCAGAGAGGCTGGGAGTACCAAAAAGCCAAACCACCACAGCCATGAAGGTACTGTTCATATAGTGGATGGGATTCACATGACTCACATATTCCTGCTCTCCATAGGCAACAGAGAGAAGCAGGCACCCTGAGAGAGACATCCAGATGGGTTTCTATGGCAGACAGATGAGCCATCTCTGAAAGCCTGTTCTCTCCATTGACTGCAAAGCCTGACTAGGCAGGATCCACAGCAGTGTACTCTGTGGCTCAAAAAATTTGAAAATTATTGCACCACAGTTAGCTTGACTCTATTTTCCAAATATACACCTCATCTAGGACTTCTATACATTCTGAATTTTGAAAACTAATTGTTTATTTCTGCTGATTTAAATACTACAGTTACCCAGTTATCAGTCAGTTTTGTATTTTGCTTCTTTTATATTACTTGATAATAGGCATAAAAGATTTTTATTATAATATTTATAAGTATATTTACACATATTTATCTAGCCTACACATAAATGTGTGAATGAGGATTTTTTCAAAAATTTTGTTCTCAGCCTTCACTGTCAAGTATCGTTGCCGTTTTAAAAAGCATTCATATGAATATTTACATTTGAAAGCGTGCTACTAGAGATTTACAGTATGCTTTCACTTGCTGCATCTCAAATTCATATAATGGTATACATCTTGTTTTAGTCAGCAGACTAGAGCATGGTCTGTTCCATATTTTGCTGGGTTCTTCTGAAACCTTTGAAAGATAAACCAGTTACTAGCAACTTCAAGGGGCTTTGGACTGGACTTCCTATTATCTTATTAAGATAAGTGGCCCAGTTTACTTCTATTTTAAAATTCTCCCTAAGTTGGAAGGCACAGTAATAACACTGTCACTCTGAGAAATGACATACACCTCACCTGAAAAGACATGTTTGGAGAGGTAAAACACACGTTTGGAAAGAAAACCCTGTAATTGCTGTAAAAGTCACAGGTACTGTGAGGTTGGAAGCAAGGAGTAGCAAATGTGGTGGCTGACCTCAGGCTTATTATCTACTTCATCCTGCTGTATCATCTACTTTTACCTAGGCTGATGTTCATATTTCAAGCTTTATAGAGAGCTGAGGCTAAATCCCCAAGTCAGTCCCTCACCAAAACTGATGCTAATTTAACCTTATTTTCAGCCATAGGTTCTTGCTGTGTTTTTGCTTGCAAGGTAGGAAAGCATGCCCCTGTCAGATCCTTTTACTCTTCTCTAGATTTGTGTTCAGTGGTCTGGGGACCTCCCCACCTTCCCTTCCACAGGAATAGACATCCTGCTGGCACGCCCTTCACAGAGCTCTGGGCCTCTGCTGCTGTGGGTTGGCCTCCAGGTCCCTCCAGCACCTCTGTGTCTGCTGGGAATGCCACAAGCACCCAGCAGCACTCAGACTGCCACCCTGCCATCAGGGGCAAAGCTTCATCTCAGCTTCTGCTGAGAATATTCCTCATACTCCTTGCCCAGATGCCTTCAATTTTCATTAATTATACTGCAAATTAATTATACTTGATTTAGCAAAGTGAAATAATGAACAGAAAATATTTAGAGAAGAATCCACATAATTTTGTAGCATCTACGCACCTTCCTCACACTTTACTAGCCATGTTTTCATTTAGCTCACTGCCAAAGTACTGAGTAGCTTTCAGTCAATAACCATTCTCTGCAGTTTCCCCCCCCAGGAAAAGACATAGTCAAACCTGAAAACGAGACAGTTGTTTACTCCTTCTAACACAGTTGTAGGTTTTAATCAAAATACCCTGTGATACCAAGCCAAATACTTCAGAGAAATGAAATTGCTTCTGTATCCACACAGTTGTTTCCATCAACCAATCTATAGTCCTGTCAAAGAAACATAACGGATTTATTTGACAAGTCTTCCTTGCCGTCAAACCATATTGATTCGCTTTATTTATATTTGTTAACCTATTATTTCTCTTGACTCTTCCCCAAGTTAACTGTTCCAGTATTACAATGGAATTCAGATTCACGTAAGAGGGGGGTGTGTATGTGGTCTAGGTACCATTTTCTACCCTTGACATTTGAACTATATAATAGCACTTTTTGAAGTGTCCAAAGTCATCTTAGCTCTCCAGAATTCAAACTAATGGTTCAGAAGCCGCTTCAGCTATTTCCTCCTTAACTTTTTTTGGGGGGTTTACTCAGAACGAACAACCTGGAAAAGCTTGGAAGAGTTCCATCACCCAAGGCAGGTTCATAGCTTTCACAGAGAGCTGTCTGCCTTTTTCCAAGACAAGAAGCAGGTGCTCAGCCACCTCACAAAAAGGGGGAGCTGGGCTGGAGAAACAGGGAGTGCCCTGAAGAGTCAAGGTCGCTGTGCCTATTGCTGCTGCTCCTGTGCATATCTCCTCAGTGGGGAATGCACACCTTTATTACCATTTTGCCATTTTCTTCTGAATACAATCATAATTAGTGTAATTATTATGCAAAGAGAGCCAAGAAATTGCTGCAGAACATGCACACTTCCAGATGGGTTTCTCAAGGTAAAGTGCTGATTGTAATACAATTGCTACTACACCTCCTAAATAACCATAAATTTAATGGGAGAAAATGAGGCAACATAACTTGAGCTCCAGTAGGAGAAAATAAGGAGAAAATAAGGAGAAAGAACTCAGATTGTACCAGAAGGACAGGGAGGAAATCAAAGGATAATGATTTGTCTTTTGTGTTTTAAATGCAGTATTTTGTCTGTCAGATTCATTCACTTGATACAAAGAAGAGCAGTAGCATACACTTCCAAGATAAAATCAATTATGTATTATCTTAGAGTTGTACAATCTCATCCTCCACAGAGGCCTTAATGTGACTTATACATAGCATAATTCTAATTCCAGATCTCTGAACAAAGCTAAATTTTACTGACAGTTCACTGTAGAAATCCAAATTTATGGTGTTTCCAACATTTTCAGAGTGTAAAATTGTAAAGGCCATCTCTGTTTGAAGTAGAATATTAATTTTGAAATATAATTTAAATAAAGGAGCAAATCAATAATCAGTTGATTTAATTCATTAGTTCAGAGCACTTCTGCTTACAATACCTACCTATATTTTAATGTCAGTTTTTCAAGTAAGTGAAAAAGGCTTTGTTCCACAAAAACTTCAAAACTGTGGCCAAGTTAACCACATTTTAATTAGTTTCTTAATTTATCTCTATTGTGAAATAAGGAAATAATTCTTGTTTCTCTATTCCATTAAAGTGTTTTTGTAAAGCTAAAGACTATTTTTAACATGGCATTCCAAATTTCCAGCAATTTATTTTTGTAAAAGTTAAAAAAAAAATGTATCACATTTCAGATGATCTTCATTTGCCAAGTTTTGGCAGAACTCACAAAAGTACAGCAGAATTTGCTGGAAAATTTGCAGAGTTTACAATGCCTAGCTCATTTTCAAAGTGAAAAGTTCATTTCCATTTCCAAAAAGATTCTTTCATAAACTCCATGTTTTGTTGGTTTGTTTTTTGGGTTTTTTTTTTTTTTTTTTTGAATGCTTGAGGCATTTCAAGCCGTTGAATTTGAGCTTTTTCTTGACTATCCAAGCTGTCATCACATTGTATTTCAAAAGTGCTCTCACTAACAAGACAGTAGCCAGCCTATGAAACATTTCATTCATTCCCTTTGAACAGATCAATTCCCATTAAGTCATTCTCATGACATCTCTTAGAGGAAATGGGAATAGAAGGATATCTTCAAGCCAGTGGGACAGTGAGCCTCCATGCAGCAGGGCAGAAGGTAATGTGTGAAGCACTAATAGGTAAGTTTCTAAGTGGACATAACTCTGCTTTGAGAGCTTGGACAATGAAAGGTATACTTAATACCTTTCATTCAGTGTGTCCAGGGTTTTACTTTTAAAAGGAGCTGTTATCAGAAAGAGAAAAAAAAAAAAGCAACCATAATCACTTAGTCTATTGACAGAACAGGTGAGTGGTGTATACATAGATGAAAATGTGAACACTTATACAGAAATGAGAGACAGGTCAAACAACCTTTGTGAATTGCCCTTTCTTAAAAATAAACCTAAATTCCTAAACAATTACTGTTTTCCAGAAGATCCTCAGTAATGGTATTTTTTTGGGACAGAAGAAACAGAAAGGAATTACAGATATGACTGCTTAGTCAAAGAGGCTAAGGACAAAATTTAAATGAAAACACTGATTCAATGAGGTTAGAGAAACTGGTTTAGCAAGCCAAAAGATATTCCTCCCCATGACAGAACGATGCAAAAGACCCTTCCCCTCTGCTTCAACAGGAAGGGTTTGAAATGGGATTTAGATAGCAAAATGCATGGAAATATAGTGATTCCTATAGGCTGCATGCAAATGTACTACTGCATTAGTATACTTACAAAGATTGGTTGGGGAAGGAACAGAATATTCAATGTATAGAAGGTTATATAAGCGATTGTAAAAAGAGAGCTCACTCTCTTACTCTTTTACTTCTTACTCTCTTAACTCATGCTCTCCTGCCTTTGACTCTCTGACTCTGTGACCACTAAACTCTTACCCCTTAACTCCTAAGGCTCTTAATTCTTTGACTCTTGTAATTCTTGAACCCTCTTAAATTGCACCCTTGCCCTTGGTCCTAGTACCTTTTCCCATGCTTTACCCCTTTTTCCTATTGTTCCCTCTGAGTCTGCTCTGAGCTACGTCTGAGGCTCTTAGCAGGGCTCTCTCACCCATGCCCCAAAATAAACTACAAGCTTCAGATTCAACTAGAGAGGTCTCTGCCGTGTCCTGACCGTCCGCACCCGAGGGATCTTACAGTATTTTATGGGGAAAATATGCGCAAAGCGTAGCACGTAAGCAATGATCAGAAGAGCATTAATCGTAAAAGACGGTATAGAATGATGGTACTCTCAAATTTACTTGATGTGGGAGTATCTGATGAGAAGAGACATGTTCCCAGCAACTCCTGCAAGATGCAAAATAGATGATTAATACAAAAGAATCTGGCAGAGACTGATATTCATAAAACCCACACAGCTTCTCATGAAGTCTAGACTGAAATGACATGGTCCAAGTTGAAGAGCCAGATTATTATTGTGTACAGCTTTGATCATGGGCATTAGAAAGGCACTTCTGTAAGGTCAATGTGCTCAAGCCCAGCCACTTGTTGCCAGTCCTGTGGATACCAAGAGATATTTCCTCTTCTCTCTTCCCTGGTTTGGCTTCCTTAATCATTGTCAGAGCCCCATCATGCTTGTGTCATGCTTGCTGCCTCTCTGCTCTAATGTCCCTCTGTGAATATGGATCAAGCATATGTATAGAATAATTTCCCTAATAAGCAACTTAATAACTGTGATATTATATACTATATGTATACCATCCACTGAGTGCTGTATGTTTCACTGACAGATAAGGAGGCAAAATGTGACACATTTATGGCCTCAGGTACTGATAGATTCAACACTCCTCTCTCTCCTCTGACTACCTACCGTAATCAGAAAAACTCCACTAGGGAACTAGGAATGTATCTTCCCATGAAAACAGTTGCATAAAATGAGAGTCCTTAGATCCTTGCAGAGAGCAAGGGCATAGCCTTCGCTATGGAAATAATTGAGTGAGCAATCTGACCTGAAGCCCAGTCCCCTTAGGCACTCAGTTTCAATCTCCTGGACTTACCCAGCTGGAATTTTCATCTGTACATGGCTGCCTATGTTCTTTCTCACAAAATACACGGCAACATTTCAAAGACTGACAGGATGCAAAGAAATGGGTTATAAGACATCTCCACAGCTGACTAGAGTCAAGCAACCAGCATCTGTTGAGGTGATTGCTTATTAACTTCCTGATCGCTCTTAGTACAGCTCTTCTATCTTCAGTGGGCAATTGTTGGGTTTTTTCCTTAGGTTATCTTTTGTCCAGTTTTTTGGTGGTTTTTTATTGGTTTTGTGTTTTGTTTTTTGGGTTTTTTTTTGTTTTGTTTTGTTTTGTTTTTTTGGGGGGGGGAGGTTGGGTTTTTGTTTGGGGTTTTTTGTTTTGTTTTGTTTTTTGTTTTTTTACCAGAGAAGAACAAATACACAGAATGGAATAGGTTAAAAAATAATTCTTCTTGTAGTGCATATGTAACTATTTCAGTGAACATGGAGCACTAAGCATTCAGAACACAGGCAGTCCCTTCCTCAGAGAAATACCCCCAATGACTAGCTTTAGCTTTTTTTTACCTTGCCCCATTAAGATTTAATTATTTTTGCAAATGGAGAAACTCCAAAGGACTTCACCGAAGAGAACAAACTAAGACAGACCAATTTCTGGTACTGCAATACCTGAATTTCTGGTATTCTGGATACCTCTACATTTAGCTGGGAATTCTGCTGTTACTTTATTGCTAGAAATTAGGGCTGATCTCCAGCATACTTGTTTTGAGCCCAGTAATAGTGGGAAAGCAATTTCGCAGAATGAACCCCACCGATAAATAATTGTGTATCTTGTAAGTTCTAGGACTTAGGCAGGAAATCACAGCTGCTGCAAAATAAACTTCCTACTTCTATCACATATCCTTGAGGTACAGAATAATTTGAGCTTTAATAGAAAGGAACTGTCTTTGAGGAGCACAGCTGGAGCATGTTTTGTGGGGTTTGCTGCTCACAATACAAACAGAAGAAAGAAGAGGGTAGTGCAGAAATCAAAGCCAACAACCCCAGGGATCAAAATGACATAGCAGTTTTTCTCCTTTCCCCTGAGAGACATCCCTATTAGCACAAGGCTGTGTCCCCTCCAGCAAATGAATGAAGGAACCAGGGCCTTCTAATTCCCATGAGACTTGCTCAGTGAGCTGGGGTTTTTGAATCATTGTTGGAGGGTTTCTTAAATGCCCATGAGAGTTTTTGCTAAGTCAGGGCTCAGAATAATTAAACTCCTTGCTTGATTTCATTCAGGCTCTGATGAAATAGCCTAGTCTTACCATCTGCTGTGCCTTGGTCTGTACATGAGCCAGTTAGCATTTCTAGTGTGGTATAACACAGTACTCTATAAAGGAAGACTGAGTGGAACCAATAGCAATCAAACTGTATTTTATAAATCCTGCAGCATATATAACAAACATAACTCAGAAAAAAACAGGCCATGAGGTATATTAATTCATAATCTAGGTTTAAGTCTACAGTGGAAAATCCCAGTCAGAACTAATTTCCTTGCTTGAAGCTTAAGAAAATAGTACATAATACACATTATATCATATATTCACTGACTGGACAAAGGTGGGGGGAGGACAGCTTGCATAGAAATAGATAAGAAGTAGTGGTGAATTCTGCAACAGGTACCTTAGCAGGAGGATACATACAGTTATACATATATATACACAATCACAAAGTCTAGTAGCAGTAGCTATTCGGATTAACTAAATTACCCTAAATCCTAAAAACGTCAGACCCCCTCGGTAGAATTTAATGATGCAAAGCTAGACTCTAGGGACACAGTTTAGTGATGGACTTGGCAGTGCTGAACTCCATGATTTTAAAGGTCTTTAAATGATTCCATGATTCTGTTGATTCTGTCTCTGAAGACATGCCATCTAATTCTGTTAAAGTAAGCAACCAGGAACTACAACATTTTCGTTACATTACATTACCTGAGTACAGGGCACAGCCTGACCATTTATGACAAAATCAGCAAGTCACTTTTCTATTAAAACTTGTTGGACATAGATAAATATATAATTTTTTTAAGGCTATGCTTATTTTAAGTGTTTAAAAAGAACAGACAGTTGAAATCTTTGGTTTTTCAATTTCATATTTGGTATCTGTTTAAGATCCTATCTTTCATTTACACAAAAGTGTATATCACAGTGGTTAGGCACAGTATATGGGAGTGGTTACTTGGAAAAAAAAGTATAAGAAAAAACAAAGACATTTTATCAAAACTTTGGAGCATGACAGAGATTGCAAAGCAGAGTCATTATCCAAGTGATGTACTGCTTTATAAAGCACCAGTTAGAATCAACAGAGAATCAGTTAAACCATTAAACAGTTAAATCAGTTAATCAGTTAAACAGTTAAACTCCTATATCAACAGAGTTGCTCATTTCAATCTATTTCAACTGCATTAAACCAGTCCCAGTATCAGTGGGCTCTAGTTACAGCCTATGATGAGATTTGTTTCAGAAAGCATTGCCACAATCAAAATACGTGGCTCTCCAGGCAGTTCACAGTCCGTGCAGCCCTCAGACAGCACTTCACAAAATCCACAGTAAATACAGAGTAATAACTGGAAGAAAAGATTTGAGGCTCAGAAGGAGAAAGACTGGCTGTAGCCAACCATCAAAGACAGATCCATTTCTGCTTTCGTGATAGAAAGTTCTGGTTTAGCCACCGTAAAGACAAAACATTTTGACTGTAACAGGTAACAGCTAGGCAAGTCTGAAGCACCATTACTTCTCTGCTCCTTTGTGCCATTTATCCATAACTTCTACTTTTCCAGGGCATTTCTAGGAGTGGTTACTTGGAGGCAATGACTGATGCAGGGCAATGGCACAGAATATATCCATGCTCTCCTCCACACAACCAGCAGAAAGAGAGAGAATAACAAAGAGCACAGCAAAGCCCTCATGCAGCTCTGGGAACATTTGTGCAAGTCAAAGTGCTGCATGCTAAGATCTGGGAAGTAAATTGGGCCCATTTCCTGGCTTATGAGCTCATGAGGAAGGGCTGGTCTTTACACAGAGAGTTTGCCTTCTGTCCCTTGATGGAAGGACCAGGCACAGGATCAGTTCACAGGACTTGACTACATTTCCCTCAGCTGCTGAACATGAAACACATGCAAGGCTTTCAGCAGGCTGTAGAGAACCAGAGCCACTGTTTCTTGCCTTGTCCAGGTCGTTCCCACCCCCTCATAGTGTGTCCTACAGTGCTGGCAGAGACCTCAGATCCTTGTGCTAGTTTGCCTCATGCCCACTGCTACAATAATAGGGATTCCAGTGCCCTGTGATTCCCTGAAGCTGCTCCTCAGGACCAGCAAAGCCAAGGGCTTTGGCCAGCGTGAGCTGCACACCAGCAGCACTGACTGCACCACTGGTGACAGCCCCTACAATAGGCCCAGAATTTTACTGAAACTACCTTGAAAAATGGAAACAATCTGCCCCAAAGCTAGTGAATCCTAAGTAAAATGTTTCAAAGGTTTGACACATCCTGGCAAACTAACAGATATTTTGGAAATGAAAACCTGCAGTTTCTCCTACTCAGACACAAAACTGAATAGCTTTGCTTGGTACATATCCTAAGGCAGCTCTTGCCTCATTTTAAAGCCATTTACATTCTCCTCCTTGACCTGCCTCCCATGCTGCAGCAACACAAGCATTTCACCTGTCCACTGAACAAGACACCAGCTAAGATCACTTGTCACATCACATTAGAGCTGCCCAAGTCCTGGCACTTGGTTCCTGCCTTGCTGGGGGTACTGGTGACCCTCAGGTTCCCAATGTCAAGTGCCCAAAGACACCCACCAGGCCTCCAGCTCCCTTGTCTGACATGTGTACAGCTCCACCACATATCCTGCACCAGCCCTGGGGAGCTGATATGGACACCCTCACACATCTTTAGAGCAGCCAGAAGACATCAGCAGAGGGGGCGAGCCATTTGTGCTTAAGAGCCCTTGTGTAAACCTGACCCTGCCCTGAAATTACCCACCAGAACACTTTAAAACTCCTGCCTGGCACCTGAAGAATCCTGAAACAAGGGGTATTGCAAGTTATCTATTCACCATAGGCAGAGCCCTCACCCTGTGCCTCTCCAACCTGCCCCCTGCAAGTTCGAGCTGATGCTCGCTTGTTTCCTTGTTTCTATGTGAGGAGAAAGAGGTTTCCTTGCTCACCTCTTCCCTATTGCTTGTGGCTCTTAGATCTCTTCCAGCTCCTTCTTTCCTAGCCTGACCCATTCCAGGCTATGTAACATTTAGAAGTTATTCCAGATCTTTCTCTATCCTTCTTTCTCTTTGCTGTGGTTTGTCCACTTCTGATGATTTTTTTTTCAAACCAGCTTAAAGAAAATAAAAATATCTGCTTTGTTTTCATCAGTGATGTATTAGCTGCCGCCTTTATTTAACTCCAAGATTCACTGATTTTTATTATTTTTTTAAAGGAATTGGTAACTAATGGGTTTAGTCCTGTCTATAATTTCAATCTGTGGTGAATTTCTGTGTGACTGGATTAGAATACAACAGAAGTAAATATAGGGATCTGTCATTGAAGTTTATGGCATGCACACCAAAGAAAAAGGTTTCTTATATTGGCCAAGAGGATAAATAACATCTATGTCCATAGTCCTGGAAACAACTTTCCTCTCCCTGAAATTTAGACTGTCACAGTCCAACTGCCTAATCAAAATAAGACGCATATCCATGCTCCACTTCAAATGACAGTGGAGTTATCAACTCTTGTGGAGCTTTGCTGTAAGCTTTTACTCCTCTGGTCAGAAAAAAAGCTTTAATATGACCCTGGAAGGCAACTAACATAAAAGTTGTGTAACATGAAGCTATGATGAAGAAAAGGCACTTTAGCTGCATCATGTCATAAATTATGTGAGATTGACCATGCCAGAGATGTCATTTATCCTCAAGATACTTCAATTTTTGAGAAAAACCCATGGTGTTTTTTCCCTGCAGTGACTTTACCTCAGGATGGTTTGTGTCAATCAGTTACTCTGCAGCAAAAACACGTTTTTTCAAGCCAAAACTGCATGCAGTAGTCAAGGATAAAGAGCAGATATGAAGACAGCAATCAGCCCCTCTTTGGTGTTTGCTGAGCAGTCAAGCCTGGCTGGCAGTCGGACACAAGGCAATTATTGATGTGCAAACAGCACTTTGCACTTAGTTCTAATTCATATATTTAAATAGAAAACACATATTCCACTAAATCTGTTATGTGCACACCCTTCCCTTGCAGCAAAAAATTTACTCTTGCAAAGTAAATTTATCTGATAGCAATACAAAGGCTCCATATCATGTTTGTCAGAAGCAAATACAATGCACTGTCCCTGTTCCCAGTTATACTTGGTACTTTTCTTTCTAAAGAAACACAATGTTACTAATTTTCCCAGGTTTCATCTTTTTGTATTATATTATTTCTGAGGCTGGAGTTATTCCTACAGCTGTTGATTGCCCCCTCTTCCCCCACATCAATTTCCTTTCTTCAACCTTGGGAGAATCCTAGCAAAGGTGATAATATCCATGGGGAGATTCCCCAAAGCCTGTTCTGCCATGATATACAGACACCAACAGAGAAGGGTCAGAACCACTGGCTTGGGTCCTTAAATGGCTTTGGAGTGTGGTGAGGATGGAAGACCTTTGAGTAGCTTAAGCTCTGCTTAAGCCCCCACAAAGCACAGACTGGACCCTGAGCCTCCAAACCCACAGGCTGCTTACTTTGTGTGGTTCTTGTAGTTAGCAGTGAGTTCTGGGCATCAGAAAAACTGCAGGCATTCATACCAGGTGCTAGATTATTTTGTTATGTAAGTTACTAGATCTATAACTATAAAGTATCTGATGCTGAAAATAATTACAAGCTGAAAGATAAAGCAGTACAAAATACCATTCAAAGGCTTCTGAACACAGGGGCCACATATTCACAAAGAGTGAACTGAAAGCATCACTTTTGAGGTCATTGTATGTTTGCAGTTTGTCTGCTCCAGAGACCCCACAGCATCTGGAAGTTACCTGCTTAGGCACCTAAGGAAAGAACATTGAAAATACTAATATTTTTATTCAGGTCAGCAAGACTGGCTACAAAAGAAATATTAGAAAAAACCCCAATGGAATAAAGAAGATGGCTTTCAAGATTACAGCTGCCTTATATTCAAATAAATATATTTAAATGGCTGATCTTGGAAAAGGTCATGGTCTTTATGAATCATTCATAATGTATTTCTTACTGGATTACTTTGCATGGGATAAGGTGTATCTTCCTCCTTATAAGAAAGATGTATTTATCTCAGGCTCAGCCTCTGAATGCAAGGCTGTAAATAAATTTAATTTTAATCGGGTAATTTAATTATTTAAATCCCTGAAAAGGGAAGTCTTCCATTCACGCTGATGGCAATAGTTTACTTACAAAGCAGACCAGGAACTGAGAGCCATTAAAACTAATACTGAAACTAATGCAGCATTTCTAAGTTAGTGAATCTACAGTATAAAGAAAACAATAAACGTCACACAATCTGAAGCATGTATCTGGAAAATAAGGACTTGGAGTAATTTTCTTTTGTATATTCTTTCCATGAAATTCGTTTTGCGACCTTAATTCCTTTAGGAATACTTCTGATATCAACATGTATTCTAAAAGTATATATGCTAAGTAATTTAAACTGCACTTTTTATTGCATGCATCACATTTTCATTTTTGCTATTAATTTTTCACCATTGTATGACTATTGTGTGAAATCAGAAAACAAAGTCAACACCCAGAAAGCAGATGGCTTAAAAAGGATTTGAAAATGATGCTGTGATAATTTCTCTTCTACATTTTTAGACATACCTATATGTTTATCAACAGAGACTACATAAATGTTGATGAATAAAAAATGGCACACAAAGGAAAAAGAAAATATAGAGCTGCACAGGATCTACTGTATGCACTATGTATGGTATTTAAATTTATTTACAGCTAATAAAATTTAAATCCACTTCATCATCAGATACAATAGTCCAAAATTGTACTTCAGGTAATGCTTTCCTACTTACAGCACCATAAACTAATTGCTAAGGGAAAAAAATAAAATTAAAAGCCCTTACACCTACTTCAGTTGAATCATTTTCTGAATTACAGTAACATATTGATTCTTTCAATGTAATAAAACTAAATCAAATCACAACAGGAGATGAACACCTAAAATGGACTTAGGGCTCAAAATGGTTCATTTTATTTCTTGAAATGTGAGTTCAGGGTAAAAATAAAATTTAAAAAAACTCAAAAAAACCTTGCCATAGAAAATTATTATAACTTTGTAGAATTGTTCAATCAATTAAAAAAAAAGAAAAGAAAAAAGAAAAAAGAAAAACAAAAGAAATGTAGATAACTAAACAGAAAGCTCCCTTTCCCCCCTACCCCCATCCCCTTGTAAAAATTTTCCTACTCAGATGTCCTGGTTTTGGCTGGGATAAAGCCAATTTTCTTCCTACTTGCCCGTATAGGGCTATGTTTTGAGAATAACGTTAATACAACTCTGACGTAGTTGTTATTGCTAATAATGCCTTCCCTAAGTCAAGGACTTTTCAGTGGCCCAAACTTCTGCCAGTGAGCAGGTGCACAAGAAGCCGGGAGGAAGCACAGCCAGGCGAGCTGACCCGAACTGGCCAGGGCGATATTCCAGAGCAGGGAACATAATTCTCAGGCTATAAACTGGGAGGGAGTTCACTGGGAGCTGCCGATGCCTGCTCAGGTAGTGGTGGGCATCGGTCAGTGGATGATGAGGAATTGCACTGGGAATCACTAATTAATCTTGGGCTTTGCTCCACTCTCTCCTTTTCTTTACAATTAACATCGTTATCATTATTACTATTATCATTGGTAAGATCCGTATAATTAATACACTTCATTTTGCTTCAAATATTAAACTGTTCTTATCTTAGGAGTTTACCTTTTCNTGTCGTGGGGCTGTCCTGGGGCTGCTGCCCTGGCACGGATCAGTCCCCGGGGAGGCGAGCACCGCCCGCCTCTGCCCTGCCGGGAGGGTCTCCCCACCGCAGCCGCGGCCCGCGGGTCACAGGCCTGGGGCTGTCCTGGCAGTCGCTGCGTGGCACGGAGCGAAGGAGAACTGAGGGAGGTTTGGGCTGTGCCACTGCCCGGGATGATCTCCCCGCCCCAGAAGTCGTATCGCACAGGGACCACAGCCCCGCGCTGAGTCCCTGATGTCACTGCGTGCCTTTGTCACTCCGCCCTTTGGCTTCTCCACGAGCATGGGCTGCTGTCCGTGAGCCCAGGGCTGTGCCCGCGTCCGAGTCTCGCACAGCCCTGCAGAGCCCGCACAGCCTAGCGACAGTGCGCGAACTCGGGGCTCTCCTCCTTATGCACCAGAGGAGGAGTAACCCTAAAGTGAGAAATGAACAGCAATGGGGGAAACCATGCTAAAAATGCAAAAGAGCAAACACCCCCCAAAAAAAAAAAAAAAAAAAAAAAAAAAAAAAAAAAAAAAAAGAGAGAGAGAAGAGAGAGAGAGACCCGGGACAGGTTTTAAGTTCTTGCAGTGTGCACATAAAACAAAAAATAAAACCGTGGCTCCAAGGAGCTTTTAATGTAATTAAGCATAGAAATGTTGAATGTAACAAGGAACACGGGGACACATGCAGCATGTTAACAACCATACGATGGAAAAGCTTTTCCATAAATTCAACTTTGCCATCATAGACTGAGAATGTTTAACAGTCCCTTTTCTCTTTACATGCAAAACAGAGGAAAAAAAGAGTATATAATTGAATTTTCTAGTCATTCTTTCACCAGGTAGGACAGACATTATTTACTGGAAAGACATATATGAGAATAGACTAAAGAAAGAAAAAAATAGGAATAAATCAGCATAGCAATATAGGATAACCAGCATGGCAATATAGGAAATCAAAAGTCAAGTGAGTAGAAAATGTGACCTATTATTATGCTGAATCCTCTACACAACCCAAGGAATAAAAATAAATAAATAAATAAAGGATAAAGGTCCATCTTTTGGGAAGGTTTTTTTTAACTTCTGTTTGGAAATCCTTAAACGGAAATAAATCCACATGATAAAACTACATAAATGGCACATTCACGTGAATCTGAGACATGTGAAATGAATCAGACCCACAGAGCTCACCCCATATGTGTCTGCCCCACAGAACTGACCCATGGACATGGCAAGGCCTTACATCACACACACAGCTGGGAAATAAGCTGCCATTATTTGTACAGCATTCAAGGAATCCACACTTTGGCTTTATTCCACAGTGTTAAGCAATGCAGAACTTCTACTCCAAGTCATGATCCAGACAGTCCAGATCAACAACATCCAACACCCAGCAGTTAGGCTTCTAAACCATGTCCAAAGAAATTTGAGCTACTTAAGGGTAGGCGCCACATAAACCAGCATATCAGAGCAAACAGTTCAAGATTATGGATATTGCTGAACTTAATTCTTTTTTTAGTTTGTTTGGTTTGGTTGTGTTTTTTTCTGTAATTCAAAAACTTCTGAGAAAACAGTGTGAAGGAACTTATTTTAATTTGGGATTGAAGCACTAATCCATGAACCCCAGAGCTGCATTAGGAAATACTTTTATTTCTTTCAAAGACCACAAACATCTCTTTCAAGAAATGCCCAGAGAAATTCCACTTGGTAGTGGCAAAATGTGAGTTGCAGAGAATTAATTCTCCCTGTAAATAGGGCCACTTCGCTACAGGAACAGGTGGAGCCTTAACAACAGAAACTCTTGAAATTTTGAAACTTTTTGGGATTTGTACATCTGTCTCTTACCTACAGTTCTCAGAAGATTTAGCTGTTTACATATATCCTTTGTAGACAGAGCTACCCAAAGGACAGGGCTGCCTTGTAAATCTGTACTTCCATTCACTAGGAGCACCTCAAAATGCTCCAAATGCAGTGCAGTGCTAAACTCAAGGTGCACCAGTACTGACTTGTCATCAGTAGCTTAGCAAACCTGAAGCCCACCTCAGTCTTCCTTGATTTTGCTGGGACAGCATTCCCTCAGCTCACAGTGCTGGCAGGAGGATCAGTACCATGACATCTAGATATTGCTCAAGTATTAGTTGGACACCCTTTAAGAATGTACAGAAAAACTCAGAAACTAATGCAAGAAAGTAGACTGAGTTGCCTTCTCAACCACACAACCCCAAAGGCAAATATAACCACTGAAGATCCAGGGAACCAGTCACTCCTGAGGTAAGGGCACTCTGAGGGATGGGGGGGGTGTATTATATGCATATCTACATATTTTTACATATTCTATCTTACAATAAATGTGCATTTATGTTCATTCCTTCCAAAATACTGCACCAGAGGAGGTTTCAGGCTCCTCCAGGCAAGAACTCTGGATATGCAACAAGACAGCCTTGTTCTACTCTTAAGAGCAGCACACGGCAGTGAAGACATGGCCAAAAACACTCATGTTAGATATGTAGGCATTTCAATCCCAGAGAAGCCATTTGATTTGATTTACAGTAGAAGCAGGGCTCTTTTATTTTAGCAAAATTAAATCAAATCAAATCAAAACAAGTTAATTCATATTCTGAAACTAGTAAAATATTCTTTTCCGTACCCTTTAGAAATTGTTAGTTTGACTTGCCTCTCAGCACTCAACACTGAATTGCAGCTGATCTTCTCTCAGCCTAGTAAATGCTGTAGATACCAGCTCAGTCTGTATGATGTTGGAGAATTCAACACCACTTTAACCTATCCAGGATGGTCTACATTCTTGATTAATGTGTATTTCCCCACTGCTTTGTTCTGCTGGTTCACAGAGAAAAGGCACCAGCTTACCTGAGCTACCAGGATTAAAGGATAAACTAGCAATTCAGCTTTCTCAGAATTTTGCCTCAAAATTACAAAAACCAAACACATCAAAGGATTTGATGCCTAATAACGTTCTACCCCAAAGGGTAGAAAATCATAAAAGCAACATTAACCAACTCTGCTTCCCACAGAGCCTTGTCTACCAGCAGTGGGGAAAGAAGCCCAAGGCAAGCTCAGAAGTACAGAAACCACAGCTTTGAACCCGCAGGACTATCCAGAAGTGAGGTGAGCACAGCCTGTCCCACACTTGCAACACTGCGTGCAGAGATGCCTGCACTTGAGAACGGGGTAGATGTGACCCCTCTGTCAGGTGGCAGCAATCAGCCCCTCACCTGACCCTCTGCCCCCACCCTCCCCCCCAAAAAAACAACAACAACAAAAAAAACCCCCTGAACTCAAAGGTCAGATTATGTTCTCATTTAATTACTGCAATGTGTCACTTGTAGTAACCAAATATTGTTANTTTTAGGTCAAATCACTGCAGAAAATGCACCTAAATGTAGAGAAAATGGGGCTTACAGGCTGAAAGGGTGGTGGAGAGGAGGTCACATTTGGCACCTGGCTGCCCATCAGCTGCAGCATCTTATCCCTCCTCTGGTCTCCTAGGCAGCATTTCACACTCTCCTCAGACTGCTTCTGTGCAAAGGAGTGAGAAAACCCAGCCCCAGGCAGCTGCAATTCCAAACCACAGCCAACCCCGCTTTTTCTGCAGCCTCCCTCAGAAAGGGGTTGCAGGACAGTAAGAGCTTTTCCTGCTCACCATGTACTGGCAGGAATGTCCCCCATCTGTGGAAGTGTTTTACCTCTGCCCCACCACTGCTGGAGACATACCTGGAGCACAAGGAGCAATGTTAGCAAAACTAGTAATCCCCCACTAAATTTTTAAATGCTCTTTTTTATATTACTGTTTACATAAATATTTATTGGTTTAAATGATAAATTTATTTTTATAGAATTAACTGGATTAATTTACTTAAACTGTATTTATTTTCTGTGGCTTCCCAACTCCTTCTGACCCTCAGCACAGGAAGGTTACTGAAAACCAGTTACTAATTTCAGGCATGAGGGGAAAATAAAGACAAGATGATGCCTCTTGTGAATGCTTCAGTATTCAAAACAGGGCCAAATAACACAGTAGGATGATTGTTTTGCTTCAAGTAAGACTTCAGAATAAAAGGAAGAGAGAAAAAGTGTAATCATACCACATGAGAAGTTAATATCTTCAAATCCAGAGCAAAGGGAGGTCCCTGCCATATGTATCTAAATCTTGCAAAGGTCTAAAATGTAGGTCACATCTATTTAGGACACTGAGCATCCCCTTTGGCTAGTTCTACATGGCTTCACACTGAGGTACTTGAAGAGCTGCTTGGTTCTCCATACTGCTTAGCATCCAGTTCTGAAATGCTTTTCTCTCGCCCCAGGTACAAGTATAAAGTTTATACAGGCTTCTCAGTACTGGAGACTCTACTTTTGGGAGACAGGACCAAAAAAGAAGCACTGCAGTGCTGGGGATGGGAGTGCACATGTCTTTCACAGATGTTTCCCTGAAGTCTCTCAGTGCTTCATTGATGAAGGTGAATTCATTCAAAAGTGAGTGTGCTAATTTATGTTATCTGAATAGCACACAGTTCCTTCCTGTAATGGAGAATCTGGCCGGTACTTTTACCTTGACTTTAACTTATTAATATTTGGGTCAAAAACTAGGGAAATTCGACAAGATTGTAAAGAATTTCTCACAGACATGTGCATGGCCAGTTCTTCATTGTGAATTTTCTTACTCCTTCAAAGTGCCAAGATTTCAGTGAATGTCTCCACAGAGTTGTTATATCAAAGGTTTTGCACAAACCTATGAATCAAAGAGAGCATTCAATCCTGTGTATATTCTTTGCTTGATACTAACCCCCTGCTGATTAAGAGAAATATAGATGTAAATTTAGAGGGTCATATGTTTAAAAGTTTTCTTTGAAGGCAAAGTCTATGTAATAATTCAAATACAACTCAAATACATGCCTCTAAGAAGTGAACACTAAAAATGTGTACCAATTTGATGTTTTTATGTTACTTTAAGCTAATATGTTACTTAATTGCTTACTGTTCTTTGAAACACAAAGTATGAGTAATTTTGAAGTAGAAAATACAGGAGATGAAAAAGAATGCAAAGCATCTCATCCTTACATGGGGTTTTATCGCCATCAGATTTAATGTAAAGATTACTGATATTTTTAAGCTCATTTCTTTGCATGGCTGTCTGTGACCTTGTTTTCAAACGAAATAAGTAATTTGGGCATTATTTTGGACTTTGGCTCAAGCAGAAATGTAACTGCAAATCAAAGGGTCTTTCTGGGTGTTTATGGTAGTGTGTGTCAAAAAGGATAAGTATAAACAGGTAACAGTAATGTTTGCCTTTGTGAACGGAAGTTTTCTGTCAATTTGATAACTTGAGGTAACAAAGGGGGTGAAAGGGGCTCTCACTGCTAATAAGAAAGGCAGAAGATATTTTCCAATTCTGTTTACAGAGCACTATGTCTGTAAATGCATATGTATCTACCAAGGGCTAAAGAGGTATCAGGTAGCAAATGTTACCCAAACAGGAAAGAAGTTGTAGCTGGTGTGAGAAACAAATTGGCTATAAACTGCTAATTGTTGGAAAAAAAAAATCTTATTTTAGGAATACAGTGAAACTTAGTCATTACCTTCTCATTTGCTCAAGTAACCATCTTACACTTCAATTGATTTATTGATGGAAAGCTTAGAAAAAGAGCTAGTAAGCATCTTGGAAACTTTAAGGCACATTTTTATTGCTCACAATTGAGATCCCATGAGCTTGCAACTGCTGCAAATGGTAATGCTGGACAGCCACCACTTTTTGTCTGAAAATGTTTTTTACCATGAATTTACTGCAGAGGACACCATCATCAGAATTAGTCTTTTCATATACAACATTTTCTGTAGATTAGATACTTAGATAATATAAGAAGTTACAAGCTTAGGCTTTCCTTGCTTATTTGAATTTCACAAATGTACAACATATTTTTGGCAGCTATTTTCTTTCCATGTGAAAGATCCCTTTGCATCAAGGAAAATACTTATCCTTGTAGCTATAAACTTGTATTTGCTGTCTCAGCACCTCTCAGGTCTGGAACAAAACTTTAAAATTAGTCTCTTTAGTTTAGGGTTCAGTATTAATGTATTTGATAGTACTTTGTAAGGCTTAGTTAGTATTGTTTTATTCATATGTAAAACATTCAATGGAAAATTTTAATTACGTATTCCTGATACAGTACAACTGCTAAGTCATATCTGGGACCATTTATTCAGGAAAGCCAATGAATGCAAGTCTTCTAAGAAAAGTAAGAGAAAAGGAGAAAGAAAAATTTTTCATGTGTAAATTTCTGCCTGCAATGGGTTTGGGTCTCCACCACAAAACCACCACAATTCTAACACACTCTGTAAAAAATTACAAATATGGTCTCCATTTGCAATGAAAGAGAAGTGAAGATGAGGAAGAAGATTTTGAAATAGAAACTTCTTCACACCATCTTTTTCTTTCTTGTCAGAAAAAAAAAATTTAGACCAGCTCTAACTCTTAAAGCAGCTGGGGATTTAATGTTCACCGTCATCTGGATCCATACGAGGCCATGCCCCTGGTATGGTTTAGAAATACTTCATTTAAGAAATATTTCTAAATACTTCTTAATGTATTTTAGTTTGAGTAACACAAGTAGTAGCATAACCTTGTATTTTACATTTCAGTCTGAGTTAGATATAATGGCAAGCTTTTTTTGCAGTAATTTTTTGACACTGTAATTATGAAAGTAGTAAAATATTTCACATTTCCATGCAGCAAGCTCATCTGTAGAATGAATTTGGTATCTAGCAGTAACAATGCCTCATCTCGGCTGCTGAAGACTGATGAAATGTAAGGGGTAGCTCTGACAAAAGCCTGAATCAGTGCAGGAAGCATAAGGATGCTCTGAAAGGTTCTTGATAAAAGAAAAACACTTTAAACTCCATGGCATATGTATCAGCAGATTGCAAATTTGTGTGTTGGAGGGGCTCCCAAAACAATCTTGCAAAGGCTGCTGAACACCAATGAAAGGGCAACAGTGGCTGGTATTTGAATCCAGCCAGCCCACTAAAGTGTGGGTTTTTTCTGCCTTTCTTATTTCTTCAAAGAGATTTGGGAAAGAAAGGGCACAAATCTCTCTGTATCAATAGAATAAGGAGCAATACTCTAAATTCCAGCCTATGAATTTCCACAAGCTACGAGGATCTGCAAGGAACAAAGACAGAAAAAAAACACTGAGGAACTTTATCCTTCTACCAGCATTTTTGCAATGGAATGGCACCCCTGAGACTTTCATATTGTTGCTGAAAGGGATGTTAAGCACTGCATTGCAGGGCCAGTTTGCTGGGAAATTGCCTTAAAACATCTAGATCAGTGGAAGCTTGTCCTCCTGTACCTTAGCTTGAGACTTAAGTGGCAACTGAAAGATGCCACTTGCACCAGTTTCTTGCTGACTTTAAGAAACAGCCTAAAACAACTTACAAAAAAATAGCACCAATCCTTCCTGGAATAGTGTAAAGGGACTGCAGTCCATAGTGAAGTTGTAAAATTGATGTTTATGAATCAAAAAAATTGGACTCTTTCAAGAAGAAAGTACAGCAATGAGTTACCACTTTTCTTTAAACCAGATTGTTGCAATAATGAAATAATATTGAATTTTCCCAACCAAACAGTCAAATCTGTGCTGTGATAGCAGACTTACTGGTGCTAAATGCAAGCGTAGTCCAAGGGGTGTGTTGACTCCTGCCCAAACTACAGCTCTGATAAGTTGGACTATCAGAGAGCAATAAACACTTCCAGTTAATTGTCCCAGACACCAGGCAGCAGCCAAAAGCTTTTGATATCAAAGGGGTGCAGTAGGCAGATTGCTTGGCCATCAGCTTCTCAGTGCACTCTTGGGCCAACTGGTTTGGAACAGAGACATTTGGAAAAAAATAGAAGTTTTTGAATGGACAAGTACTAACTACCTGAACTAAGTTCAGTCCCAGCTGTGCCAGGAATAAAAGTGGGAAGTGGAGTTTCCCAGGCTGGGTGTGAGAAGGGACAGGCACTGTGGAGGGAGAGATCTGGAGAGGAGGAAAGTGTCAGGAAGGATCAGGGCTGGACCAACTCCAAAGGAGCCCAGGCCCAGAGATAAGAAGCAGTGAGGGTACTGAGGGAGGAAGACAAAGCAAAATCACTGAGAAATGCCATACAATGTTTGGAGCTGTTCACTAAAAATAATTAATTTCTTATAATTATTTGCCTTGATCCCTCAAAAAAAGAAGTCATCGACTTATCTGCAAAGGGCAGCATAAGACAATGAGCTAAGCAGGTAAATTGGCTGAGGCTTTAAAATACTTTCCTTTAATGATCTGTCTCACTGGATAAATGCCGCCTATATAGTAGCTAGAGAACAGCAAAATGGAGCCTACACACAGACAACTTGATTAAAAGCTGAATAACTTGAGTACAGCTGGAATGGCACCTAGATTCTGGTCACAATGTAGGTTAAAGGCTGAGCTTACATCCAGACACAGGACTAGGCATCAGACTTGACACCTGGAGGACTCATTCCAGGGGGACCAGAAATGGGACAGAGATACTATTAATTTCCGTAACTGTGTCACCAGTCTCAAGCAAGGACTCATGGCCAGAAACTTCATAGGACTATAAAATCCTGTTTCTCGTTGTTGCTCTTCTGTCTGTCTGTATAATATATATGTGTGTATGACTGCCTTCATCTGTTAAAAAAGAACAACCAAACAAAAAAAAAACCCAAAAGAACCCAACAAGTAACTTTTTCTGGTATGGTAAGAGTCCTTGAAATACTCTCAATAGGAACAATAGTACTACTAACAATAATAATAATTGTAATATGGTTGTTAGTCATGGATTACACTGCCTTGTCAGTGAAAGTTCAAATAAAATAATTCAAAATCAAGTATTACTATTGTTGCCATTATTATTGTAATAATGCCATGAGAGAAAGATGCTCTAAAACTTTAAATTGTTCACAAAAGAGACAAAGGTTAGTATTTTAATCTTTCTCCCCCACACTGGTTTCTAACAAAAATTGTGTAATAAAAACAAAGGAATCCCAATTGTTTCTTAATACCTTCTGAGCAAAAATAAATCACTTGAACTCCAGAGGTATTTTTGACAGTGAGATAAAGGCGCATTATGAGTGAGTAGGAGGCTCAGTGGGTGCATATAATAACTGCTTACCTACGAGGGGAATATCAGAATCTGTATGGAGAAGTGTGGTTACTCTGTTTAATGGCTATTAGCCAGAGGAGCAGCTATACAATTCATCTTCACTAGCAATTCTGGTGACTGTTGTAAGGATTTCTACAGCAGAGCCATACATCAGCATAAACCACAATTCTTCATCTGATTGGCAAAATCTAGTGCAGCACCTGTGCTTCTACTAAATGCTCTTGTTCTCATTTTTATAAGTCAGAAGAACCAAAAGAGAGTAAATATTTTCACTTTCGGCATTCCTCTTCAGATTTCCCATCTAGATCTTCATGTAGCTAGCTAGCTATTACTGCCTTCTTGGTATTTCTAGTAATTTCAAAACCAGCTCAATGTAAACCTGCAATCAAGCACTGACAGTTTGAAAATTATGCTTTGCCCTATTGAGAGAATTCCTTTGAAATGAGTATAGTGATTTACTTTAAAATATTTTGCTAAATAATCATGTAATGTTAGTATATATACTTCATGATATGCCAGGAACTTAGATAATGTGATCTGGTTATGTAAGATGCTGTTAAATGCTGTTTCTGTGTGAGATCTCTTCTATAGGTATGTCTTAGGGTGTGGTATCAAGATTTGGCTTTGACCAAACTGGGCAATACAAAGCCAAATCAATCACAGTTACAGATTAGAGTAATTCATATACTAACAAATGAACAATTTTAAATAATTCCAGCTGAACCTCCGTTCACAGGGCAATGCAACCAATGACTAACACCCGTATTATGATTCTCTTCTGCTAAAGCATTCTTTACCTTCAAGACTCATTTTTGCTGAATCTTAGCATCTGATTTGCAAAGCCAGGGATGCTGTCCAAAAACATGTTCCAGTTTCTGTACAGTATGTACTCCCAACAAAGTGTTTGACTTATACAGTTTTAGTCAGAGCTCAGTATTCCACATTAAGCTTAGCTGTCAATTCCAGCATTCATAATTACATTGCTTAACCATACAAACAAAGCTGAAGTCTGTTTGGTTTTCCCTAATTTGACCAACATAATTAACATTTCATAAGCTCTCCTTTTAGAAAAATATTGGGTCAAATCATTTATTGATATAACTCAACTGAAAAACAACAGAATTACCCCAGATAATATTAATGTGGCCTATTAGGTTTTAATTTAATTGTGAATACTTAACCTGTAATTATCTGCTTATGAAAACATAGCTATAAAATAGAATCACAGAACAGTTTGGGTTGGAAGGGACTTCGAAGGATCCTCTGTGCCAGCTCCCTGCAGTGAGCAAGGACATCTTCAGATAGATCAGGTTGATGGGTCTGGGCCAAATCCAAAGGTCATCCTCATCTGTGGAAGACTCTCCACTGGCCTCAGAAAGCCTTAGGCTGGGTCCAAAATATGATACACTTTGGACTTGAGATTCAGCAGAAAATTCATTGCTCAGTGTCTTGGCCACCTGAGGATCCTCAAAGCTGAGGATAGTGCCTTCAACTGAGACCTCCTGGTCTGACCAAGGAGCCCTACAGGAGAAGTTCAGCATCTGTCCCTCTCCAAGATCGACAGCCAAAGCAGGATAAAACAGGAGGCACAGGAGAGAAGGTAGGACTTGAAATCATCACTTGAAATGTGATGAATGAAAATGCTGATAAATACCTGACTATGTTTTATGCTATCCCGATATCCTGCTTTACTGCTTCCCAACTGGAAGAAACTCTTACACAAGCACAGCCTGTCACAGGCAAATAGGCACATTTTAGAGTTTATAACAAGAGCCCTGCTCCCTAGATTTGAAACTTCAAATAAAATGAAAGGAAGCACCTGAATCTCTTCAATCATGAAAATATAATAGGTTTCTAGGTGGGAGCCAAATACTGGCTCCATTGCCTTGTGTGATTTGAGACCGTATTACCTGAGAAACTGCTTCTGTTGCTTTGAAATCTTCTGCAGTCAAAATCTGCAGGGATGTTCAACTGTGGTTTTATGGTATAAGTGAGAAGGCTTTTTTTTGTGATGGGGGGCTGAGTTTGGGAATACCCTCCGGGTTTGTGAAAGCTCAGGTTTCTTAACCTTCCAAGTGCACTGCGAAACTCCACTTAGGCTGCAGTGCAAGGACAAGCTAAAAGCAGTGGAAAATGCTATATTAATGAGCTGCCCTCTGACACTGCTTAATGCGTGTAACATAGAAAAGATAAATGGAACACAACTGTACTTGTTGCATTGCCTGTATGGCATTTTATCCATGGAGAGGAGGATGTAGAACAGGTGATGAGAAAGTGCTGACTGGTTAATTATTAAATCTGCCCAATCAGCACAGGCCACATGGAGCTTGGAAATTCATCTGACTATTCTGTTCATAACAGTACTGTCTCCTCTGCATGACTCCTTCACTGCTATTATCTTCTTTCATTAGAAAAAGCAAAGCATCTCTTTTTCCTTTCTTTATTTACTCCTGTTTTATCCCTACTTGTATTCCTTTTCTGTCTGTAGAATAGTAACTGCTTTTTTCTTTCAAGAAGTGTATGATTTGAGGCATGGATTCTTGGATTAAATTTTAGAGTAGGAAGCTCCTTCTTTTTTGATGACCAGTGGACAGCAATTACTGGTAACCAGTTCTGGAAAATACCTTATTTTGTTCTGTCAGCCACAACTTCTTCATTCCAAGCTTCCATGAGCAACAATAGCCAGTTGAGAGGAGTGGGGGGTGAGGAGTATTGGTTGTATTGGTTCCTTACCAGCAACATTCAGGAATCAAGTTCAGTTACTCAGAGTAGCACTTTTAGCCTGAAATTCCATGGATCAGTGAAGTCCTCTATTCCCCCCAGTGTTGGGCTTGTTCCTAGACCAAGTCCCACACCATAAGCACCAGAGGCCACTACGCTTCAAGCCGATAGCTGTGCCATTCCACACTATTCCAGGTGATGGATGGAATGTGATGTGCAACAGAAACACCATGAAAAATTTATAGATAGGAGGAGAGGCTATTTCTTCAAGAGGAAGACAGGGTAAGCCAAAAGAGCCTGGAAATGCTCTAAGTTCCCATGACAGAGCTAAAAGACTACACTTCCCAAGACACTACATTGAATATGTGAGGAACAAGGATTCTTGAAAGTGATACATCCTGTCCAAGAAAAATAACAGTGTGAATTATGCCTGTCAAATTAACAGCAAAATTGCTTGAAATGATAAAAAGGGATGGAGGACCCCGAGGTAACAAGTCATGATATCCAGGAGAGGAATTCTGATGCAAGAAAAGCCCGGAGGGAGTTAAGAAAAAGGTGCTCTGTGAAGATGAGGAAGCTGAAACAGCACTGAGGATGTGTGATTCCATACATGCCACTAACTTTAACCATGAGAGGTAATTCAATTCATTTAAGTGGGCAATTTCACAAATAGAAATATATAGCTATATAGAATGCTATCTTTCTGTGGATTCTGACATATACTGGAAAGGAAAAAGCAACAAACTTTATTGTATTATGTATTAATTTCCATTATAAAGTGTCTGCCATTTCCTTTGAAATGTTCTTTTTACTCGTCTGCAGAATTCAAATGTTAACAGTTAGATAAATCATGGAGGTACTTTTTGCCTTGCCCTGAAAAAAATACAGTTATATCTGGAGAAGATCACTGAATGACAGCATTTCTTATCCATATATCAGACAGCACAGGGCACTGTTGTCAGCCTGGTAACACTCTTCAATTTTTTTCTTCTACTCTGTATACATTGCTTTAGAATTAATATTGGCTAGGAACAACTTGATAACATAGATATTTTATGTGGAACAATTCTCAGTTCTTGAAAACACTTCTCAAGTTAAGAGTGATATACTTGTAAGAATAGGGAAAAGCGCTAATAGTCTTTTATCTTGATCAGTGATGTGGAAAAGACAAATTAAGTTAAGGCACTAAATCTGTGCACAGTAGGAATTGAATATTGGTCTACTTCCTAGACAAATACCTTAAACATCCTGAGAATATTGAGCTAGGTGAGGAAGGGGAGTGCTGTCTGATACAGTAAAAAGTAAATTTAGTTTGCTTTAAACTCTTGGAGTTGCAAAGATTTAGAAAGCTTTCCAAAATACAAAATAAAGACTCAAAAAATAAGTAACAAGAAATAGAATTGGGACTTAAATCAGTCCAATGAGATATATATGATCACATTATCTCGCTGACCTAAGTGATCTTTTTCAGTCCTAAACGCTTTATTCCTAAGAGTAATTTTTCATTACATTCCTGTTCATTGAGCAGGTCTGTCCCAGCACGTCAGTACAGCAGTCACAAAGCTGCCCCTGGCCCTGAGGCAGTTGTGTGGCGCTGGGAAGCAGAGGAGCCCCTCCAGTTTCCAGGGCAGGTGCTCTGACCCCTACCCGCCCGCCCACCGGGCCGTGTGCCGGGGCAGAGCTGCACAGCCCTGTCTCTGTGGTGGTGTCTCGTGGGCGAGACACTTGTTCAGTGACCCCAGAGCAGACATTACACTTCTCTGTGAGGGATTTTCCTTTAGACAGTGTTACACAGATGGTGAGAAATAAAAGCAGTCAGGACCTTTTGCCATATGCACTTGTGCACTCCTCCAGTAGGAATGAATAAGGATAAGAGAAATACAGCAAAAATATGTCATACAGGTACACTGTCTCTCAAAGTCACTCTGTAAATTAATCTATGTATGTAATATGCAAATAACTTTTGTACACAAAGTCAATCTGTGTACAGCTACTGCTGAAGGTCCTTTCCACCATTCCCAATTATTAACCATCTCTCCCCATGACTGATCTAACTAGACTGGTTGGATAAATGTCATTCTTAAGCATGAGTGACAGAGGCATATGGTAACTAATAAGTGTGCTACTTATGCAAAGTTTCTTAAAAATAAAACAATTTTAAAATCTAAGAAGGTTCTAAAATGTAAATTTAAAGAAAATAATTGAGGTTGTCAAGTCAGGCAGTTGGAAGTCAGGAAACATGAAATGTCTTTATTTGGCACTTCTGAATATGCATTAGGAAATAAACTTAAATTACACAGTGACTGACTGATGACCAGAAGGACTCCCATTTCAGGCATTCAGTGAAAAAAAAAAATCACCACCTCGTACATAAAGTTATGTTAATGAATAAGGAAACTCCAGTGTTGCTAAGAGTAATAGGAGCCATACTTCTGGCTGCGCATACACACCAAAGGACATTAAATAACCTCAGAGAACAAGATAAATGAAACAACACGGGCACATCCAACATTTAGGATTCATCCAAAATTGCTCAGAAGAGATTCACCAAGTACAAAGTGCAAGAGGGGATTGAAACTGCAGGCAAAAAACTTTTCAGTGTTTCTCTGGGGGAAGAAAATTACAATATTTCAGTCTCTAAAAGCTAACAAAGAAATCAAATTTATGTTCTAATGGAACTGCCTAAAGAGTTAAAAGCAGAGATAACCTTTTCACCTTTAAAGGGACAGCAACATATAATTACATATTTAGACAGCAGAAGTCTAATAGCCAAAGCCTTACATGGGATACATTAATTAAAGTACTTTTGATATTTTACCTGCCTTGCTGATGAGCAGTTTTCAAAGCTGTTGACTAGGAAGCTGATACTCTTTTACATAAGTCATTTCTAAAGACTAGAATTAAATTCTGTAAGCTCCTACACATAACTGATACTTACAAAGAAATCCAAGACAGTACTACAGAAACTAAATTTATGTAAAGTGTTTCAATTTCTCTAATGTAAATATAAAGAATTTTACTCACTTGAGATTTGGTCAAATGTGTACATCTTTAGGAGATTAAGCCGAGAATAGTTACACCAGCTTAGACCCACAGCCCATGTAACATGTAACAGCAGTGCCCTGCCTTCACCCATGGGCCATAGGAGGTATTTTAGGAAAGTGAACAAACTGAGTGCCCCTTCTCTGGATGCACACTCCTGGCTTTTAGCAGGAGTAAATGGTTTCAGATCCTCCTGAGCAGCAGTTGCATCTGTTTCACTCTGTGAAATGGCTGCTAAAAGCTGTTTTCTATGTTATATTTAGGAAAGTAATTATTTTTTAACAGTAACACACAGAAATCAATTGAAGTATTACATGAATGAAATTATTTGTATGCTTAAAGCCTAGGCCAGTAGAAGGAGCCTTTATGAAAGTAGCCATGTCCACCACTTTCCTGGCTTCTCACTCCTTTCTCAAGTCATCCTCTCACTCTTGTAAAGCTGAGATGACAACAGCCAGTCACAAACAAGTGAAATACCAGGCCTGTAGTGAGCTGTGTTTCCAGCAGTCAGGATTCTGGAAGTACACAGGATCTCTTTGAGAAGCACTGCTCAGAGAGAAGTTCCCAGTAGCAAAGACACCATTCAGCCCGCAGGGTTGAGAACCAAGGGAGTGGACATGAGAGCAGGGAACTGCAAATGGATGATTGGGAACGTGACTAGAGTATGATAAAGTAAAACAAACAAAAAGGGAAAGGAGCAAGAAGAGGAACAGAGCCACAAGCAACAATGAAAGATTTTCTAGAGAGTGGAAGATCTCATTTGTTCTTTTAATAATCTGATCATCTTTTGAACTGCTTCTCTCTCTTTTGTGTAATGTAGGGTCTTTTGTCAACTCTTGATTTTTACAAGAGTTTTGTGTTTGTGTTTTATTCACATTTCTAATTATTTTTTACCATACTCTTATCCATTCTTGATTTTAAAAACCTGCATTTTATATTCTTATTATACTAATGTAAATTTAGAAAGAAAATTTAGACAGAAAATCTGAGTAGCAAGTTAAAAGATTTCATTGCTAGGCTACTTTTCATTCTCCATTTAGGACAGGAATGCCTCGATTCGAAAGCAATTACATAAAAACAACTAAAACATTTAATAAGACTGATCTAAAAATATTTATTGAAGAGAGACAGCATTGCCTGACAGATTTTAAAGATTAAATAATCAACCACAGTCATATATGGACTATAAGAATCCTCCTAAAATTAATATCAGGATTGTGGTTTTGAACACAACTCCTCTTTGTATTTTTGAGTACTACCATCACAGCATAATGTTCCCACACTAATGGCATAGAAACTATTGAACTACTACAGATTGCACAAAACAGACAGCTTACTCCCTGTATAGTTATTTACTTACACATTTTCTAATATATTAAGACACCATCATTCCAATGTGTTTATCCCTTTATCAAGTAAAAGCTTCTTCAGAAATATAAGACAAAAATAATCTTCCCCTACAAAAATCAAAGTGCCTGAATTGAGAAGATAGGTTAATCAAAAAAAGGCATTTGTATGTGAAGTTTTTATAAGCCTCAATGATGTTACAGGCACTGATGTTTTACAAAATATTTCAGAATGATGCTAAATGCAACAGAAAGGTTCCTTTCTGCATGCTCAATTTGAAACATGAGTTAATTTCCTATAGTTATGTCTTAAATGCCAGTCATCTAAGTTCTGAATATGCATGATGAGTTACCTTTTTTAAGATACACCCTGGCCAAGCCCTTATGCTCATCAGCAAATGGAGCAAGAAAAATAATTAAAAACTGCACATTTGTTCACAGACAAAGCAAGGACTTACTAGATTGTGCTGAGCATCACCCTCATGCAGCTTCACGGCATTTGGATGAGAGGAGACACTGTTACAGTTTGCTTTCCCACCCCTCTATTTAGTTATGCTATTTACACTTGCTCCTGTTGGGGATGGTGAATATGAGGCTGCTGTGCTGTAGGTACGGGTAGAGCAAATACACTCTTGTCCATTGTTCCTCTTAGATACACAGTTTCTTAGCATGACTCACAATATTTCTGTAAGTCCACCATTTATAATTTCACTTTCTTGCAGAGTTCCCGACTGGCAGATTGCTAACACTCCTGGCCTTTTTTTCTTGTATGGCATTTTCACTAGCAAGAGTAAGGGCAGTCAAGTCAGTACTAAATCCAGATTGAAACTAATTAACTTGCCCTTCCCAAATAACATAGCTTAAAATTGAACTTTCCTAAATTTAGGTATTAAATTTTATGATTGATTTTAAAATTAAGATATTAAAAACGTACCTTGTAGCATTTGAGCAGGTTTCAAGATATCTGAGATCTGTGGCCTGACTGGCCACACTGACTTAGAATATTTATTCCTCACAAAAAATCACCACATGAATCCCTTAATATTCTTTTATAACTGCTATGGCTAGTCCACAGTGCCAAACTTGTAACTTCACAGTAAACATAGGACTTTAAATATTCATTGATTTTATTTTGAATTAGCAATATATTGTTTCTTCTTCATATTTAAATAATCTAGAATTGAGTACAGAATGGAATTTCAAAGAAATGTGTGATCAGCATATGAATAGCATTTTTTTTTTAATCTGTAAGAAATAAAGTATCAAACTACCTATTCACTTCAGTAATAATGATGTAGGTCCCATACATACTTGCTAAAATATTGGAGATTGTCTAGTGTTTTGGAGATTGTCTAGTGTNGGTTGAGGGGGCTTGGAGTATATTTTCCTTTATCTGTTTGTTTGGAAGTGGATGATTTTTGCTGCACTGCTGATTACTGAGACTTTCCTTACCAGTAAAAACTGGCATAAAATTACCACCACTTATAGGATCTCATATAGATCTGCTTTCTTCCAATATGAAGCTGTTTCCAACTCTTTTGAAAGTTGTCAAAATCCACTAAGATAATTATTGGATTAATTTGCAAGTGTCAATATCCAGTTATTGCTGTAGAATAAATATTCTCTTATAGAAAATTAATATATTTTCACGGTAGGGAACTCAGGCATGACTGTGAAAGAAACAGGACAGAAGAAAATGACATATAATTAGAATGAGAACTCAGGTCAGTAACTGTGTGCAATTCCAGTGTGGATGATCTATGCCTGCTCTGAAATTCTCAGTGCAGCAAATTTCAGTCTGTAACATGATTTCCTTTTAGATGAGAATAACTGTAAGAGATCCAAGTGAAGAGATGACAAATAAATTAACCTCAACACAAGATATCCATCTATGATGTCCAGTGTCATTCAGAGACACTTGGGTGGGCAGGAACCTGAGTCACCTGCACTGTGGCAAGTCACACACAGAAGCTATAGAAGACCACAGGTTCCTTAAGCACCAGCTGGAGATAGGGATGGTTCCATATGGCTACAAATTATTGCATTAGATCCGTGGAAATCTGAACAAGGTTCCAAGAGATAATACTAAGGAAGCATGCAGAAATCCTAGAAATTAGGATGTCCTAGAAACAGAAGTCCTAGAAAATGTCCCCAGTCCTCCATTGTGAAACCTCATTCATTGCCTTGCTTGCTGCTCCAGATGACCCACAGACATAATCAATGTTGCCCTTGTGTAAGATGATAAATAATTATTTGGTATTTGCAATTAAATGAAAATTCTGGTATGCCAATCTGTGGTAAATGCTTAAAACAGACTTATTCTGAAACACTTCTACATCTGGTATGCTAACTGTGGCTCAGTAAAGTTGAATGTATATTTTTAAAGGCAAAATCATAGCGGTTTTGCCCACGGAACAGGTAGGATGAGATTCAGTTCTCCTACATCTGAACTAGTCACCTCCATGCACCCTTTGCAGTCAGTCTGATTTATTCAAACACCTACTTTAGTATGAGATCAGTTAAACTTTACACCGACTAGACCTCCACTGACTGTAAAGAAATGCAAGGGCAACAAGCTCAGATGGAGACATCTGCAATTCTATGAATTCCACACATTTTGATAAATGCCAATATGAATTGTACACTGAATCCCTATTCACATTATTTTTGGCTGTAAAAACACCCCTACACTTGCCATTTCAGATTGCAATACCCTCCACAGCTAGCTGCTTCCCAGCTCCCCACTGAATACAGAACACTACTATCCACCTAAAATAGGAACTGACAATTTGAATGATTTACCCAAGGTTTCAGGAAGAGTTCATAGCTTCTTTTTAATTCCATACTTCTCCTCATAGACACAGGCACAAGCTAACAATGTGCACTTCATACTTTTGTGATGTTAATACTCCCAAAACATATTTTAAGCCTCTGATGATCCAGACTTGTGAGGTCTTATTGTGACTATTAGATAGCTTGACTTCAGCCTCAACTACTGTTGAGGCTGCATGGATGTGGTCTGATAGGAAGATTGCTGCACACTACAGATTCCCACACTTCAAGCATTTGAACTTCATAATACTTATTTTTGGATTATAGAAGGTCAATAAAGGACTTTAAGTGCTTTTAGATATGACTTGCCAATCTTAGTCCTAGGTACACATATGTTGGTTCATAAAAATTAGTGATGACTGTTCAAAGGCTTAATTAGGCACAGAAGGTGTAACAAATAGCATATTGCTTGGATTTCAAGTCAAAGCTTCAAACGACTTAGAGGCCAAAGAGCAGAGAATATCAGTTTATGGGAACAGGTCTCTTTAGTTGATGCACTAGTAATTTCTTGTACATATGTGACAGTGAAGCATTGAGGTAATGCATGCAAAGAGCCAAGCAACAAAAATATGCTGAATTAATATCCAGGTCCTCAACAAGGCAGAATTCAGCTCACAGATCCATGACACAAGTTCTGATGTCTACAGTTCACAAAGTGCCTATGCCTCTTGTACAGTCAGTGGTGCCTCTGGTAAAACTCTGAGGCTCAGTTCAGTGCCTGGTGTCACTGCTGGTGCTCTCAGGTGCAATGCCTGACCTCCAGGCATTCTTCTAAAGAACTTGCACCCTTTCTACATCCTACAACACATGTTCTACCCCATGCAGGTGTCTCAGATAACCTCAAGCATCTGAAATACCACAGTTTACCACACACACAGAGGCTGTTCAGCTGAATTTCTCAGTTGCTGTTGCTGTACTGATTGATCTTCATGCACTATAGTGAGATCCTATGCATGGAGGAATTGAGTCAGTGCATAAATACAGGTGACTGTGTTTATTTTTATTGTTGTTGTTATTATGCCTTCTCCTGACTTCTGGGGCTGCCTATTTACTTAGAGCTCTGCTGATGGGAGGTATCACACAGGACCTAAAAAGGATTGGAGTCTTTCAGTGCAGTAACTGAGAGCACCTTGGGATAATTTAAGGCTTTTGAAAAGGCATTAGATGTCTGATAGAGGCAGTAATCTACATCCAGGTATCTTAATCCCAAACTGAGTATTGTCTGCAGATTCTGACATAAATGCTGCCCTAAGAATTTGTAGCTAGATTGCTGAGCTTATTAGAGAAAAAGGTCATAAAGAATGTAATTTTTTAAAGTAGCACTTCAAGCTTGTAAAGAAGTGAAAAGAAATCTGATGGGAGCAAAAAGTGGTGCTCACAATCCCAGCTGGCACATGAACAGGAACACACACTGCACGAGAACTTCATAAAAATTCAGTGAAACATTTTAATGAAAGAATACACTGCCTAAATGGTGACAGTGCACACAGGCTACTATTGTACAGAAGGAAAAAGTTTATGGTAATTTTACCTAGAGAGTATATTTATTTATGCCTAAACATGATTTGGATATTGATATGATTACAATAGATGTGTGCCACATCTATGTTTAGCTCATATATAAACAAATTCTCTTATCCTATGGATAGAAAATGGTAAATGTATAACGTGTCTATACAGCATTAAAACACAACTGATAGCAAAAGTGTTGATGAGAATTGGAGGGAGAATGGCCATATTGTATTGAACAGTTTTCTTCTTTTTCTTCAGTGTCCTGCAGAGCTAGAGTAAGCTAACTACTCAATAATCAAAAGCAACCGAAAACAGTTTAGAAGTCAGTTGGACAGAAAAGGTGTAACCTACCTACGTGGCTCAAACAGAAAGCATATAGGCTCTTTGGAAGAATAAAACATGCTGAATTTCTAATAATAAAAGTATTTAGGGATCCATTGTAAAATCTTTGGAATAAAGAACCGCAAAAAACCTATTTGATTTCATGCTCACAGGGCAACAGAGGGGCTGTTTCTTTAATGAATGAACATGTGTCTATATAGGATGCTGAACTCACTAGGACTAGGATGGCTTACAAAAGTTTCGTATGGAGCAATGCCAATATCTATTAAAGTTTTTAGGTATTACAAGTATTCAATTTTAGAATGCTATGCATATTTTTTTGCTCTTACATATAAAGAAATGGAAGTCTTACCCTGAATCATTACCAGCTTTCTCAGTTGAAATCTAACATTGACTCAGTTTGAAAGAAACTCTGTGACTTCTAAAAATAGGCCTGTGTGCAGCATGGTAAAACAAAGCTTTGCAGGCTTTAAAATCCCAACAATAAAAGTTTCATTTAATTAAAATTATTTTTTTAAACACTGAAATTTGTCAAATATATCTGCTACTGAAAAAAGAGAATGTGTTATGTGTCTAATGTCGTGCATTATGTGTTTTTACATAAAATTCATAGCTTTTATGTTAGCATAGTTAGGGAAGCATAACTTCTGACTAAACATTCCGTTTTGGTGGCAATTTTTTTGTTTAACATTCAAATGGTCAGCAGCAGATTCAATTCATAAAATTGCCAAAACAAGTTCAGCTGGAATAAAGTGCACAAGAATTGTTCTTCTAAAATATTATTTTGTTACTTTTTATTTGCTGTGTTATTTAAACCCTGGGATACCTTAAAGGCAGCACAGTAGAGAGTTGCCACTACAAAAACTGACAGTAGATCAGCCAAGAAAATGCAGGACACACCCATTCCAAGAACACCATGGATGGAGCCAGCATTTCCATGTCACTGTAGGACTTTTCACTTTTCAGCATTTTAAAACCAGCACTACAACTATCTAGACATGAAAAATTTTGTTACAAGGAGCAACTTAGAGATCAAACTCTCCTGTTCAAACATAGCTGATGAGAGACCACAAACACATTTCTTATGTGGCTGCTAAACTTCTCTTAGCAATAGTTGAAGGAGAGGCAATATCAAGTATTCCAAGCAGCACTTCTGCCTCTGCCTTATATTCCCTATCTCTCAACCCATTTGCTTTTTTCTATACTAAAATATTTTATGCCTCTGATATTTTTATGTATTTAACTGCAGGCAGCAATCAAAATGCTGGCACTTCCTGGCTACTAACATTTAAAGCTTCTATCACAAGAGAGAAGGAGCATGTCATGTACTCATAAGGAATACATTCATTACCAACAATTACTATTATTGGCATGTTTCAAATAGACTCCAAAACAGCCTTAATCTATGTCTTAACCTCCTGTTGCTGAGCAAGGAATAGAATTAGCAAGCATCTCAGGAGATCTGTCAAAAATTTACTTATTGATGAGAGAAAAGACAGGTACCCCAGCCCTGCTCCTGTGTGGAACTACACTAAACCAGACTTCTTCTGCTGTGAAGGTAAAAAAAAAAAAAAGGAAAAAAAAAAGGCATGAGACAAGGCATACAATTCAAAGTTCATGCAGTGTTAGGACACAATTTTTAACTTTCTGCAGAATTCTGGGCATGAGAACAGTTGATTCAATTGCAACCTCATATTAATGAGAAATCAATTATTTCTGATGTATTTATGCACCGCTACTTATTTTTAAAGCATCTTTAGCAACAGTGAGAAACTACAATCAAGAGATTCATTCTTTCAAAACCCATTTAATAGTATGGTGAAATTCTCCCTAAATGTATGAAAAAAAAAAAAAGTTTAGCTTTGGATTTCCCTGATGAATATGAGAAATCCACCTCCAAGCCAGTCATCCCAAGCTCTGTCTTGTTGACACAAGCAGCACTTCCCAGGTGTGATGCAGCTAACCTGCCTTAGGGCTAGGCTACATCTCCCCTCAGGGCTGCCCATCCCACTCCACTCTCCACACTAAAGGAACCAAGAAGTTCCAGTAAGCACTAGTTACCAATGGAGCAGCTACAAGATGCACATTCTACTCAGATTAACCTCGCTCCCAGCAACAGTCTTACAGAAAGAACTGAATCCATAAGTCTGCTTGACCACCATTTCACTTTCCTTTAAAGTCAGTATCAAAAAAGCATGTAAAATACATCAAATACCATGAGAAATAATGGATGTAACTTATGAGAATAAACTAACATATTTCATCGAGAGTCACAGAATTTGCTAGGCAACATTTCCCAGTACTATACATAAGGGACCAGCATTATCCACAAATAAAGCAATGTTCTTATTTATTTCAGAAAATATTCAACATAACAAATGAAAGTACCAACATCACAATCACAGCGGTAGGCAAGGAGACAGTAAAAAGAGAGCATGAGGGGGAAAAAGCTACCATGGGACAGCTACATTAATTTTTATAAAGAACTTAAAAATGCTTCCCTGTTTGGAAAACCCAGTCCACTCTGAAACCTTCTGACCGTGAGAGCAGGGGAAAAGGAATGGTGATCTCCATAAGCAAGGCAGGAGCATCGCTTTACACAGCCCAGCATGTGCAGAGCTCAACCATGTAGTGCTAGGGCAGGGGAGTTTGAAACAATGCAGGCAAGGAGGATACAAACTGGGATTTTACCAGCACTTGACTTCGGCATGGGCTACGCAGACCAGGACTTGGAATCCAGCTTCCTGATGCACACAAGGAAGCCAGGGAGAACAAGGTCCAGGACTCTGAGGAACAGGTATCCTAAGAGAAAGGGAAGCCTGATATAAAGGAGGCAACACCACAGCTGCACCTAAAACTACTCATGCCTTTGAAAGACTTCAGAGTGAGGTTTTAATGGTTTCAGTATGCTGCTCTGCAGAATGGAGCTATTAATTAGCTAATAAAAGTTGTCATAGCAGGCCTAAGACATGCAATAAATACTAAGGGTCACTGGATTTTTCTTTTGCTTATTTAAACCATATCTTATATTTTAAACTGCTTATTGATTTCACTTAGACCAAAAATAATTTCATCTTCTGAAGCACTATTTAAAATAGATCAAGCATTGTCAGCTCTTTCAAAGGAAATTTCTAAAAATGATGGAAAAGCACATGCAGCCCTGTACAGGATAAACACTAAATCTGTCCCTCTTCTTGGTCTTCACTGGAGATCATCAGAGAGGATTGCTGACTGTGCTCTTCCCAAACACTGCACCCAGAAGAGAGGTCAGTGATCCAGTGGCAGGGAGAGCTTTGCAGTGGTAATTGCGGTTTGGCAGTGAAATGCAATATGCTGTCCAGCTTCAGTATGGCCTGAAGGCATTATCTTGGATGGAGAGGGCAGAGATCTTCAGGTGCCACTTTTCTCCCAGGCCCCTCCTTCAGGTTTCTCTGATGCCAGCAGAGGAATGGCCCAAAGTACACCAGCAGTTCTCATCATGCCAGTGAGTGGGGCAGCTTGCAGAAAGTTTCGAGATGGACAACTCACTGACCCCATGTTAAAATGGACTTCCCCACCTGCAGGAAACTTACAGTTGGCCACAAGCCCCGAAGATGGCACAATCATCAACAGTGCAGTGGCAGGGCAAGAGCCACTGTGGCATTCCACGAGGTGTTGTTCTGATCTCAGGCGCCTGGCACGCTATCTGTGGTCATCGATGGAAGGAGAGGCTATCAAACAAAGGGCACTGCAGCTTGGGGAGAATAACTTGGTGGATGTTCTCTCTTCAGCCATCAGCACATATCCCAGCTCCGTGTTCTGGGGTATTTGGCTACTTTTCTCACAGAAGCAACAACAGTAAGCAAATGGGTTTATTCCCAGTTTCATATTAGAAGAAAAAATAGGAACATGGATTATTTGTTCATAAACATAGAGAAGCCAAAAATATAGCCCATGCTCATCAAAATTTTGCTCAGAAAGTTAATATACACAAGTCACCTTTTCTGTGGAAGGCTACAGTGAAAACAACTGAAGTATGACACAGCCCAAATACAATTCTAAAACCCAAACCACTGCTCACAGCAAGGTGTGTGCTTAGGGATGCCATTGCCAGCTGGCACCTAAAAACTGGGTTTGAGTTCAGAGGCAAAACCTTCTTTGTTCACCTGTAACTCTAATGGCTGAATTAAAACATCTAATATATTTCAGATAGCTGGTTTTCACTGGGAAGTAGGCGAATTTGTGAAAGCTAAATACAAATAAGCTGAAGTCTGAGCAACTGACAACTAAAATTTGCACATAGCGAGCACAGTGTTCTCCAAGCATATCAGAAGAGCACTTTATATGTACTCATTTATTACAAAAAATAAAAAGCACAAATGGATTTGAATCTCTAGGATCCATTAGTTTTAAATTTGACTTGCCACTAAAGATTTTTCATCAAAGTCCACGGTTACAACCAGGTACTGCCTCTTAAAGAGCTCCCCTTGGTGCAATGGCAACACAGCTCTTGGGCAGGATTTAGTTACTTCCAAACAGGTACGTGGTGTTATTATGGAAAGTTTGAAATACCTGAGGTGTGCAGATCTGTGTCTGTTGGCAGATACAGCACATGGATTACATGGGACCCCTCTGAAGGGGCTGAAGGGCAGGAAAAAAAAAATCTGTAGTCCCTGACATGGCCCTGAGCTCTGGCAGGGAAGGGCCACGTGGGGAGCGGTGCCCCCGGGCAGTGCTGGGTGCCCTGACTTGGATGCAGCCAGGTCTGCGCAGACATCTTGGAGATGTTACAGCACCTAATGTGATGCTAAAGGGAGTCCCAAGGGGAAGCCAGAGCTATCAAAATGCTGCCTCCTGTCAGAAATGAGGATGCTGTGTTCTCCTCACCCTCTGACACACTCAAACACCATGGAATCAAGCACACATAAAGCAAAAAAAGTGCCACTGTGCAAGAGAAAGCCATAGTGACCAAACCACAACTGGGAATGGGAGGCTTCAGCTAGCCTTCTTTAATGCATCAAGAAACTAAATTAAGGCCCCAGTTCAGCCACAAACACACATGGAAGATATTTTTACATAAATTCACAAATATATATCACTTCAACACCAGCTGAAATTTCCAATTTCCAAGTTGCCTGCTGTGGAGGGGTTAAAAAAAAAAATTAGTATCCAGGAAATTCTGAAAGATGTCATTTCCTCATGACAAAAGGCAACACTCCAGGAAATTATTTTCATTGATCTCTAAACAAAAATTTCAAGTTATGACTGAGGAAAAAAGAATGTATACATAACCACTAAATGACCTTAAGTCATATTTCATTTATTACATTTTTTCAACTCTTCGTCTTTCAGTTCATGAGTTTTTTTCATATATTTATGAACAATTAACTGCCTCCATATGGGGAAAAAGTGAAATTATTACTTAGTTTCATTTTCATAATGACTATATGAATATACTTTGCTATTGCTCAATATCATTAATTCTATATTATCTTCTGACTTTTCACTTTTATTTGTTATACTTCAAATTTTTTTTTTTCAGGGAGATTATTTAAATTACTCTTAAAATTTCTAATCTAAGGACACTAAAGATATTGAAAACTTACAGTTTAGTCTGTGATCTTCCCTCTTTCTCCACTCTCCTTTGTGGAACATGTACAAATGCTTGGGTATAATCACAATTTGTTGCTTATATACACAGTGAATTTTTCTAAAAGGTTTATGGCATATAGATTGAAACAGATTTGTGTTAAAACAATACATGAAAGAAATCTATCAAAAAGATTATCAGAAAATCCTCTGTTAAACTAAGTTAACTACACATAATTAATATATACAGACAAAGAACCAGTAGTACTGGACAGTTAAGCCTAAATATTCCTGGATACAGTTTTTAAGGAAAAGCATCAGTAAGTTTTTATGGAACAGTATTTCAGTGTATCTATCATTCTTTCATAATGGAGATATCTTGCATGGACAAACATTGCTTCTTATTTTGGTACTTCTTGCAAATCTTTCAGATGAGATTTCACCACTGGTAGTGATTACAAGAGCTCGACATATTTACGAAGGGAAGATGAGGCTGGAGGATTTTATGTTTTGCTCAGAAAAAATAAAGAGGACTAATGATCACATTGATGTCCTGAAGAGAATTCACACGGGAACAGCCTGGCTGCCAAGAATACTTTGCTTATTGTGCTCTAAAATCAGAAACACAGGAAATTTTTATTCCATTAGTCAAGAGTAGTAAAGCTTTCACTGCAAGTTTCAGTGATAATAGTAAGATATTTCTTTAGGTTAACTTGGATCAGCCCCATAAAAGATGTTGAAAAAGAGAGACAAATTTTATTCATCTTTATATAGAATTATGCAACTGAAGTTAATAGCAGAATAATGTTTTCTTTCAGTATACATCTTCTTGGGTTTTATTGTGTTTTTTTTTTTTTTTATTTGGTTTTTTTTTTTTAATATAAGTTACTCTATTTTACAGGCAATCTGTGTTCCATGTGAAGAACAATCCAAACGTATCCTGGCAGCTACCTCATATCTCATAGCTCAGCCTTTTCTATAAATTTCTATATATCAAGATACATTAAGCAATACTGATATCTGTATACCTACAGTCCATGCAATTTTATCTGGTACTCATTAAAACATTAAAGTCTGCCAATCTTGCATGATGCAGTTCCTAAAATGTGTGTCCCTCAGAAAAAGGATGATCTTGATAATCTGTCTTCTTTTCTTCTGGTGCCAAGCAGAACTCCATGCTTCCCTAAACCTCTTCATAACACTCTCCCTTTTTTCCAGCATCAACCTGGGCTTGCTCCTGTGCCTGCTCACCCTCCAGCTCACAGACTGCAGCATGAAGTGCGGGAAAACACAAATGTTAACAAGCTGCACCTAGAGCACTGATTGTTCTAGCAGTGATGCAAAATGTTAGATTTCATTTCCAGGCTGCAATCAGAATGTAAGGCTTTACACGTTCCCGTGATTCTCAGGTATCACACTACTTTGCTAAGCTTCAGTGTCTATGCTGGAGTAACAAATGGACATTTGTTAGTACATTTTAAACAAAATTCCATCCAATCAGGAAGTATACCACAAAATTTTTTAAATAATGTAGTGCAATTCAAAGAAATTAACAAATGCAGAGAAAATATTCTATTAAAGGAAGTTCAGAAAAGGCATTTGTATCTTTCTTTAAAAAAATAAGAATAAAAATATATTACATTACTCAGGGGTGCATTTAAATAGAAGACTACTCACAAACATGCCAGGAAAGCTCCTGAAAGAGAATGCCATCCGAACACGATATGCTTATATAGAGAAACTTTTCCATTTTATTGATCAAAGCATTATTCTACAGCCTAGCATACACTGAGTTCCTCAGCCTTGTATTTTGCTTTTTCTGCGTAATTTTTAGACCAGCACTTCATGACAGTTTTGGAAATAAAAAAGAAATAGAAAAATCCCAGGAAATTGATCAGAGACCTGACACTGGTTAGCAAAGTAAATGTGCTGCATAACTTATCCACAGCTTAAGAGTATTGGAGAGACTGTCACACTGCACTAAATCATACACACAGTACATATTAAAAATAATAATGTATCAGGTGAAACATTTACTTGGGTATGCACAATACCAAAATGCACCATAAAATGAAAAATGTATCTTGCATTACAATGATTAAGGGGGCAAAAAAAAACCCAAAAAAAAACCCATGTAAAAAAAAAGATAATTCAAAATGAAACTATATAAAAGAACATTAACTGAACTATAAATTACCTAAAAACCAAACACACATTACTATATGAGGTATTTTACTTGTGGATTTAAGAATATTTCCACTGATTTCTGTCACCTTTAACAAGTTATTTTAGCTGTAGAGAAACATTAATGGCGGGGAAAGAGAAAAACTCTGGGAAGCATCCAATATTAATCTATCAGTTTTTAATTTTAAAAGAAAAATAACAACTTCAAAGTATTTGATTTACTATTTAGATGTGTTTTAATACTTAGGTCCTCTATTTCCTTACTTGCAAAGGTCACTATGTGTTTTTGAATTCATAAAGTAATGTATAACTTTCTAAATCTTGTTGCAGCTGAAACCCTGCAGTCTAGATAGCTCAAATTGTTGTGAGAAAGGTCAGTGCAATATAAGAATGCATCACATTACTAAAGGGGATGAGACTTGAAAGTATAGAAACAATTTCTCCCTTAGAAGTCTCATTTTAAGATTTTTGAGGGGTACATTATAAATTATCACTTAAGAAAACTGTTATCAAATTAGTTACCATCTATATTATTATAAAAGTACATTATATCATAACTAATTGCATCCCTTTTCAACTTCATAAAAAGTAATTTCTTCTGAAACACCTCACTTGCTGTACTCGCCTCTTGCAGAACGAATAAGAGCTGACATATATGGAGATGGGAGACACTAAGAACCAATGCATTTCAGGACTGACAACAAAAGTAATGCTGCATTCTCACGTGTCCTGCAACCTTTTCTGCATATAATGCTATAAACCACAGGATCTTGTGGCAAAATTACTCTGATTTACAAATGGGAGTAAACTGGAGTTTCAATAAACTGTCATGAAGGAGCCATGCCTAAGCCACACGTCACATTTTGATTTCTCAGTCTCCTAAAATTGAGGGGAAGAAAAGAGCATTCCAGTTGATTCATTTGAATTTCAGAAAGGAAAAGAGTAAATTTAAATTTATGTTCAGTTACTAAGAAAAAAAAAAACCCAACAAACTACAGTAGTTATTTTTAAATTAATCTATTATATATTGAAGCCATTCAATTAAATCAAATAATTTATCTAGCTCTGAAAACTAATTTTGGACTTTTGTGGTATGAATATAAGCTATAGTAGCTATTCCTAAGTGAGAGTATTTGTAAACAGACCCTCAAATGAGTGAGATCAAAATCTCAGACTCAAATAAAAATACATTCATCATGTATACAATGCATAACAGGAACACTTCACAATCATATTTTTTTCAATTTCTTACCTTTAAGTAAAACATTATGGCAAAGATAATCCCAAAATAGCCAAAAACCAGGCCAGATGCTAGATAACAAAGCCACAAGTTGCCATCAAAGAAAAGATCAGTTTCATGTCCTGCTGCCAGAAAGGGCTGGAAACATCAGAGGGGCTTGAGCTCTCCTCCAGAGGGAAGGTGATGCTGGTGTCATTCTTACCAATGGGAGCCCATCCTCTTCCCAGCTGGAGGATATTAATACTTCTCACTGACAAGCAGTATCTTCTGTCTGTGATGGTCTTCATAGCCCAATTCAAAAAAACCCACACACTCTTAAGTCTATGTGTTATTTCCTCCACATTGTGTTACCATGAGGAAGCCTGGTTAAGAATTGAGACAGAGACAAATACATAAGGTTGTTTTTTTGGGTTTTTTTAAAGACATTTGGACGTACTTTTCCATTTCCTTTTCTAGCATTAAAAAAAGGCCCAGATTCTTCTTGTAGCTTCAACTATGCAGGATTTGAAATGCTGCAAGATCAAGGGAAGCGAATCAAAGGAATAAAAGCAAGCATTGTCCACCTTTCTGCTCATCAGGGAAAGTAATTGTTATCAAACTATAAAACTAAAGAATATATTTGTTCATTTAAGTGAAATCTGCTGTTGCACAGAGGATAAAAGTGGCCTTATACTGATGCTCTTTGGAAAGAATTTCACTTTGCACGAATGAAGCAAAACTGTTTTCTTTTATCTCACTTGGACTCTTCTTAGACAAATTCGAGAGAATGAAGAGTGTCTGTGCTGTGTAGCTTTATATCCCAATGACTTATTAAGTCATAAATCGGTAAGAATATGGAAGTGGAAGATCCTCTGGGGTGTTTTCCTTGCTCCCCTATTTTTAGAGTGTAAGAAATAAAAGATGTAGTAACTACTTGAGATTCTTTCACTACTGTCTGCTATTCAGAGGAAAAAAAAAGGGTCAAAAGTAAACCTCCCCCACTTGTGGCGATTGAAGCTATTTGTTCAGTGTTATTTTTATAGGCTAGTTGTGAAACTAGAAGGCAGGCGTGAAAGCTGAGAAGTTCATTCTACTCCTCATTGCCAGAAAAGCACAGAATAATACAATAGCATACTGCTGTATTCCTGCACCTGCACCAGCTCTAAAACCCACCACACGAGAGTGAAATGTTTCGGACAAAGTTTCCTTCAGGGGTAACTTGGTTAACTGCATCATTAATAACATCGTGTCTGTTTTCTGTGAAAAGTCACCAGCCTATCCACTTGCAAAACTAGGAGAACTGCTGGAGACTTTGGTGATATTTTATGATATGTGATTTGCAAAATATTACTAAGGCTTTTAGAAGTTTCACAATACAAGCCGTAACACCGAGAAGCAAAGAATCACAGGAAATGTATTCAGTTGACCTCCAACACACAAAAATTAATTTTGTTAAGAAAAACACCTTTTTAAAAATTTTATTTGAATGCTAAAGGAAATTAGATTCCAGACAAGCCTAAACAATTAATTTGCATTCCCACCACACCTTAGGGATTACTGAAAATACAGTATCACCTAAATTAAAGGAGAAATTTAATAAAAACAGTTTAGAATTGTTTTTCTCAGCAGTGACCTGCTGCCTCTCCAGGACAACGCAGAGCTGTTTCCTCTGAAAGGCAGCATGCTCTCAGCTTCCAAGATGATATATTTAACACCTTAACTGATCACTACACTAGAAATTACACTAGTAATTTCTCCCTAAATTGTGTCTTATGCTTTTATGCTTTCCTAACTGCTTTCAATGTCATTATCAAGATTTAACCTTTACATTTTCTAGAATAAACCTTGAAATGCAACAACTTTTGTGTTCAGAATGAGATCAGGTCAATCTGACAACACTAAGATGCTCTTCTTTCTTCTAACATAACAAATTTACTTATAAAAGAGATTATTTAAGATGCAAGATGCAAAATTGAGAGTGGCGGAACAATTTTACATGGAGAAGGAGAAGCTATGAAGGACCCAAGATGGGGAGCTATAGATAGACAGAAACCTCTCATGTATACTTTAGCTTTTTCTACTATTTGTACAAAGTCAGGATCTCTAAATTACTGATTTTTATCTTGTTGGATTTATGCACTTGGTCATACTTCTGACAGGTTCCACTACTGTCAGTTTATCTACACAGAGTGGTTGCAGCATCCTCTGAAGATAACAGACACCGATTCCCCCTGCGAGATAAAAGCCTTCATCTGTGGCATACCTCATGTATTTCTGCTAACTGCAGAAATACTACCATTACTATCAAAAGTAGAAAGAAAGTCTTTTTACATCAGAGGAATATATGCTTATAAAGCCACAAAAAATGTAGAGGGCTTAAGGCCAATGCCATTTTGGAAGTTATTTGCTGTTCATTTTCAAAACTGGCAAGGACAGAGAATTGTGACAAATATGGAATGAAAATGCATGGAAGATAAGTAAATTTTATGCACAAAAGAAGTATTGAAGAGAGTACAGTGAGAAGCAGATAAAAGCAAAGTGAGACCAAATATATATGCATGCGTGGAAACACTGATTGAGAAATCTAACTGCAGTGATTTCCATCCTCGCATCACAACCGAGCGTGTACTAAATGAATAAACCGCTACTTGACATTTTCTAAATAAATATCATGGGAAGAGTACTTATTTCACTTTAATGAATCATTTTGGCCTCTCCAACAGAAAGCAGTTGTGATGAACTATAATTTGTTCTGGGAAATATAGTTCTCTAATGGAGATATATATATGGACTGAAATATGAGAAGCTGTGTTCTCCAACAAGTCTACTTTAAAAGAGATTCTGATTCATCCATGCCCACTTCTACTTATATTTGATCATAGCTGTTGACATACTGTATCTGCCATGCTGAGAGCTATTTCTCTACTAGAGGTAAGAAAGCCATATGGTTCGTGGATGACTATGAATTTTTGCAAGGCAAACTGAACTAATATGTGTATTTTTTTTTTCCCTGTAGCTACTCAAACAAAACTACCCATTTAGCAAACAGAACATTTTCAATTCAATGGGATATTTTGGCCCATGTAATACATTTCTAAGAACTGAAACTCTTTGTTAAATACAATCACATTTGATGGGCTAACACAAACTTTCTGCATTAGTGGTCCTCTCATTCACCATGCATGGTTAGATATAAACAAATTCACTGCACCGATTAAGCGAAGCAGCAAATAAGACTTGTCTTGTTCATGAAGTAGAACCAAAACAGCTGTTTTTGTTTGACTGATGCAGGTTTAAAGGGTCCCCAATGGTATACCTCATAAAAAATCAGCAGGTTATTTGAGGGGTTATGTTCTTTTTATTACTAAAACTTCTCATAGGACTATCATAGTTATAAAGGAAATTGCTTTTGACTATGTGTAATTACAAACAGGGAAAAAACGTTCTTGCCAAAGGCAGGTGTAAAATAACATTTTACCATCCTTGTTAAGGCACAAAAAACCCATGCCAATAATTTCTCTAAAGTCCACAATTTAGCCAGGCAAAGCTCACAGCAAAAGCTGAAATTCAGCCATCCAGTCATCCAGACTGCATCTACAAATATTTCCTATCAGAACATCTGCAGTCCAAAATCCCTTTTATAACTGTGACGTGGTAAGCGGACCAGGGCAGGCAATGTTCAGGAGAGCTTGCAGAGGGTACCCTCTGGGCAGGATGCTGCTTGATGTTCGGACACAGTGGAAAATGGACATGCAAGCTTTCCTCAGGATCAAGGATGAATCCCTCTATTCAGGGATATGTTTCTTCTATCACATGTACCAATTACTATTGAAATAACTTGTTTCATGCATTGGAATTAATTTAGAATATAACTTTTAGTTTGCCACAATGGACCTTGAAATTTGTGTCTAGCTTTGATAACTTTTTGCTTCAACAGCTTGGCATTGTCAACAGGATCCCTATTAATATTTGTGAGATCCTGCCATACACAAATGTGAGAACTCAATCCTATTAAGTCATTATGGCTTATGACCATTGATTCAGCAAGTCTTGGATTTGACTGTGGTTTTTTTATGTGTTACATAGATAAAACACATTCTCCTCAACAACTCTGTCATGAGCAGTCTGTGTTTGCTGATAGTTAAATGCTTGTTTAAAGTATTTATGACTTCACTCTAAGTGTAATTTCAATTTGCAGCAGGAATTTAAGCTCATTTCGGAGGGACTGGAAATTCTAAAAAGTTATTAGAGGTATGCCCTATACCGTTCTAGTGCAAACTAGATATATGACTAACTTAATGCAAATAGCACTTAAGAGTACTAAAACAAAAAGCTAAAAAAAACTTTAAAAAAAAATCAACAAATTTATTTGACAATCTTAGATATTAGTTCATGTGTTACTGAACAATGGCATAATAAATGCATTATTTAACTTAGGAATACTATGCCAGATCACACAGGGTCTGCCTCGAGAACTCAGAATTAAATCTCCAATGTATAACATTGTAATTCATAAAACCATTAAACATTGTCCGAGCCCATTTTAACCACATAATACACATTTTGAAAAGCATGCAAAATGATGGGGGGAAGAACCTTTGAAACATAAATTATATGATCTGCTTAGCACTGTAAAAATAGCGACACACAGTAAAATTAAAACTTGCAGTTCTGAAAGTGTTTTGTGGAAACCATCTGGAAATGACTTGAAAGTATTGCTATATTGCTGAAAGCACAGAAATACATACAGAACTTCTACTATTCCGATTTTACCTGTTTCCCAGATAAAACACAGATGGAAATGCAATGAATCAGAGATGTGAACGGCTGATACCTCAAACACACGTGCATCTAAAATATTACCATCCATCCTCTGCTCTACCCCCGAGCTGCTTTTTAAAACGTCCAGTTTTCGTGTTGGGTTTTTTTGGTTTTTTGGTTTTTTTTTTAAAGTCCGGTAAGCTCCTTTGACACATCCCACCGTAGAAAAACATGCTGTTACTAAAGACAGTCAGACTTCACATGAGATTTCTCCATCATCTGTGCTTGAATCTATACTCGGTCACATTGAGGTGACCACTGCAGAATGCCCGCTTGCAGTCGTCTACTACCTCAATGGCTAGAGGTAGCCAGTATTTCAAATTCTGTTAGGGCTCTGCTTCTATTGCTACTGTGAAGCAGAGAGAAATAGTTACAAAACACTCCAAGCGCTATGCTTTCACAGCCGTGATCTTGGACTCACACCACCTAAAGTGACGGGAGCACTTGGTCCCCTTTTCAGGGCTTTCATTTGGAAGAGATTCAAGGATCACCTGCTCTCAAGGCACAATATGCCTGTGTAAGAATGTGCCGTAACGAAGCAAAATTGGAAACTAACAACAGTAGGCTGTCGCCGTAAATTACAAGCCTTTAAGTTCGAGGGAAGTTGAGGCCGAAGCACTTACATAGATGGATTTATGGCTAAACGCCAAGATGTACGGCACCGGCACCGCTCTTAGAACTGGGACACCGGCAGGAATTAGGTTACGAAGGCGGCAGAAAAGCGGGGCCGTAAAAGAAAGGCCCTTTTCTGCATTTCCCGCCGGCTGGAAGGGTCTCCCCGCTCCCTCGCCCCGGGCCGATGCTCACCGGCCCCATAGCAAGCGGGTGGGGCTGGGCCGGCGGCGACCGCCCGCCCCGACGGTGGCGG
>VWZN01010427.1:158449-207136 GCA_013396955.1 Regulus satrapa | reverse complement strand
GGGGTGGCGGCTGCACCGCAGCGGTCCCGGCGGAGCCCGCTCCGGGTGCGCGGGGCCGCGGAGCCTCCGGCGCGCAGCCCGGCCGGGTCGGGTTCTGCCGCCGCGTTTTCCTGCCTGAGGGGGGAGAGAGAGTAAATACAGTTTACTTCTCTAATCACAGAGTAGCTTAAGACCTTTTTTTCTTCAGTGTGCACATGTATCCGTGCTTGCTTGTTGTTAGTGACCTCTGTTTTGGCTTATTTAATGTGAATGGCTCGCTCCTGAAATAACGGTGGTACCGTGCTTAGCAAATAATGAAATAAAAGCCTTCTGCTCTCCAAGCACAGCTTCAGTGAATTCCATTTGCCTAAATGTTTTATAAGACACGGCAAAGGAAGAGCACAATAGAAATCAAAATACAGGTGTTCCATAACTAATATGTTGTTCTTAAGGGGCGTCGAGTAGGGCTGAGCTGTGAGAGGGCTGAATGCTTGTATCCTGTGCCTGGCTTTTGCGTTTTCTGACAGTTCCAGCGTCCTAAAGCTGGAATACTTCATGGGAGGATAACAGTTTGAGAGTGAAACTGATCTGCAAGAGTTAATGTTTAAGCTGTTTGCCGATGGATTGCGACTAGAAATCGCTTGAAGGAGGTATAAATACACAGTAGTGTTCTCTGTGGTTTAGATCCAGATTCGTTGTGAGAAAGGGAGAAGGAGTGACTGTTTTGCTTCTACGCTTTGGGGATGTGAATTACAAATGGATGTTTTCTGGAAGAAAGTGAAGAGTGAGTTCATGCACTTACTAATGAATGCATGGCTCTAGAGCTGAGAATGGGCTAACTGAATTCTAAAGATCTCAAATTGTTTAAAACTGAAGGTCAGATAAAGAACTACTTGTTTTGGTAGTGTGTCAGAGAAAGCTAAAATGATCATGCCGACTGTCTGACTTTACTGTGTAAAGTTAGAAATCATTCATGTTTTATTCAGCCACTCTAAGGAGCCGTGACTTAAGATTGGGAAGAAAATAGAGCGATAAATACAAGGATGTCACATGCTCCCCTGGGAGGAAGTAACAAAACTGGAAGAGTTTAAAACCTTATCTGATCAGCCTCTGCAGCCCATAGCATATATGAAAACTGTTGACTTTCTATTGGGAAACTGTATATAGTTTTGAAATGACAAGTGTCCTATAAAAGAGCTGAGAAAGAAGGTTTAACTGCTTGTCTTTAAGGTTAGCTTTGCTCTTTTTTTTAAGAGTCTGTTGAAGATGCTGAAGACATATTTTTGTCTGCATTACAATCGAACAGTGAGGCTTTTAATTTTGTCTGGAACTGGGCTGTAATAAATGGGATGGTCAACAGCTTGTAAGTCATGGGTCTGATTGTCAGTGAAGAGAATCTAAATATTGAAAAGCCAGTAGTGCAGGTAAGTGAAATGCACTTCACTCTGCCAGGAAATGATGCAACAAAAGTAGTTGAAAAAATATTGGTGGGGGGTTTTTTGTGGTTTTTTGTTTTGTTTTGTTTGTTTTTTGTTTTTGGGAGGGTTTTTTGAGTTTTGTGGGGCTTTTTGTATTTTGCTTGCTCGTGTACTGGTGATTTGTGACAGGGCTAGAGGTACTACCTCTGTCATTCTGTGTGTTATCAACAAGGTATTGACCCTGTCTGGGCCAGCTGAACTCCTAATTTGTTGTTGTTGTTAAACATTGACAACTGCATCTTGATAGCTTTAGTGATCACTCTTGAAAGTTTGTGCCACCCCAAAATAACACTGTCATAAAGGGTTTTATAGAGAGTAATGTTGCAGCTGCAGAAGGGTAGAGTTAAGGTATTGATGCAGGTGTAATTTGTATTATTGAGTATAATTGCTAGTAAAAAGTGACAGAAAAGTTGTGCTGTATAAGGGATGATCTAGTGGGACAATGGGAGACTTCCTATTGGAGAGATGAAACTGGAAAGCAAATGTGGACACTTGATAGGCGTCAGTGACAAACTGTTTAAAACAGAATATTGCTTCAAGGAGTGCTGTTTTCATCTCTAAGGTGACTTGGGGCAAGATTGTAAATGGTGGTGAAATGAGATTGCAGTTCGTTCGTTTGGGTTTTTTTTCTTGTTTTACTGTGTTTTTTAAATGGCCGTATCACATATTAAACATCTTAGTTCTCACAGAAAAGCACACAGTTTCTTTCCTTTTTTAGTTTCTGAGAAGCATTGATTATTAGATATCTTGAGGTTATTCAAATCCTTTTTTTTTTGTTTGTTTTTCAAAGTCAACGTAATTTTTTGGCAAATACCTTTTTTTTTAAGTGAGTGTGTTTCCTTTCCTCATATATGTTTATCAGTAAGGGAAGTTTTAATTGCAAATGGAGTTGGATGCCTGACATTTTTTTCTTCTGTGAGAGGTATCTTGCTCCCCCCCAAATGTGACCAAATATTCATTGCAGCTTACCGAGATGTAAATTCTATTTGGATTGTAGCTGGAAATTATAATAGGGTTTTGTGATTTTAAATGCGGAAGTTACACTAGAGTAAGTGTATTTGACTTTGCCATTGAAACCTTTTAGGGAAGAGGGGAAAAAAAGGTTTTGTTGCTGTCCTTGGTGTTGTGCCTGGATGAGGAATATAGTCAAGGAGAAAGGCCACAAGGTAGTGAAGGAACCAGAAATGATACACACAATGGCTTTTGGTTTTGAAAGTCTGCAAGGGGAGCGCCTGCTCACAGCGAGCAGAGCCTGACATGATGTGGTCTTTAGGCTTCTGTGTTTTGTGTAGGTGGCTGTTTGGGGTTTTGGGTTTGTTTTTTTTTTTACTAGATGGAGTGTGTTGGTGTAGGGTTGGCTTGTTCTTAGGAACTTGAAACAGTTCTTACATACTTTACATTGAGGTGGGATGGTCCACAAGGGGTAGGTGAGGCTGTTTAAATATGCTAATCTATAATTAAGAGCAGGTGTATGAACCTGTGTTATTTAATAAAAGTGGTGGAGGTGGTGATGTGTGCCTTTAAGGTGTGTCTGTTTGTAGTTATTTTGCCTTTTTAAACATCCAGTGTGTAAACATCCACCTTTCTCTCAACACTAGGTTTGCTCTTGCTGTAAAATAGATTTCTGCAATCTATTACCTCAGAGCAAAGCTCCTCACATACTCACCTGCTACTGGAATAAGGGAAGGAACTGGAAAAGTAAAAGTGAGAAAACTCACTGGGCTGAGACAAAGACAGTTTAATAGGTAAACCAAAATCCACAAAAGCAAAGCAAAAGAAGGAGTTTATTCATCGCTTCCCATGCGCTGGCGGGTGTTTAGCCTTCCCCAGAAAAGCCTATATATTTTATATAATACATATATATTTTATATAATATGGCCTTACGAAGATTCCTTTTGAATAACATTTAGTGCACAATCTTGTTTGTGCTCGGTGATACTATACCTGCCAGTTTCATAGTTTAGTTTTTAAATACTGCTATAGAGACTTTCTTTTCAGCTTGGTTCTTCTCTTCGTATCAAACTGTCTGTTTAAAATTTGCAAATATTTTTCTCTCTGGTAATCTGAACTCAGAATGTGTTGTGGGTTTTTTGTGGTTTGCTTTTTGGTTTTTACTGTTTTCAGGTATTTTGATGTCTGTTTTCCAAAGAACTACTATAGATTACTGTAACATTTAACTTTAGCCCACCCGTGGCATAGTTCAATCTTCACTTTTAGCCATATGCTCTTTGAATCCAGATTAAGGTTGAAGTATGATTTAAACTTTCTGAAACTTTACACCTGTGTTGGCAGCAGATTGGTCTCCGTGAGCTGTGATGTTAGATAGCCTTCCCCATTCCCTTGCCCAAATCTGTCCAGAAGAGAGAGGAAAAAAGTCTCATAGAATTACAGAACACACTGAGTTGGAAGGGAGCACATGAATCATTGAAGTCCAGCTCCTGTCCTGGCACAGCACTACCTCCAAGAGTCAACCATGTGCCCAAGGGCACTGCCCAAATGCTTCTTCAGCTCTGCCCGGCTTGGTGCTGCGACCACTTCCCTGGGGAGCCTGTTCCAGTGCCCGACCATCCTCTGGGTGAAGAACCTTTTCCTGATTTCCAACCTAGACCTCCCCTGACACAGCTTCAGGCCGTTCCCTGGGATCCTGTCACTGTCACCAGAGAGCAGAGATCAGTGCCTGCCCCTCCTCCTCCCCTCACAAGGAGCTGTAACTGCAGTGAGGGCTCCCCTCAGCCTCCTCCAGGCTGAACAAACCAAGCGCCCTCAGCCGCTCCTCATACGGCTTCCCCTCACGGCCCTTCCCCATCTTTGTAGGTCTCTCTTGGGTGCTCCCTAGCTGCTTTCTATCTTTCTTATATTGCAGCACTCGGAGCTGCACACAGGGTTTGAGATGGGGCTGCAGTAGCGCAGAGCAGGGCAGTCGCCTCCCTTGCCCAGCTCTGCTTGATGCCCTCTAGAACACATTGGGCCCTCCTGGCTGCCAGGGCTCTGCTGACAGTCTTGTGCAACTGTAGTTTACACTTGGCTCAGCTCAGTGACCAGGATTATGATTAATAATAATAATAATAATAATATTCACCAAAGTTGAGCTTTAGTAAGGGTGTATGAGATATCTTTAAATGTTTTCAGTGAGGTCTGTTTGATTGTGTCAAGTAAGAAAAACATAATGGTGTGGCATGAAAAACATTTTTAAATTAGAAGATGGATAGTGTACACAAATGGAAGCTATAATGAAGATGCTCTGTTTTCCAGGACTGCAGTGGCAGTACACATTTTGTAGGGTTTCACTACAAGGCAGACGGGGTTCTTATGAAGAGAGGAACAAAATCCTGGTGTTCTCACTGTGGTAATGTAGCTTCTTATCTTTGTCGTGTCAGGTTTATTAAATGTCTAGGAACTTGTGGCAGCAATTAAGGTGGCCTGCTGACAGATCTCTAAAACCCTTTTTTGAGACAGAATGGCACAATCTATTAGTCAGATTCTTGTTGAACTACACAGTCATGTAGAATTTGCTGACAGATGTAACACCAGTCTTTCTGATTTGAAACTGCAATGTGACAGAGTCTGTGCTTGGTGTCTAGCTGAATAAGTTTCTTTTAAGCTAAGAAGAGAAAATAAATGTTGGCTTTTTCTGGCAATAATCACTCGGGTTTATCTGCAATTGCTATGAGCTGTGTTGGTCTGCAGGCTCACAGGTCAATCTCTTTGAAATAACTCTCCCTTTGTAATAACTGGTTAATTTAGGTGAATACTCAGATATGGAGTGCTTAATCACTATATTCTTTTCCTTTCCTACCTTTCTGTTGTACTGATATGTGCCATATACTTAAATAAGCTGCAGCTGTTCAAAAATTGTTTCACCGACAGGAGGATTCTATATTACTGAGTTTTAGATAACAGAGTGGGTTTCCATGTGCTATACAAAGTAATGCTAAGTAGAAAGATAAATGGAGACATATTTTATCAACTACTACCTTTGAGCACAAAACTGGATTTTCTTTTTCCACTGTGATTCTCGAACCTATAATAAAGAATAAGACAGGTGTAAAATTAGGGCAATTAGCATCTGATTTTTTTGTCTAATGGGATGTTGAAGACTAATGGATGCTGTTTCAGTGAGAATAACATCAGTGGTCTTGAGACAAACTGTGGTATTGTAAAGTTGCTATTACATACTCGATATAAAATGACAGCATCTGTGTTTCTTGTCCATGTTTTGGTTAACAACCATACTGTGATGCAGTTTATACCTAGTAGTTCAAGCACAGAATCATATGACCTTGGGTACAACTAAATCCTTCCATTATTTTGTTCCCAAATAGTACATGTATGTTCTTTACACCAATAAATATGTAGTAATAGCTTTAGCAGTTAAAACCATCTGTTATGTGTAATGTCAGTGAGATCAACTGTAAACATGTAAAGACCATTCCCACCTTGTGTAGACATCCTGTGAAGAACTAGAACTACAAATTTTTCCCTTTACAATGTCACTAAAATTTTGTGAATCTTGTAGAACTAGAAGATTGTCTAAGGAGCTAGTCAAATTTAAAATAATCAGTTTGTGATATCAGCATTTCACTATAGTGTTTCTACTCAGTGTCAGTTTTAGAGTTTTTCAGTTCAAAAAGTAATGCCAGAAAACCTCAGTACAACCAAGCAACTCAACATAGCTTATGGGAGAAATGGGATGAACAGCCTTTTTTCAAAAAGTGCTCTCTTCAGGAAGGCAGATAGCTAAAAGTATGGTGTATGAGCCAGAGAGACTTCTTTTCAGGCCAAAAGAGGCTTCAGAATCAAGGTTTCTAACCTGTAGGGAGATTTCCAATGGGAAACATGTTCCCATGTAATGTAGGATTCCTTAACTCAATAAGGAGAGGAAGAAAAAGGCCCAATGCTGAAAACATCCAGGTTTTTCAAATCTGAATAGCATACGTTGTCTGTGTATATGTCTTATGCCAGAGGCGATTAGGCACTGGAAAAAACCCTAATATGAGCTACAGAGTTCCTCTAGAGTCTCTTGAAGTATATTAGAAGTATTGAGATACAGGGGTTTGGTCCTCAGTGTAGGTAGGTGTGTAAAAGTACTTCTCCCAATCATTCAGACAAGATGAAGTAGTACGATTTCTGCCCTTAAGATGCAAGTGAATTCTGGCCTGAAATATGAAGCTGAAAAATTATTTGGTGTCTTCCTCAAGAAAGCATGTCATAAAATAGCAGTGCTGTTTGGAAGGAAGGACTATAAATTCACAGATAGGTGCGATTTAGTCTGAAGTATGAAGACTGAAGATGCAGTCAGTGATCTGCAGAATGGCCTCCTCTCTGACTAAGGACAAGATCATGTAAGCTGTTAGCTTCTGTGTTTGTCTACAAGTGCCTCTTGAGAGAGACAGTCATCTTCAGCCTGAATTTTCTGCTGCAGATCTTGCAGTCCTTACTTTTTTTATCCTTTAGCTACTGTTGTAAGAGCTGGTTACCATAGCTTCGCCTGCAGCATGAGGACTGTTTGCAGACTGGGAACACAAAGCAAAACTCTCTACCCTGTTCCTGTGTACATAAAACTGTACTTTAATCACAGCTAGGATTCTGCATTTTTCCACTATGTTTTCCCCAGAGTTGGAAAGATCAGTTTTGTTATTCCCATGACACTGCTACAGTACTTTGCTTTGGTTTGCATGCACTATCCATGGTGAAATGGAAATACATCACTTTTGGCAAAACTGACCTTGTGAATTTTTAGAAAATCATATTTTCTGTTTCTTTCTCCTGACTTGAACAAGAGCATTCCATTTTAGATGCTAGATACACCTTTCAGATGATCTGAACTTTCAAGCTACACAGAAGGTAATTGTGTATCGTTTCTTGCATTGTTCTTTTTCTCATATTCCTGCGTAGCTTGAATGATTTTGGTAAAAATGAGGGGGAGTGGGAAAATGATACCCTGTTCAGGTGCTATGGAATACTTTATAGAGGTTAATTACTCTCTTTCTTCTTTGATTTGATTCTTTTGGTAGTTGCTGAACTGGTATCCCAAATCTGGGAGTCTTCTCTGCAGCTAAGTGATCCCTATTCACAGGATTTTGAAGTTAATGACTAAATAGCTATTCTTTTCCCTTAGGACTAGAATATGTTGTGCATATACACAAGCTCTCTTGTCTTAATTCAAGCATTTGGTCTCTGCCACTCCTAGCAATGGTTTGGGGTCTTTGAGCTTTCAGCTGATTCCTTTTTGTTCTGCTTCTGCCATTTTGGCTGTGGGACTTGATGACTGGAGTTTTGTTTTTTCTCGAGGTCAGTCTGTGTGTGTGTGGCTTTTGCTTGTATTGGGAAGTTTAGGCCATGGTTAATAAACTTAATTATCCTTGGAGGTTCTGTGTATTGATTTCCATTTACTCTAACAGGGGCCTGTACTCAGTGCATCATCTACTACTGATATACTGCTACTACATCTGATACTACATGTACTGCTGAGTACATCGTGGGCACCCAGAGGCTCGTTGGCAGAATTGGTGTCTTGTGTACATGAGGTCTCAGGAGCAGTGTCTGATCTTCAGACTTCTAAACTTCAGGCTGAATTTTGCCCTGGTGGCTGAAATTCAAACTGAATGCCTTAGGGAGGCTTGCAGAGCCATGACCATGTGTCAGGCCAAATAAACAGAGTGAAGATCTGTTTGGCCAGCTGAGCAGCTCCTTCAGAAAGAATCCAGAAGACTCAAACTTTGAAAGTGTCCTATATGGTTCAAGGAAAAGTAAGCTTTGTGAGGAATGGTTTCAATGAGCGAACAGCTCCTGGCCTGAAGTTATAATCAGTCTTCCACCTGCTAGCTGGTGAGAAGAGCAGTCTAGCTAACATTTTGTATCTGTAGCAGTCTTTTTAAATGCTTTTAAACTCCATTGTTCTGGGTCCTGATAAACACAGTCATCTCTTTTTCAAGAGTCGGTCTTTTTCAGGTGATTCCCTTGAGGATCTCTGGTCAAGAGTGTCCAGCCATGGTTGGGGAAGAGGAGATGATCCATGCAGTGGGATTATTATACTCAACTAGACAAGGCCCTCTGCAGTTTGCTCTAGTTGGTTCTGCTCTGAGCTTTGGGATTAGATGGGGTGATGTCTGGAGGTCCCTTCCAATCTTAACAGTTCTCTGATTTGTATGATCATGTTGTAACTGACCTGCTGTGACCTTCATAGGAGTTGTGGTACTTGTGTGATAAAAGAGACTTCAAGGATTTAAATCTTTACACTGGAATACTGGAGAGTAATTTTTCACTAAAAGAGATGAACTGAACATTTTAATGAAGCCTTGTCCATATGTTCTGCATGAGGATTATCATTCTGTCTGCTCTTTCCGTCCTTTTCCATTCTGCTGTACTATCTTTCCTTCTGCTGTGGCAGAAATAGCATATTAGCACATCTTGCACATGGGATGGTTTCAGAAGTTCCTGATTCCTCCCTTTTTGGAAAGCTTCTGTTTGTAGGAGAGACAAAGAGACCAAGTAGGACAACTTGCAAGGTTCACAGAGTTCAGTGCTCCCAATGCCACTTTGTTCTTGCTGACCAATTTCAACTTAAGTAGGCAGGAGGCAACCAAGTGAGAAATGTGGTGGGAGTGCTTACAGTATGGAGGGCAGACAAGTAGCCAAGTGTGTGGCAAACATTCTCTGCAGAAATGATTTTGAGAAAGCTGTCACTGCACAGGAACATTCCTGATGTTGCACCGAACTTAATTTGTTTAGTTCTTCAGCATGCTTTTGTTACAGTCTGTAGTCCTAATTGAGTTTTAAGTCATGCCGAGTCCTGTTGCCAACCCCAGAATGTTCATAAATCTGCAGTGCTATTTCAGTGTTTATGGACAGTACGATTATGTATGTAATATTAATTCAGTCAAGGTGTCAATTTAATACATAGGTGCCAAAAATGCATTTATCTAAAGGCAGCTCCTTACTCTTCTTGCAGAATTAGTAGTAAAAAGATCATAGATGTTCGCAATTTTTATCCGTAGCTGCATGAGTTCTGTGTTGTATTACTTGGAGTTACACCTTGCTTTCTTTGTGTGATGTCAAACTGTAGAGACCTGGTGTTTTTTCAGTTTTCTGATGTATTTGAACTTCACTATTTCCAGACATGAATTAGCCATGGAACTAGTTTGGTACCTACTGCGGTTTGTTTTCATGTCTGAAAATACTGGCTCCTTTTTGTCACTGAGGAATTCCTGGAAAGTCAAGTGTTACAGTGTTTCTTCAGTTCAGTAGGAATCTCTTAATATTAATAGTGCCACATGTTTTCAGCTGGAAAGTTATTTTCTTTGCTTTTAAAATTAATTGAAAAGCTTAATCAGAATCAAAAGACTGCATGAACCTGTACAGTCCCTCCATCAGTTGCATTGACAGTGAAACATAATCAAGAAATAAGCATATGGTTATTAATTTGACTGTGCTATGGCTATGGTGAGAGTAAGTCTTACACCATTTTGAAACTAATAGGTAAGATACATTTCTGGTAGTAGATATTTTTGCTTGAATTTCCTTTATTGCTGATTTTCTCTTAAGGGGTAGTTATTATTAAGGGTTTGAGCAGGTTTTGCCAAATGGACTGATCTCTGATGCTGGATAGTACCAGAGACATCAGGTTAAGGAGTGGTTTTCAGTAGGCAGGAATTTTTCCATAGCATTAGGCAAGACCATTCTCCTATGGTTGAGCCAATGCTTATGGATATCACACAGTACCTTTTTTCAAGTAATTGCAGTGATAAAACCCTCTGGAAAGAGCTTCCTTTGTCATCTGAAAAATGTTTTGGTAGCTCAGTTTTTAGATTTAACTGCAAAGCAGAGTGCTGCTTTGAAGCAGGTAAAGTGCTGAGGATGGCAGAATGGGTATCCCTCAGAGCCTAATTTCTTGGTTTGCTTATACTGAGGACCACTTTGTTCAAAAAGGTTTTGGGCTCTAGGCAGATTTTTATTTTATTTATTCAGAGCAGAATATGGTTAGAATTCCAAATTGTTCAAAATAAGTCTGTTAGTTTTTTCAGCACTCTCTGGTGATTTTAGGGATACTAACCAGATCCTGAGATGATACAGAACTGGGAGGAGCTGTTGACTCCCTCTAGGGCAGGGAGAACCTGCAGAGAGACCTCAACAGATCAGAGGGCTGGGCAATCACCAGCCCTAGGAAGTTCGACAATTGTTGGATTCTGCACCTGGAGTGGGGCAGCTCTGGTTGTACAGACAGACTGGGGAATAAGATGCTGGAAAGCAGTGCCATGGAAAGGAACCTGGGAGTCCTGGGCAATGACAAATAGAATATGAGCCAGCAGTGCCCTGGCAGCCGGGAGAGCCAACCCTGTCCTGGGGGCATCAGGCCCAGCATGGCCAGATGGGCAAGGGAGGGGATTGTCCTGCTCTGCTCTGGGCTGGGGCAGCCCCACCTCCAGTGCTGGAGGCAGGTTTGGGTGACACAATGTAAGAAAGATAAAAAGCAGTTAGCATCCAAAAGAGACCTACAAAGATGGTGAAGGGTCTTGAGGGGAAGCGTATGAGGAGCAGCTGAGGGCACTTGATCTGTTCAGCCTGGAGGAGACTGAGGAGAGAGACAATTAATTACAATTACAGCTTCCTTGTGAGGGGAAGAGGAGGGACAGACACGGATCTCTCCGGTGACCAGTGACAGAACCCAAGGTAATGGCCTGAAGTTGTGTCAGAGGAGGTTTAGGTAAGGTTCCTCACCCAGAGGGTGGTTGGGCACTGGAACAGGCTCGCTGGGGAAGTGGTCGCAGCAACAAGTCTGACAGAGCTCTGTGGGATGATCCTTGTCGATCCCTTCCACGTCACCCGATTCTGTGATTCTTCCATTCACCGAGGAAGGCAAACTGCTGGATTCATTGCTTCCTGCGGTCTTCAGAAGGTTTGAAATACATCAAGTTTCAAACAAGGACCTTGTAATGTCTAAGTGTCAGCACTGCTCTCCTATTTTGTTATGGTTATTGGAAATTACTATCTTAAGAGATGTGGTGCTCTGACACAGACACAGATGTCAAAATTTCGTACGCAGTAACGAACTCCCTCACTTCACACCTTGCTTCTTCTTCCAGTGTCTGCTGAAAACTCTAGTGAAGTGGATGTTGCTTTGGTGAATTTATCACTGTTCCTGATCTAGATACTTCTTTCTGAGCAAAAGAGATTTTTATCAAAGAATATCCTCCTTAGTATTCATACCCTCCCAAGGCAGACATTCTATCAGCTTGCTTTTTCAGGCAGTTATTAAAGATGGGGAGAGCTCCCCATGGGAACTAGGAGGAATGAATGTATCACAGCAGGTCTCGTCTTGCTTTCTGAAGTAATGCTATTGTGTGAGTATAGTCCCTCAATTTTAAAAATGGAAAGGAAAAGGTGATGTAGTTGAGGGGGAAGATGACTAGGGAAATATAGAAAAGATGGGGAGCACAAAATCCAGTGTACTTGTGAGGAGGCTGCTCTTCTCAGCAGATTTGGAGATGTATTTGCATATCTAGATTAATCAGTATTTCAATGATCATTTGCTTTGGAAGAATAGTTCCTTCAGTACAAGTGTTGAATATTAATCTGTGTACTGGTTGTGGATGTGCTGGAGTTAATTTTCTTCATAACAGCTCCTGTGGTGATGTATTTTTTATGTTTGCAGTGAAAGTAGCGTTGATGACTCGGGCATCTTTTTGTAATTGTTGAGCAACATGGAGTCAAGTTCTTTTCTACTCCTCATCCCATACCACCAGCAGGAAGGCTGGGAGTGCACAAGGAATTGGGAGGGGACACAGCTGGGACAACTCACCCCAGCTGACCCAGGGGGTGTCCCAAGCCATATGGCCTCATACTCAGCATACAGAGCTGGGAGAAGAAGGAGAAAGTGCGGCACGCTTGTCTTCCCAAGTCAGCACTGCAGTGATGGAGCCCTGCTTTCCTGGGGATGACTGAGCACTTCCTGCCCATGGGAAGTGACGAGGGAATTCCATGCTTTGCTTGTGTGCGTGACTTTTGCTTTACCTGTGAAACTGTCTTTACCTTAACCCATGAACAGTCCCAATCCTATTTTTCTGATTCTTTCTCCCATTCCATGTGGGGGGGGAAAGCGAGCAAGCAGCTGGGTGTGACTTGGCTGCCTGTTGTCAGTGAACCATGACATTTAGTAATGGCTGTGCTTTAGTTTATTAAAATGCTGTAGTGTTAGTAGCAGCACTTGGGGAAAGGATTGCAGTCAGAGATCTGCAAAAGGCAGTTGACTTTGTCCTGTTGCACTGGTTATTTCCACCTACTTTCTTTATCTGAGGAGAGTAATAGTGGATTTTTGTCTTTCTAGTTGTAGACTAATCCGACAAGGGAGCCTTGCGAAAATGCGCAGTCACTTGTTTATGTCTGTCTGTCTGGAAACTGTAATCATACCCCATAACAAAGCATTCTTTCACATAGCTGGCATTTACACAAGAAAGTATAGTTGTCAAGGTACTCTGGAGGCACAATTTGTCTATTAAGGACTGGTGGTTCAATGATGAGAGTTTCTTTTTCAGTTGTAAAGTAATTTATTTACAAGTTATGTGACAAATGTTTTTCTGCTAAGCTGTAGTGGGATGCATTCTTCTTACAACAATTTAAGTTCTTTTCTCTTGGCAGAATTATTTAATTATGAATCTGTAGTTGGTTGCTTGTGTAGTGTCCACAGAATGTATATTAAATTTTAAGTTGCAGTTTAGATAACGTTTTTCTCCAAATGTCTTTTTTCCCCACCCCCTCATCCCGCAATATCTCTTTGACCACATAGAGTTCATGACACTGGAGATACTGCTTTGCAATAGATAGAAACTTTTGCTCATAACTTCATACTTTTGTATAACATCTTTTTAAGTTATTGAAGTATACATGTATATATAAAAAGATAATGTTTTTTTGTTAATGATTAGATTATTTGCATATGTTTCTTTAATCAAATGATACTTGCATTTGACTAACTTGTAGCAGATTGTCAGTGTCGTCAGAAATGGGCCCATAAGAAGAAGAGGCGTATAAGAATACCGATAATTCTGTAGAAATAACTGGTTACCATGTGTTTCTGCTGCTGTCTGCTTCTAGTTTTTCTGTGTGATTAAGTCATTGTAGCTTGCTGATTTTAATGAGTAATTCCATTGCAGTGCCTCTGTGCAAGAAGAGACCTGCATTTTGAGCAGCCTTATGACACTTGCTTAGGAAGATTCTTGTTTTAAAAATTAATGTGTGTTTAGTCTATAAATGTACTGTTAATTTATTGCCAAAATGTAGTCAAATAGAAGACTTTAAATGTAACTGTGCTAGTGAACTCTGGTGTTTTAAAGCTGTTTTTCTGATTCAAGTTCTGAACTTAAATATATTTATTTTTAGTTTCACCTGAGAGAAGTAGAGACTACTCAAAACAGACTTCCAGGGAATGTGAGGGTAACTGTCTAATATCAATTAGTTGTTGGGGTTTATGAAGTCTTAAAGTATTTTAAAACACTGCATTCCTTCCTGTTAAAAAAAGTTTTCTTACCCTGCAGTGTTCTTGGCGAAATTACTGAAACGACTCTATGGTGAAACTTCTTCATCTTCTCTTGTTCATACTTCAAGTAGAGAAGAGGAAGTGGTTCTTGAAAGTCTTGGATCAAAATCTAAAGAAAAGAATTTGGATAATGTTCAGATTTCATCAGCAGATGCTAGCACATCAACAAATACACCATGCAAATCATTTCAAGGTGAGACCATGTTGTCATTTTTCTGATAATGTGCTTTTAAATATAGCTGCTTTATTTCAGAAGAGTATAGTATGTAATGAATTTGAGAATAGTGGTACTAATTTTAGTGCCAGTGGTACTTAATACTTGGAACACTTGAGGTCCTGTGAAAGTCAAGAAATAGTCTTGGTGTATATGCTTGGATGCAGCATTTAGCAGTAGCAAATATGAAAGTTCCATGTAAGCTGTAACTGTCTTTGACATAATGTCTCTTAAATAGTGATAAAATTACTTCTACTGGTCTAGCTCTGCTCAGCTGTTAGAGATGAAGATTGGCAAGAGTACATGATCCTGCCTTCATGCAGCAACAGAAACCCCATGGGGAATGCAAATCCAACAGAAGGCAAATATTAATTCAGGGACTATGTTAGTCCCTTGAAAAAGAGAATTATGTTGTGTGTATTTATGCAATGAACATGGCACATGAATATTTGAACAGGTAAGTAAAAGTCTTTCTATTTTTTTTTCTTTTTTCAAGTTTTAGAATGTGAATGTCATGGCAAAAAGATGGAGCTGGAGAATGAGGTAGCTGTGGTATTACGTGTGGGTAAAAGGCTCTTTGCACAAGTATAGAATGAGTGTGAATTGCTTTGTATTCATCTAAAACCAGATTTTGCCATGACTAGAAAGCTGTTAAACTGGTTTGAAGTAGAAAGTTTTGTTTCACAAGAGTATAAAAAGTTTTCTCTGGGGGGGGATGATCAGCTATCCTTACTTGCTCACAGGGAAGAACTGGTTGTGTATGTGGTCTGGGGCAGGAGGGTAAATGTCCAGAAAGAAGTGAGCAGAATGATTAGCAGGGTTAGAGCTGTGTGCTGCATAATAACAGATGTTTGTCTTGTTCAGGAAACTGCTTGGTAGGATTAATGAGAGGATTGCTCTAAATTGCAGAGGAGCTCTGAAGAGCTGGTTCAAGAATAACCTCTCAGAGCACAAGAATGGCTTATTTTGACATGCAGAGAACTAAGCAAATGTGGCAGAATGCCTGAATGAGCTCAGATGTGTCTGGGAGAGCAGCAAAGGGAAGGTGAAGGAAGGCTAGCTGGGACAATACAGACACAGGAGCTGTGTTATCACTGTGGAAGCAGTCCCACAGTGCCTGGCAAAGAAGAGCAGAATGTCTGTTAACAGTAACCAGGTTGAACCTAAAGTCCAGTGACACCAGCCAAGTTAATAGTGACAAGGCAAGTCTGAGGTCAAGCCTGTATGCCAAGTCTATGTGTCAGTGTATCAATTGGTTTGAAATATCCCTCTGGTCATTTTGGGTCTCCTGTCCCAGCTGTGTCTCCTTCCACTCACCCTCAACTTCCTCACCAGAGTGAGGAGGAAAGCAGGAAAGGTCTTGGCTCTGTGCAAACCCTGCTCAGCAATAACAAAAACATCTCTGTATTATCAACTCTGTGTTCAGCACAAATCCAGAACACAGCCCTGTACCAGCCACTGGGAAGAAAATTCACTCTACCCCAGCCAAAACCAGCACACAGTTACTGTAATAGAAGGTTGCGTGGAAATTTCAACTTCTGTAGTACTTTATGTATTATACTCAATTTGCTTTTCAAGATTAGTACTTCTGGTACTTCTTTTCTGTAGTCAGTAGTGAGAAGTATATTGTCAAAAGGTTGATAAAGCATTAAACTTATTTTGTACAATGATATGTGATAGCATTGGGAACTAATGCTTCTTTCAAATAGGTAACAGACTCTATTTGCTTCATGAAAAAGTTGTGCTAATTATACACAACTGTGGAGTAATTTCTTAAGCTAAAACTGTCTTCATTTGCAGTGAATCTATACCATTCCTTATAAATTAGGGCCTGGCAAAACTCCCGCTGAAATGCAAGGTGAGGGGGAGAATTTATTTGACCTTGTGGTTTATAACTCCTCTGATTTGTTTATACCTGATTCGTAATGCAATATTCTTCAAGGTAATGGAAGAAAAGCTTTTTATTCAGAATCCTAATACAGGGAAAATAAAGCTTATGGTGTAGGAAACATGGAGTAAAGAGAACAGGTTTATATTCAAGATTTTCATAGCAGAGCAACAAGGCCGGTTTTGAAACTAACAGCAAACTATGACTGAGTTTGTTTTCTGTTGGAGGGATGCAAATGCCACAGTAGTACAGAAAGGGTCTGCCTTGATTCAAGTTCAACATATAAATGCTTTTTTAAAAAAAAGAAGCACTGAAATGATAAACTCATAAGAAAAAAAAGCTAAATCAGTTACCCATCTGGAAAGCCAACACAACCAAATTTTTCTGGTTGTGAATTTATTTAAATTTGACAGGCTCTTGTATTTGCATGTGATGATTTTATAGCACTGGACACTGAAAGTATATGTTTAGAGATAGGTGGAAGATTATGTTTAGAGATAGGAAAAAGATTGGAGCTATAAACTTGTGGCCTTGGTGAAGGAAAAAGATAAAAACATTGATTGAATTTTTTGATCATAAACTGTTTTAAATGACTGCTTACTTACAGACCAAAGATTATGGGCATAACTACAAGACAGCTGATAATTTAAGTAGCAATAGACAAAGATGTCTAATTGAAAGCAGCAATGAAGAATGAGGGGTTGTTTGGATTTTTTTGTAGATACTAACTCTTTCCTAGTTTGAAAGTGATTATTTCAGTCCTACAAAATACTACTAAAAATTATCTAATATCAATAAAAAGTTGAGGATTTCTTTAAAAATAAACCGATATAGTCTTAAGCATTTTCTGGCATTAAGTAACAGATTTTACTATTAAACTCATCACAATTTCCTATTTGCCTTTAACAGTCATTCTCAGATTGTGAAAATACCATTACCAGTTTGCCTGAGCTACACTGCCACCACCTTCCCCCTGCGAATTCTGATCTTTATTGGAATGCAGTTTGCAGCATTGCCTTTAAATTTTATGGGCTTGTCTCTTGTCCTTCTGGATGAAGGCTTTTAAGATCATACTTTTATATCCTGTAAATATTTGCATTTACATGCTTTTTTTGAGACCAGCTTGAAGTTCTTAAGATCATGAAGATGCTTAAGAAGATGGAACATCGCGACCTATGATGTTAATTATTTGTTCTCATTTAATTTTGGATAGTTAACAATTTAGTATCAGAAAGGGTTATCCCATACAGCTCCTCACATGATTCTGGAACCAAAGCTTACAATAATACCTGGAATAACTGGAGATGGAATGCAAATTTAGAGAGTCGCTGTCCTTTTTAACTATACAGAGGCCTTCTGAATGGTATTTGCATTTTCTTCAGGAAGGTGGTAGCTCTGTTAGGCATGGAGAAAACCTGTTGAGGTGTCATGCTTCTTTTGGACCACAAAGAAGAGTAGTCCTGTCTTTTTACTTGAAAAGACAAATGTTGAAGTTTTTAGAAACAAACTAACCAAAACAAACAAAAAAAACCACACACATACCAAAGAAAGCCTACAACATCCGCCCCCCCAAAGAATTAAAAAATTTTGAAATTAAAAAAAAAAAACCAAGAAAAAAATCCAATCAAATAACAAACACAAACAAACCACTTGCCTGTGTGTAGAATTTCAGTTCTAGGGTATAGATGGTAAGATATACCATCTGTTTGGATTATAGTTGTCCTAAATCAGACTTTTTTCCCCTTTTGTACCAAAATACTTACTGACAAAATGAATGTAACCAAAGTAGGGATTCCTGTCCCCCAGGACAATTAGAAAAGACTTTCTAAATATTTCTCCCCTTAAAGAACTTGATTCATCCATCACAAGAGCAATAGTTCTTAATTTTAAATGATGTACTAAAATATTTTTTCCTAGTTCAGCATAAAATTAAAGAGGGTCTAGATTACCATCTTTATTACCTTAAACCATTTAAAATTTCTACACACATAATGAACCTGAGTCTTATGGCAGGCAAAGCATTAGAAGAGCAAATAGAGAGTTGAAAGCTCCTGAAATAAGAGAACATTTTCCCTATACAAAGCATATTTTGTCAATATCCTTTAAAACTTGCTGTGTCAGGGAAAAAAAGTATCTGGCAAAAGACTGAGCATTTCAAGATATAAATTGCTCACATGGTTATGAACTTTGTCTAAATTCTGCCCCTAAAATAGATGTTGTTAGTTTTTCACCTTTGTTAGGGCCAGATCTACTTGCAACATGGATTAATATAATGAAAAATGTTTCTCGTGAGGTCTGCAGTTCTGTGATTGTTTTACTTTCTTGTTGATATTTTAAAACCTCAGTAGTTATTTCTAACAGCTTTGTAGTATATATTCAAAAGCTGTATGCATGCTTCTAATTACAGGTTTGCTAATTGTAAAATTGGCTTTTTCACAGAATCTCAGAATGGGTCAGGCTGGAATCTTACAGTGGGTCATCTTGTCCAATGTCCCTGCTCAAGCAGGGTCATCCTAGAGCATATGGCACAGGATTTCACAGCCTCTCTGGACAATCTGCCCCAGTGCTCAGTCACCCCCACAGTAAAGAAATTCTTCCTCGTCTTCACCCGCCAAGATTCCCACCAATCTTTCCTGTGCATCAGTTTCTTCCCATTGCCTCTTGTCCTATTGCTTGGCCACCACCAAGAAGAGGCTGGAAATGTTCTCTTGACACCCCACGCCACGATGATACCGACAGACATTGATGACTTCCCCTCTCAGTCATCTCATCGTGAGGCTGAGCAGGCCCCGCTCCCTCAGCCTTTTCTAGTACGATGAAATGGCCTCCTTAGTCTCTGACCTTTTTTCTTGGTCAGAATTATAACTACTTTTTATAAGATTTGGGATTTACTGATCAGTATTTAACACATTCCTTATAAAAATGAACATTTCAGAGTTGCTGAAGAAGGATAATTGCATTTAAGTAAGATATATAGTGTTCAGTTTGTCAGTATAAAGCATGCTATGCCACTTTTGATTTTTAATTTTCCACTTATTTTGCAAAGGGAATTTGAAATGTATAGAGCCTAACCAGAGCTTTAGATCTTGTGGAAACAACTTACTTAAACTTTCCTTCTCCTTAATTTATGTAAGTAAGAAATAGTTACCAAGGAATGTTACCAAGCTGTTGCTAATAATAGGTTTTAGTTTTCTTTAAAAGTTAGCATCCATGTTATTCTATATAAATGGACAAAACACAATTTGCTCCTTATTCATTAAATAATAAGGTGAATGTCTTATCAAATGTGAGATATCCCAGCATTGTTATCCTATATGAGGAATTCATGTCAAAATTCAGTACTGCTGTGTGGTTATTTTGTGTTCTTATTTGTTCTACTGAAGTTATTCATGTTGACAGTGTACTGCATTTAAATCATCACTAGGACACCAGGACTGTGTCCTTCCTCATACTAATCCTGTCATTCTGCAGCCATTTTACTGTAGAAAACTTAAGCTAGTGACAGAAATGCCTAGAAGACAAATCTTGTCTAAAAAATATGCATGAACTGCCCTGCCTTTTAGTTGATCAAATTGATGAAGTGCTTATGGTTGAGAAATTAAATTCTAGCAGTACTCAATGCAATAAACAACTTTGGAGACTTGTTAAACAATTCATCTTTGCTTTAGTTAATTACTTTGAAAAGCTGTCTATTGTGAATAAGCTAAAGAGCAATGGAGATTATAATTATTATACAATAAAGTGTTGTCACACGCTCTTACAGCCTTTTCTCCAGGGTTTAAAAATTCTCTCATTACATGGTATATTATAGTGCTGCTATGCTGTGCAAATAGGACAGTTGTATCCAGAAGTGGAGTATTTGACTGAAGATACCAGCCTGTGGTAGCTGTCCTAAAAATGGTTCCCAGCCAGTATTACAAAACAGTCTAGCTGCATGCTTTAGGGGAATGTAGAAGTCTCAGGTTTAGGGGAGAAGGGAAAAAAAATTCCAAAAGCCAACCAATCCAAATACCACGAACAGACAAAAAAAACCTCTCTCTTTTCAGACTGAGTGGGCTGCGTGTATAGTGTCTGTAACTTCTGTTTGTGAGAAACAGTTCTGTTGTTGTCTCCAGTTCCTCTAGCAATGTTTTTGTGGGTTTTGGAGGGGTTGTTTGCTGCTGGTTGGCAGATTCCTTCCTTTTCCAGTGTATATGTGTATATGTTAACTCATTCTTGTCTTCTGCACGCTCATTTCAAATGGCTTAGCTGTCATACAGAGAGCTGCTGGTCTCTGTGAGACCCCAAAGCAATTTAACAGGTAGCTCATCTAGCAGTGTGTAGTGGTTGCCTACATAGAGAATGCCCAGTTTAGCTCTAAGAAGTGTTAACAAGCTCTAATACTCAAGTGAGTACTAAATTGAATTGAACTGCAGGAACCGTGTGTTAGCACTCCTACTGTCTGCCCTGACTCCTTGTTGGAAATAATTTTCAATGCATTGATGACAGAACGGATTATGTGAGATACCACTCCTGTTCCAGTTTACACTGGGGACCTTATCACTTAAGCTGCTATTGTCAAAATCGTAGTTATTCAGAGTTAAATGCCATATTTTCTGCTGTTGTACAAACTTACTTTCTACGTGTTTTTCCTATCAAGTCTACCCTCTAACAATTATTTGAAAAGTGGAAATGTTTATAATGTGAGCTTGGGACTGAACTGTGTTCTGAGCAACTACTTTTCCATAGTTTCCTGTGTCTTGCATTGTTTTTTTACACAAATTAGAATGGACTGTTACCAATAACTCCTAGTTATGGAATAGAAAGTGTGAGTTTAGAAGGGCAAAAGCTTTAAAACCTTAAACTTTGTTTGCTTTTACTTGTATGAGCACATCTATTTATTTTCTGGTCTTGTTTCTGGTACATTCCAGTAATGACATAATCACCTCATCAGTGAGGATAATTAAATAATTGCAACTTTGACATAGCCTTTTGGATTCAATGTTGTTGCGCTTATGTTTTTTTAAAAAGGATTGATTAACAGGGTTATATTTGGCTTTTGAGAAGTGTGTAGAACACATAAGATCTGCAGCAGGAAAAGTAATTGAGCATTAAGATAGCCTTATGTTCCTGTTTATACAGCTATAAATCTTAGACATCTAATCAAAATATTGCATATAGTCATATACCAGAGCATATATGGGGATACATATACCATTTAGCTGTATAGTTTATTTCATCTTTACCTCCTATATTCAACTTTGAGAAAACAGAAAACTGCAAAATTTTAATTTTGCCATCTGCCTTGTAGTCAGATTCACCTCTGAAAAGTGTTCTGTTTCTTGCTTTCCTCAATCAGTGGTTTTTCCATGCTTCACTCCCACTTCGTTTTATGCTTAATTTTCATTCCTTTTTGCCAAGGAAGTGTAGATATTTTAATGGTTTATAATGAAACTGGCTAAACATCTTCCCCAGATCATGAGCAAGTACAAGAGGAAGAAGGATTTGTACTGAATCAGTTTTTTCTCTGTGAGAAAAAAGTAGTGAAGTATAGTGAAACTACATTACATTCCTAAAGTAGTGAAACTGAAGCTGAGTTATAATGGTAAGTGCTGTCTCCAATAAAATGAGATAAATTACATCCTTTCTACATGTCAAAAAATTAACTAAATGTAAGAGTTACCGTACATGTGGGAGGTAGTGAGGGAAATAAATGTGAGCTCTTGTTCATGTTTTTTTATTAATTTCCCATCCCAAATTTGGGACTTGTAAAATGTCTTTATTGACCTCAGTTTCCTTTTGAAGTTTTTTGTTTTCAATGAGCTGAAGGAAAACACCATGATGTGGAAGTACTTCTGAGGATTTTCTCTTTTTGTTTTTTTCTTTCAGTGCTTTAGTGTAGCATTATCTGTAATTTTCACTTTCTCTTTTATGAATTGAAAAACTTGTGGGAATGTGAAGTGTCAGAAGGGAAGTTGTAATGCACAGGCTTGAGTTTCAACATGCTACCAGGCACAGGTGGCACACACCCTAAGAACTGGGAGCGCTCGCCTGTATTCATGTCAGGACTCTAAAAAATCACACCCTGGGACAGAAGTGAAAACATGCTTTGCTTGAATATCAAAGGAGAGTGGACTTGTTGTTGGGTAAGCATAACTGAATAAAGTATCAGAAATTAAGGTGAATCAAAAAATTCAGTACTGCTGTCTATGCTAATATGTTATCATTAATATTATAAAAAAAGAGGATTGGAATGAAATAAGTGTAACGTACTGCTTCCCCACAGTGTTCTCCAACAGTTGCTGCTTAAGGATTTTCTGAGCCAGAGGGACAACATGTATCTTAATTATAAGACTTTTCCTTTCATAAATTTATTGGTTAAACATATAGAATTTAGAATATAATTTTAAACAAAGCTCTATTGGCAAAGAGGGAAATTTGTCCTTCCATAAAGAATAGCAGGTATCTTCTGAATTATAAAATTTTGGAACTCTGAACTTCATAGAAGACAAAAAAATTTCAGCATTTTTTTACATGTATTGGTGCTAATAAAATTTATCACAGTAGTAACAGTGTATTTAAGATAACAGGATGTCCGATAGTCATTCAGAAAACTTTTTTTTTTTTTTTTTTTTTTAATTTAGAAAAAGATGGAGAATCTTTGGAATGAGTATATATCTCATCTTGTGTCAAGAGGTGGCTTGAGTGACTGCTCTTGTTTATTCCAATAAAGTAAGGATACTGAGTCAGAGTCTGTAGTGACTGGTAGAGTCCATTCTTTTTTCTGTTTTCCACCCAGTGTGACTTCTCCAGTATTGAGGGAGATAATCCTGTTGAAGACTGTGATTAAGCAGTAACAATTCTACCCTCCAAGGAAAACTTTCCAATTGCACAGAAGACTAAAAGCTTCTGTCTTTATGTAGAGCGCTCTAGTGTTTGTGAGACTGGAAGACAAGTCTGTGCTAATTCAACCTGGGAAATGAGATTGTTTGTACATTACATAGCACCTCATGTCCCTGAGGTTACTTTATGGTGCTTTGTCAGGGCAGATTGAAATAGCTTGATGTCCAGGAACTTGGATATTGTCTGAAAAAAATGAGTATACATTGGGGAATAGGTGGGTATTTAGGCTCACTGGATTTGTTTATGCTATTGGAAGACATTTTGACGTGTTCACATTGATCAACAGGGAAAGTATTTATTTTTCAGCACCACAGTTCAGGAGGACACTCAAGCTGTGTCCAGTTAGTCACAGATAGCACCTTTGGTACACTTCAGTTTATGAGGGTTTTTGAAGGAGATGACTCTTGCCCAGGATTTGTGTCCTGTCTTCATAGATGCTTGTCTTGCTAGTCAATGAAGGGGAGGGTTATTGTGTATAGATAGCAACGTGTATATGTTCCTTGGGAATTGTCAGAGTTTTGGGGTCATAGTCTCACTTGAATGCAAAAAAATGAGGAATAGCTATAACATATTCTAGCTTACATACTAAATAAAATCATGCTTTAACACAATTTTTTTTACAGGAAGTAACAGACATCATTGAAGCCTTATTTTTGTCCTGGTCATATCTACTGTAACACTGCACAGAAAATGCCTACTACCAATAATTAATTTCGTAGAGGGTATGACACCGAACTACTCAGACCTTGTACTTGATTTAGCATCAATTCCTCATTTCCTGTGTATGATGGTTCAGGAATGGTGCTCTCAAATTTAGTACTCCCGCTAAAAAGAAAACCACCAGCTGTTCCCTTCCCCTTCTCCACTGGGAGACAAAAGGCAGGGATCATAGGTCGAGATAAGAACAGTTTACTGAAGACATCAATGAGATAAGAAAACAAACATTAACAGCAACAATGCTAATAACAATATTGTACAAAGATAGCGTGATTTACATGAAAAATGGTCACCCCAGGACACTGAAAAACAATGGCAAACAGCTCTTCTACCTGACAGGCATTCCCTGTGACTGGAAAGAAGCACCTTTCTTTTTCAAAGTAAGAATCCCTTTTCCCCAGCCCCTGGAAGTGATGTAAGGTTGCCCTGAGAACGTTGGTGTCTTGGCCATGTGCTCTGGGCACAGTGCAGGGCAGCCCAGAACTCCTGGATCAAGTACTGTGGAGCGCTCAGCCTACCCAGCAGCTGTGACTGCAGGCATGTGTCACTGCACCTGGCTGCTGTAAAACATAATTAATTGTGCTGGCCAGAACTAGGACACTGTGCTTTTCTATGAAGACCTATTTTTGAGGAGGCATTCTTTCCCTCTGTTTGAAAAAGTGATAACTGGGTGTTTGCAAGGTGTAATTTTGGGGAAAAGATCAGTCTTGGTAAGATTGGGCTAATTTACAGCTGTTTGGGTGGGGGAGCTGCACTATTTTCTAGCTTGACTTGGATTCTCTGTTTGCTGAGTTCTGCCCTATGAGAGCTTAACTTGGGTGAGTTATCAAAGCTTTCTGAATTGCAGAGAAGCATTTCATAGGTTAAGACCAAGTTTTTGTCCAGCTGAAAAACTACAGGGTGTTGGTGTCCGGTCACTGGCAGTGACACCTCCCTCGGTGAGGGAGCCAGGGATGCTCTGTGCTGGACAGGGTTCCAGCCCACCCACTGCAGGGCACAGCTGAGCCCACAGCTGAGGCAGGGGCACCCTAGGGGAAACTTCTTTAAGAAAACGGTCCAAGAGAGGAGGGAACTAAAAGGAATGGCAACAGTGGAAACCCTAGGGAAAGAGGAGAAGGTACTCTGTTGTTGAGTAAGTGTTCCTGAAGGACAGCAGCCCATGGAAAAGCCCTGTGGGGGAAGAGGAAGGAGCAGCAGAGACTTTAACCATTGCCCTCACTACCTCCTTGTCTTAATAATGACAATGATTTGTCACAATTTTATAAGCTCAGCCATTTTCTTTGCAGCAGTGTTTGACTTTATTACGAAGCTAAACTCTTCTTGGCCCAAGGAGACTCTGGTCCCAGGCTACAAAAATCCAGATGTAGATTTGGTAACAGTTTGGTTTGACACACTTACACAGGATTAACAAAGATTAATTCTTGATTTATGAGTTTGCAAACTTCTTAAAGATGTATCTGGTGTGAATAAATATGTAATTTAGAGACTCCCATTTAAAGAAGTAAAATTTAAAAATATAGTCTTGAGTCATCCTTCATTTCCATAGGAGGAATTGTAACTGTTCTTCCTTGTAAGAAAGTGTACAGAAGATCCCTCAAAATCTATTATATGAAACTATTTTGTCTGGGAGATTATTATCCCAATATAGTTTACTGCTTATATGATTAAAATATTTTAATTTTTCAACACTCTTGTAAATTAAGTTTAATGTTTTCCTGATTATCTTTGTTTTACAAAACCTAAATAAAAATGGAAAAAGGGGGAAACTTGAAATCCTTTTTGAAGAGAATAGCTTAAACATATATACATCCTTATAATTTTGAACTATTGCTAATTGGCATTTCATCATTAATCAACCGGGGTGGGGGGGTTGGGGGGTGTGTGGAGCAAAAAAGTAAATGCAGGTACTGCCAGTTCAGTGATTTGGCATCATCTACATGGAAAGGATCTGCTGAAGAATTAACCCATATTAATTTTTAATGGATTTTTTCCAAATTGCATAGTTCCTCTTCATCTTTCTGTATTATTTATGTCTTCCCCCTTATTATCCCTCAAAGTAAATAATCTCAAAACTGGAAACTTCCTGATTCATTCGAGAAAAAGACAATATTATTCTACTGTGTTTTCAAAACAAATTTATTCCCTCATGATGAAAACAACGGTGGTATTTCCAGAAGTGCCTTGAATGTTCAGAAATGTACTTTGTTTTTGAAGTAGGCTGTCTGAGAAATGTCAGTGCATAGTTAAATTCCTTATTAGAAATATTGAAGTAATTTGCATTAGGAATCTATCCGAGGCAACCCCATTTAAAATATTTAAGAGCTATTTCAACCATAGTTGCACGTAGCTGCATTTGGTGGTCAACTTGGATAATCTGGGATCTTCTAACAAGTTTGTGGCATAAGGAGGTTGATTGTGTCCACCTGCCAGAAATGTTTTTATTGTTTATCATTTTAACAGCTCGCTGTGTTTTAAAGGGACACATTGCTCCAAGAAGGAAAGGCTAGTGCTGTGTCTGTGCTGACTTATGGAGCTGGCTGAGTGCTAAAAACCCAGCAAAACAACAACAAACACAACGAAAAAAAGCCCAACAATCTAAAATTTTAAAAAACTTCACACTGAGCTATCTAAAACTACATTGCAACATCTGGACACACTCTGAAATCCTGGCCTTCTGGAAAGGTTTTTTTCTCACTCTGTGGTTCATCTCTATTGTCACTACTCTACACAGAAATATGGTCTGGTGTTGTGTGAATGGAAAAGAGATGTGTCTCTGTCACTTCTTGTCTGGTGAACAAATGAGGTTTCTACTGCTGCTCTTGCAATATTTATATTTGTATTTATATTTATGTTTCTACTGCTGCTCTTTTAAATACTTTTCAAAGGGGAAAGAAGTCATACAAAAACAGACTGCTGCCATCACCACACATAGTTTCCTGTACAATAAAATAGTTGGAAAGCTGGCCCTTGGCACTTCCCTTCCTGCCCCAGAAACAATTAGAGCAGGATGAGGAGGTGAGTCCTCAGGGGCAGGCACTGCTGAAGCTTAGTCAAGTGTGACTTTCAAAATTCTTTGATCTTTGCATTCTTCAAGCTGTGACTAAACAGTGTGCAAGTGGACAAACCTCAGTTTTGTGATTATTTTTGTCTTGTTTCTGTCGCTTCCTAATAAGCATCCATCCATCCATCCATCCATCCATCCATCCATCCATCCATCCATCCATCCATCCATCCATCCATCTTTTGAGTTGAAGCAGTTCTTAAAGAAATAGTGTCTGCTCATGCTTAATGGGGAAAAATGTTGGGAGTCTCTCTTAAAATATCACTGTAAGTGGAAGCTTCTTCTGAATATAGGGGAGAAAATTTGCCTGATACAATAGGAAGAAAAATGCTTCCAGTGCAAGAACTGCATGGAGTATTTTTTTATTTGTCGATCCTACAAAATTTGGTGCAGTTCTTTTGGTCATACAGTAGTTTCAATGTTCCACACCTGACCCTCCATAAGGATTTTGAAGATCACTTACTGCTTTAGTTGGGAAAACATTTAAGAAAATCTGTAGTATGACCAATACTGAGCCAGATACTTTGGATTTTCTGTTTTGTAGGTAGTGATGGTACAGTTATGTCTCCAAGAAGGATTTACACGGTGGAACTTCCTCCGGAGGGTTATGTTGCAGTTACTCCAGATGCTCTTAATAATGCAGTTTCTGAAAACTCTGACAGTAGTGCTGACTCAACAGGTAAGTTTGTATGGTTGTTACTGTGATGCATTTTTCGGAAGGGAAACGTTTCCCAAGTAGATTCAGACTGCAGCAATAAAGTATTTAAACCATTGCCGCCAGTGGGTGTCACTGTTTTGCAGCATAAGCAAAAGGAGGATGTACCACCCCATGGGTTCATTTCCATCTTTCGGGGTTTCTAGACTAGATTCAGCGTTTGGTGATAGCCATGCAGTGCCACAGATCACTGAAGTTATGTAGAACTAACTGAGGACCAAGGCTGTAGCTCCTCCCACTCAAGTGACATGTACATTCATATTTTGCCTACTAAATAGTCATATTATTTTAAGGGTAAATGTTAGATAAAACTGTTTAGCTAAGTCTACTCTTGATGTTCTGAGGAATGGGGTAAAGGCTTAACAGCCTTTCAGATTTGCCTCTCTCAGAACAGGTATTCATCATCAGAGTTGGGGGGGGACGTATAAATCCTTTAATGTGGAAAGACTTTCTCATTAAAACCTGTGACCATGTAATCTCAGAAACTATATTTGATGTTGTCAAAGGATACAAGAGAAGAAGCGCAGAATCTGTAAAGTGGGTTCTAAGTTGACCTCAATTAAATACATGGTTTTCTGAACGACATTGCCAGAATTCAGTTGATGCTGTCTGTCTTTAGAAAGCATAGACAAATTTAGTTTTTTCAGTTGCTGTGTTTCTGTGGTTGTATGTTTGTCCAAAATTATGTATCAACATCGTTGGCCACTAGGAATGTTCTATAGCAAAGAAGATACCCAGGTAAGGCAGCTGAAGTAAAACACCTGATAAGCATCAGTTATTAAACTACAGTATCAGTTTCAGCCTAGGCGATTGCCTAAAATGCAAGGAAAGCCTGACATATAACATGCAGATATAGAAAGGCAAATTCTTCTTGTCTTTACAAACAGTACCTACAGAGGTGTATTTTGGGCTTGGAAATTTGGTCTACAGTCTGTTCTGAGCTCCAGTCAGAATCTGGATAAAGTAAAGCAACCCAAGTAGCTCAAGGGACTGAAGCAAAACACAGCACAACTGAGGGCACATCAAGAATGTTCTTCCTGTGTGTGCAGTGGTTTAAAGACCATTTTTGGGTGACAAAGAAGTAACTTTATTGGAGTTAACATAAGAGTAGGTCTTGATAGTTTTTGAATTACGAATGGAAAGATGTTCTAATTTAGAGCTTCTAGGTTGTTCTCTTCTCAGTTAGATAGGATCAGTGTTTGGAATCCAGAAGCTGTTTCTAGGTTACCCTTAACTTTGTTTAGTTGCAGAATTGTCTTTGGACAGTTCACTGGGTTTCTCTTTCCCAGCATGTCAATTCACGCTGTTTATTCTGATCTTGAAGCGCCTTTTCTCTCCTTCCATGCCATATAGTTTCTGCTTGTTATTTCAGGTACTTTGAGATATTAGAGGAATGCTTCTTCCTCTTCTGTGTTTTGCTGATAAGACTAAATGAAGTCTCATAATAATTTGTAGGTACATTCAGTTTTATATCAGGACCTAAGCTGCTTTTAAATAAAACACGAGTGTACATGCTGAACACTGCTGCAACCAAGATAGATTGTTATTAAGGCATAAACATAGAACTTTTGTGGCAAATTTATTCAGCTGCTGTTTAAAATCTGAATTAATCAGATTTCGTGTGATGCATATTAGATGTTGCAATGATGCATTATTATACATAATTAGATGTTAGATAATTGCAAAGCAGTTAAGCAGAACAGAATTTAGGACTGAGTTATGTTGTTTCTTTTTAGAGTCTTATACCTGCCTGGTTTGACAGTGGCTAAAGTATTGGACAACGGCTTTATTTGCTCATTTTTTAGATTTAATATTTTCGTTTAGTGTTTCAAAACAAATGTACTCAACCATGATAGCATTAAGTAGAGTTCTGATGTTGCTTGGTGACAGTATTGACTGTTGGATGGATAATGCGGTTAGCTGATCCCAGTTTCACTGTTCAGGAAGAGTAAGTTTGGGGTTTTAATCACTTTTTAAACAGTTTACAAATGATCTGGAATTCTGGGAGACTTAGCTTTGGATTTGTTTGTTATTTGGCTTTTCACTTTGTCAGAGAATCAAGAAAAAACAAGTTTGAAGTGAAGGTTTTTCTTCTGTGGCTCCTTTTGCAAAGTAGGTTTGACTGTAGATGTTATTCTTACCAGGTATTTGCCTAATTATTTTTTCATAACCTCCTTATAGGGAGATTTTTTTTACATTCCCTTTTTTATTTGCTCTAGTGTTTCGCTACCCTTTAATGCTGGACCTTTCTTGCTGCAGTTTAGACCCTTATTTGTTTTGTGTTAATAAGGATTGCAGAATTGGAGATCTGTGCTAATCTTGCAAGGGTGAGGGAGTGTGGTTCACTTCAGTCATGTATGTCATTTAAGCATACACATAAAATCTATTGCTGGATGAAGTCTGTGCTTTCAGGATTGCTCATAAAATATTAAAGGAACATCTTAAGCAATTCCTCCATGGATTACTTAGTTTGCTCACCTCTTTTTAGTTATATATCCCTCATTTAGATATTTTTGAAGGGATAAAGGAAAGCTCTAATGAGAACCTTTGACACTGAAGGAAAAAGAGGGTGGTGCAGGCATGACTGTATGTATGAATATTTTATATATATAAAATAAATCTGCTATGTTTAGAATTGTCACAGGTATTCCAAAAGGACCAGGTCCATGAGGTGAAGTTGAGATTTGGTGTATACATTGTTTTAATCCTGATACTATCTATATGGTATATTTTGTATGGCAACAGGTAATCTTCCACTGCCTTTCCTAAAAATTTGAGCATGTTGTTTAAGTACCTGGGTAATAAAAGGTTCCTGTGGTATCCTTTTCTATCCAAGAACTAAGTGGAATTAATGATGTGGAAATTCAACAAAAAGAAATCTGACTCAAAAATAAATTTTATTGTTTATCAAATTTGTCTTATGAAAATAGTATGACTCTACATTAGTATTTAAATTTTTCAGTTATGTAACACTGTGATGTGCTGTGTCCTCTCAATAACTTAAGAAAACAAAGTATGAGTCTATCTGAATTAATATAACAAGATCATCAAGAGTAATAGATGTGCCATGGCTGACATTTCATTGTGGTAAATTAGTCTGTGGAAGATTGAAATATTCAATTACTAAAATATGTATTTCAACATCAACTTCTTTTGAGAAATGGTTTAAAATTTGAAGTTAATTAAAATTATAAAATAATTTCTTGTCAGCTCTAAAATATGTTTGGGTTTTTCCATTATTATTGTTGTTCAAACTGTTACTTTCATTATAATTAGTGTTGTCAGGATGAAATTAATGATGTCCAGAATAGCCTCTGAACAAAAGGGGAGAAGAAAATTCAGGTAGTCTCTTATGTGTCTGTAGGGTCTTGATTCACTTAAAGGCAACCATTTCAGGAAGATTGAATGGTCCTTAAGCTTATGTTTGTTTTTAAGGAGATGCTATTATGAATCATATGTTGATTACTTCCATTCTTGGCAAGTGGTTGAGAATGTGATACATCACAGAACTGATATACTCAGCACACCAAAGGAGCAATATGTTTTAAGCAGCTAAAGTCAACAGCAAACTTTTTTCAATGATAGGTAGCACCAGTTGTAAAACTCCAACGTTACGAATCTTTTTGTAGCCTTCAAACTGGAGGAATCGTGAGACTGTTTAACTTAATCTTCTGTACCTGTTAGAGAGGTCTTACCCCATGTTGAGCTCTGCACTTTGCATTTAGAAGAAACCAAACTAAACAAGAAAAAACTGTTCACTTTCAAAGATGTCACAAAGGCTTCGCTGCTTTCCAGTGCTAACAGTTAATTGGTTTCACTCTATTTAATTTAAAATTAAAAAAAAATAAAAAAAATTGCAAATTGTTTTTTCTGTCTTCCTCCATTGAAATGAAGGGCCTCCATTAAGCAGTATTTCTTCCCATGAAGAAGCACAGTAATCAAATCACCATAAATCTTTTTGATTAAACAGGTTCACTTGTGCATTGCTCTAAGATGTTTACTTCAATCCTCAAGTCACATTTGTAGCTCTTTCAGGTATCGTCCTTTTCACAGGATTCAAAAGGCATCTTTTTTAAGAATATGAACTCCACTACTGCATGTAGTATTTGTGTTTCTTTTCCCATGAAGAAACAAATACTGTAATCAATGTTTCAGATATGTTTTCAGATTAATCAGAGGATGTGATAGTAGACAAAAATTACAAGAAGCAGTTCATTAAAAAATTCTTCTGCTTTAATTCCACATCAGCTCCTTCATGTATACAGTTATCTCAGTGATACTACAATAAATATTGTTTGTATAGGGCTTCTTAACTGTAAATCAAAATGTTTAACAGTGCTCATTCTTCCTTATTTTAAATAAAAGAGTTCAGGAAATAGCTCAGTATGAAATAGATTCATAAATTTTCTCTTGGAAGCAGAAGAGGTTAAGAACACTTACAATTGCTTTTCTGAATCTTATGTCTAAGAGAAAAATCTATGAAAAAACCTCCTGTAAATTAGGGGTTTTTGTGGTGCCTTCTATCAGCTACTCCCGCATTGACTGTCTGGAGTTTTGTGGCAACTTCTGTGAGTATATCCAATAATTGAGGGAATTGTGGCAGTTTCAGAGTAAGGATTCTGCATTTGCAAACTAAAAATAATAAAATTCTATCCAGCTTTGTTTATTTTTTAATAGAATAACAAGCCTATTTTGGGATTCTTATGAACAGAAATCCTGTCTAATTCATTGCTTCATTAAGTATGCCTGAATAATGAAGGATGCTACAGTTATAGCAGCTCTTATTATAATAACCAGTGTTTTGCTACACAGATGCACTAAATCATATTTCAAATCACAGCCTAAATAAGTGAATGGAATTGATAAACAGATGTGTAGATTTTTTTTTTTATAACTTGGAGTAAAAAACTTTTGCTGTTCTGCTTTCAGCTACTTTTATAACTCTGAGGTTTGCTTCTCTTCTTTTGTTAGATTTGTTAGTATGGGTCTTTCCTTTTCTAGTAAGGGTGGCATGAACTTGTAGGTTGAAAACTTACTTGTGAAAGAGTTATTTTAAAAGTTGGTTTCAATAATTCAGCAACGAAGGAGCAGTGATTATGTGGTAGTTTGGGCTCTTGTGTTTCTGATAGTTAGGTTAAGTTGGTTTCGGTTGGTTGGTTGGGTTTGGATTTTTTTTGTTGGGTTTGGTTTGGTTTTTTAAATTTTTATTAATAAATGCTCCTAGTTTATTTTGTGTATTCTAGCTGCAATTCTCTGCCTGTTTGGATCTCCTGTTTTGTATTAAAACACTATATCTTGGTATGATAAAATTATAGTGATAACATTCTGTAGTTTAGTTTTGTCCTTGCAAAAATCAGTGTATTGCTCCCAGTTTGGGAATGGCAGTGTTTTCTGAGCCATCAAGAGCTTCACGGATTCTCATGTGTATGTCATCATCAGAAAGCAAGCTGTAGCAGCAATGACACCTCTCTTGAGGCTGTTACTATAAGCTTTTTCAAAACGTTGTGGTGTTCAGAGATTAATCAATAACTTGAAAGGAGAGATGTCTGTGGGGTTAAGGAACTTTCTTCTCTACAGCCTGTTTCTTCTTCAGCTTAAGTGCACTTGACAGTTTGGAATCAGTTACAGTGAAAGATGCCACAAATAAATATAGATGTAGGACAGCTATAGCTAAAGAATTCTGTACCTCAGATGTCTTTTCCTTCAATATCCTCTTGGCAGACCTTGTATTTGTTGATAGATGCAATGACATTCCTTAATAGATAAAATCACCACAGTTTTCTTTCTGAAATTGAATAAGATTAAATAACCGTTTTTATTTTCAGAGTTCAGCTAAAGTATTTAATCATTTGCTAAATCTGGCTGAACTTTTAGAAAAAGCAAAAGTCTAGATCCAGTAATGTTCATATGTACACTGACAGGGGAGAGAAAATTTAACAGAGGGTTCATGGGTTGAGATAAGGATCGGGAGAGATCATTCACCACTTACTGTCACAGGTAAAACAGGCTGGAATTAGAGATACAAAGCTCACAGACTTCTCCGTTGTGAGTCCTTCTCACAAGCACCAGCTCTCTGACCTGCTCCGACATGAATCCATCCCATGGGCAGCAGCTGCCCTCAAACTGGTGTGGCATGGGTCACTCTTCACAGAGTGCAATCCTTCAAGGACAGGGTGCTCCAGCATGGCAGCAGGGCCCCTCTCTCCACAGGCCTCCCATGGGCTCACAACCTCCTCTGAGGCATTCAGCTGCTCTGGGGTGGGGTTTCTCCACAGGCTGCAGGGGGATCCCCATGGGCAGCAGGGGTCCAGCTGCTTCACTGTGGTCCTCACTGTAGGCTGCAGCAGAATCCCAGCTTTGGTGCCTGGAGCACCTCCTCCCCCTCCTTCTGCAGAGTTGTTCTTCTCACATGTTCTCATCCCACTCTTCTCTGGCCCTCATTACACCTGTGCAACAGCTTTTTTGTTTTAATTCCTTCCTAACTAGATTGTCACAGAGGCATTACCACCATTTCTGATCAATCATCAGAATGGCTCCACATCCATCTTTGGAACCACCAGGCTTTGTCTCTGCTGGACACTGAGGAAGCTCCTGGCAGGTTCTTATGGAAGGCAACCCTGTAGCCCACCCCACCACCAAAATCATGACCATGCAGAACCAATACACCTAGTTTATGCCTTTCCATTTTACCAAAGTAAAGAGAATGCTGGGCTGGATCCCAGAGGAGTGATGTGTGCTTAAGCAGAGTAAGAATTCACAAACAGGTGCTTGTTTAATGAGACATGTTGACTCTGGTAATTTCCTTCACTTTCTGTGGTAGTCTTTGACCCTCAGCTTTTCTTATTCCTTTGTGCTACAATTGGTGTCTCAAGCAGAATCTCTTCTTGTTACATGTCTATAAGTCTGAAAGTAATTTGATTAAAGTAAGTTCTGTAGTCAGGTGACAGTATGCATAGTAATAGGAGAGAGAATTAGGGCCATTATCTCTGACTTTACTTGCTTTTTGTTTTATTTCAAATTACAGCAATGAAAAATATTTTTGTTGAGCATCCTACAATAGAGGAGTCTCAGAGAAAGACGAGTAACTGTGGCTTTCTATTTTCTCCTCTTTCCCTACTGAAAATAATTTTTCCCTTCCTGCTCCCTACAGCTTAGTCACTTCACCCCTTTCAGCTGGAGCATGCTTCCCCTTTCTCCTCCCTTGCAGCTGTTACAGGCTTCTGTTGTCATAGTGACAGTAAGGAACTGATGGGCAAGGAAAATAGAGAACAGCACCAACAAGCTCTTTAGATACCAGCAAAAAAGCCAACACTGTTATAATTGCTGCCTCACTTGAGCAGACACCCCACACTTTGGAAATCTGACACTGCTTGACTACTTTCACCTCCTTGTTTCATAATAAAAATGTAATCAAGACCTGAGCTCTGGGAGTTAAATCTTCATGGAGCAGCAGAGTAGAGTCAATATGGCTAGATTAAGGAGAAAGGCAGAAGACAGCTGGGTCTCTGTCTGCAAGTGCTTCATGTTCTGAGTCATAGTTCTTCATGTGTTAAAGCAGAAAATTCAGTTGGTTTATAGATCTTGGGATATTTCTGATCACATGATATTTTTATTTTGGTTATCAGTTGCATCGTTCACGGCATGCAAAATTCTAACTTCTGCTGCTCTGGTATTGCTGCTATTGCCTATGAAACTGATGGTATTGAACCACAGAAAAACATTGCTGTTCTTCATGTTAAAACTCAAATATCCACTGACAGACAAACACATTTGTTATTAGCTGGGAGACGTTGACCTGGCTCATTCTCTTGCAGTGAGGACCCATGTTATTCTTCCTAACAAGACTTCTTTCAGTGCAGTATTTTCAATTTTCAGGTGGAAAATAAAATAGGGAGCAGGGGAAAAGGAAATAAAGCCTTTTGTAAGAATAGGAATTCTGTATTCATAATACCCTAGTGTTTAAATACTCTGAATGCTGTAAAAACAGAGTAGAAAGCTTCTTTCTAGCATGAAGGGACTTAGTGCCAGCTGAGTGGACAAGGAAAATCTAAAAAGTAAAATAAATAAAAGAAAAATGTGTGTACTATTAACCATGTCTTTTTTTCTTTACACAGCTTTCTGCAAGTGTTTTGTATGACATACAGAAAATGCGGTTGTCTCACGTTCAGTGTCAGAATCAGGCCTACCTCATGATTTCATTTTATTGCTATTCTTTCTTTATAGAAGTAGCTGTAGTTTATGGCAACTTGAAGGCATAACAGCCACACATTGATATGGCCTCCAGTCAGCTGTCTCCATTCAGTCTCCACTGGGAAAATTTCTTGGTATCATATCCTTTGCCTTTGATTACTGCCCTCTGCAGTAATCAAAGGAATTAAATACAGGGAGCAGTTTGGAAGTACTGAACAACCCTCAGTATAACTGTAACCTATGCCAAGGAAGCTTTGAAAATCATCTTCCATCAATCTCTCATTCACAGTAGCTTTGCTAAATAATTTTGTTACTTTCATTCTGTTTTCATTCCATTTTATCCCTGTAAGCAGAAATTGGCTCATAAGTAGAGTTCAGATCACTAGCAGGGTGTACTTCACCAGAGCCTTCTATTTTGCAAACTGTTGGAGAGGAAAGGAGCTCCTGCCTTCACTCTAGGCTCAGGATTGTTCAGTATTACAGGCTGTGTGTTGCCCATGCCATGCATCAGCCTCACTCACCCTCTTTCCAGCAATCTGTGTAGGGCTGAAGAAAATGGATATTGCTGTAGCAAAAGACAGAAATACCAGTGTACACAAATGTATTGCTGTAATCTAGCTAAAATGCAGTGCAGGCAGTCTGAAGTGCATTCCAGGGATCCCCAGTTGCTTTGAGCAGCTTATGATTGAACAAAGCTGCTGCATCTCTGTTCCAATAGTTCCATTTCCCAGCTGCATCGGCCAGGCACAGGTGTGGAAGGAGGCATTAGGGCCAGTAGGCAGCCTCTCCTGACAGAAAGCAAATCCCTTCCAGCAGCCACACCTCTGGCTCTCTCCATCTGACAGTGCTCCATCTTGTGGACTCCTCTCCTGAAATCCGAACGTGCTCATTCTCTGGGCTGGTGTAACCAGCACAGCTCTACTGACATGACTGGGTCTGCTAGTTTGCAGTTAGCTGAGCAGTCAGCTCTGTAGGGGTGCAGTGGGGTACATGGTGGGGGGAACAGGCCTTCACTGACCTGTGGGACACTGCCAGCATCTGACATTTTACTTCTTTTCTTGATGCAGATACTTTAAAACAGTAGCCTTGAACCTCCGGTCTTGGTGTAGTTGATCTAATGACAGGTGAAGTTTTGTTCTGTTCTGCCTGCTTCTGTACTATCCCTTAAGAACTGGGTAACCTCACTTTCCCAAAGCTCTTTGTTTTCTATCATGGATGATATTTGGAAAGGACTTACTTACAGCTCACCTGGAGAGAGCAGGAGAGAATGCAGAAACAGTTTTATGCAACTACTTTTTTTTCATTTGGGATGGTGATACCAGTTTTTCACCAACCTAATTGAATGAACATGAATGAAGGGTTTCTTAAGTTGCTTTTTAAAAAAATGAATGTTTAAAAACTTGAATTCATAAATGTTAGGAACATTGAGAGAAGGCAACATACGCTAATTTTCTGGTAAATCCAACTTTAATGTGTGTAGAACAGGATGAAAAATGGCACATGACCTAAAGTTCTGACTGCTGGAAACAGATTCTGCCATTCAAAATTTTAGTACATTACTCTCAACAGATGTTGTGATGGTGGTGGTTTTGGAACAGGTCCACCGTGTAAGTGTAGCACGGAACTGGATATATCAGCATCCTTGCGCAGCTAACCACAAAATTTAATTAATTTTTAAAATTTTCTTTTTACTGGCAAATGGCCATTGCGTTATCACGATGCCAGATGTAATATTAGATAAAACATTTGTTTTGGTAGCTTGAATAGTAGGTTAGCTAGATGCAAAAATCTGAAATATCATGAAACTCGTAACAATTGCCACACCTTAAGGAGAGCCTAACATACATTTAATGAACTTAATTCCTTTTATGCTTTTGTCTTAAATTCAACTTAAGTACTTGTCTTGATGGCTTAAGTTTGCAGTGTGTTCACAAACCATTCCAATCTTTTTTATATTTAAGTATGCACTCTATTTGAGTAGTATATCAGCATTTCTTGAGTACTTAGAAATGGTCACATCTTTTGTCAGTCTGGACAAATAAAGAGCTCTATTCTGTTTTTTGGTCACTGTCTCTGTGAAGATGAGAAGATAAAAGCTAATACTGCATACTGCATGTCTTCCCACATATAGAATGCTTTGGGGCTTTTTTTTATGATTTCCATTATGAAACAGCCTGTAAGATAAATATCCAAAAATTACAAAGGCATGCAACATTCAATTGATAAAAAATCCCATTTTCTGTAAAACTTTATGGAAAGTGGCTGTTCCTATAATAAATACTGGGGCTGTGTATCTAGTTACCCAGGTTAGCTTTCTAGCAGAAGCAGCAAATACAGTGAAAACATCTTAAGGAGTTCGTAGTGTTCCAGTATGGCACATAATCTTTTCCACCCTTCATTCAGTATAGTAAAAACGTTAGTTTGTAACTGACAAATTTAGGTCTGTTCTCCATTAACTTTTAGACAAGGTAGGAGAATTAAACTGTGCACCTTTATTGAGAGTCATTCCTCAGAGAATCTGATTTTATTGATTGCTCAGATCTGGGCACTTGTCATATCACGAGGTGTATAAAATAGTAAAGATTCTGCTGTGGAAGCCCAAACATATAAAGACATGAGCAAAAACCTGCATATTGTAATGTAGTTGAGATTGAACCAGTGCAGATAGATCAGCACAGAGGGGCAGCAACTGCTGCAGGCTCCAGGGCTGTTCTGCAGGTCTGTCACACTTCGTACCCTGAACTGCTGCAGTACAGCACATTCGTGCAGGGATCTGATTTTTTTTTTTTCCCACCTCTTCACTGAAGCATATGTGAACACTCTACTAAACTACTGGAATAATTAGAAGAGTGAGGCACCTAGTGATATTACACTAAGTGATGATAATAAAGTCTGTCTAGGACCAAGCTTTTTGTTTGGAGGAGCCTGTCTCTCTTTATGTGAGCCCAGAAAGGGGAATGAATATAATGATAGCTTTTACACAGCAGTTAAATACCTTAGCTGAACTGTGGCATTTTTACTGAAAAGAACATAATGTCTATCCTTCTTGTTCTTCTGTCAGGGAAAAGAAGTGATTGATTTCAGTACTTTATTTAGTATATAGGTGAACGCTGTAGAGGAGAGAAATACTAATTTGTTACATCTCCTTAGGAAATAAAAATACATAGCCTTAGGATAAGTGGGAAGATTTAAAGTAATAAACTAGTGGTAGAGCTCTTCCACTTCCATCTCAGGATATATATTTAATTTTGTCTTTTTTTGCTGGTTTTTCTCTTCCTGAGAAAAAAAAATGCCAGACTTTTTTGGTATCCTTCTCCTTTGTAGCACTTACTATTGAAAATCAGGCATTTACCGTCATGTAGTGGGTTGACCCCAGCTGGATTCCAGACACCCACCAAAGTCTCTCTCTCTCTCCCCTCTGCACCTGCTGAGGGGAGAGATAATACAATGTTCATACAGAGTTCATAGTTAGAGATAAGTACCAGGAAAGATCACTCATCAAATACTGTCACAGGCAAAACATCCTCAAAATCTGAAGATATTATGTTTGTTTATTCTTTTTTAAAAATCAGAGCAGTATAATGGGAAGCAAGAACACATCTTAAAACACTTTTCCCTCCCCACTTCCTGCTTCTCAACTCTGCCTTCTCCCCAGAGGGAAACAGGGACACAGGTAATGGGGAATTATGGTCAGTTCATCCCATGTTTCTCCTGCTGCCCAGGGAGAGGAGTCCTTCCTCTGTTTCAGCATGGGATTCCCCCCATAGAAGATAGTTCTTCACTAACTTTTCCAATATGAGTCCATCCCATGGATAACAGTTCTCTAGTACAGGGTGCCATCCTTCAGGGTCAGGCTGCTCCAGCCTGGGTGCCCCACGGGGTCACAAGTCCCACCAGCAAACCTGCTCCAGCCTGGGCTCCTCTCTCCACAGGTCTGCAGGTGCTGCCAGGACCCTGCTCCAGCACGGGCCTCCCAGAGGGTCACAGCCTCCTCCAGGCATCCCCCTGCTCCAGTGTGGGGCTCCTGCATGGGCTGTGGGTGGATCTCTGCATCCCTGTGGCTCTGCATGGGCTGCAGGGGCACAGCTGCCTCACCATGGGCTGCCATAGGCTGCAGGGGAATCTCAGCTCTGGCACCTGGAGCAGCTCCTGCCCCTCCCTCTGCACTGACCTTGGTGTCTGCAGAGCTGTTCCTCTCATGTTCTCACCCTGCTCTTGCTCTGGCTGCAGTTACAACTGTGACTACCACTTTGTTTTTAATTCTCCTTAATTCTGTTATCTTATAGTTGTTACCACCATTTTAATTGGCCCAGTCTTGGCCGTTTGCCAGGGGCCACATCCATCCTGGAGCTCTCTGGCATTGGCTCTGCTGGACCTGGAGGAAGCCTCTGGCAGCTGCTCACAGGAGCCACCCCTGGAGTCCATCTGCTACCAAAGCCTGGCCATGCAAACCCAATACACTCCATTACTGTCTCCTGGGCTTTGCAGGTTTAAATTTGAGTGCTTCCTCCTCTATGTTTTCTGATACCCCCCCCCTTTTTTATTTTTCTCTGCTCTCCAGTGATTCTTTTGTAACCATTGCCCATGATTACTTTAGGGCGTACAGGTGCATGCTAAAGTAAGTACTCATAGGCAGTTCTGAAATGCTGCTAAAGTAAGTGGTACCATTATCTTGAATATGGTATTGATGGGTGGAGCCTTTAGTGCTAAATATTTTACAGCTTAGAATGGAGGTTCTTTTATTTCTTCTGAAAGGGAAGAAAAACATATCAAGGAAAAATAAAATATTATCAAATACAATATTCAGTGTTTCTGTGTTTTATATGTTACTTATGTGTGTTATGTGTGTTTCTAATTTCAAATTGTCAATTGGTTTACTGAATGCATGAAATTTAGATGTATAATCCAGTAATCTCAAGAGTAAAATCTGTTGCAGTATTTTGTTTGACATGTATCTTGAAATTATAATGGTATACCATATTCACTAATCATCAGAAATGTTAGCATTTGAAAATAATCTTTACATTTTGTTCAGTATAAAACCACGTGTATTTTCATAGAGAACTTCAGCAAAAGCTTTAGAGATAGTATTACGTGTTCATCTGGAAGAAGAACTTGTATGTATGCAGAAAAACATCTAAGTAACAGTACCGTGATTCAATTATTTGAATGCGTTCTGTAGTGACCTAAAATGCTTTTTCTTTTCACTCTGACTGTGGCATTTTTTCTTATATTAAATACATTCTTATAGTAATATATAAATTCTATTAAATTGAAGTGCCTCCAGCAGTTACATTACAAGCAGTATAAACTTCCATTGTGCTTATATATCTGTTATTTCAAATGTATTTACAAGGTTTTTATACTTCCCTTTTTTTATAACTTTTCTTTTAATGGCAGTAATTTTGTACACTTAAACTTGCTTGCAGTGAAATGCCTATGTTAAAAGCCAAGTAAATGGAAAGCCCTGAATTATTTTGCACTGCTTGCAGCCTGTTCTCTGGTGATCTGCCAACTTTTTGTGTTACCATACTTGTTAGCACAGTGAAAGTTCTCTCTACCAGTTACAGTGTAATTTAATGGCAGAAGTGAATCTTGAGTGAAGTCCTGATTAGCATTTATCTCCTTGGGGGGGGTGAGTAATAAAATACCAGCTGTAGTCTCCCTTAAAGCTGCCCAGCCAGAGAAGTAGCCAACACCACCACAGAGCCAGGCATCTGCTATCTCCATCCAGAGGACCCCCATTCCCAGTCCTCTTTCACAGAGCTCAGTGCTCTGGCCCTTGTCTTCAGAGAGCCTAAGGCCATTCCTGAGATTTAATGATTGTTTCACCTGCTGCAAGATTTTTCTGAACTCGTTAGTATTCCAGAATGAAAAAAGTCCTGTGAACAAAGGAACTGGCTACGAAAATCAAAATCCTAGTTTTCTGAGAAGACAGAAACATGTACCTTGTATCTGCTTGTCCCACTTGGTGAAAGATTACTTTTATGAAGGAATCAGGATCAGAACTGAACAACCATTCTTAGTGATTTCAAACCCAGCATTCCAGTGAAACCTTAAGAAGCTTGAATTTGCTAATAAGATGTGCAGGTAGCTTGTAACCTTTCTACAGATTTCTTGGACTTTCTTTTTGTTTGAATAAGTGGATTTGGATCAGATCTGTCCTGCTTTCTGCTTGCTCTTCACTGGTATTTAAGAAAGTGTCTCACTTTCTCATCATTTATTTTGCATATCCTTTGGAAAAAATCAAAACAGAACTGGGCTGAGCATAAATCCCTTAATTTTTAGAACTTCTGCGGAACATATTGCATTTGTTTCGGTAGTGGTTTGGTTTGATTTTGATTTTAGAAAAGCACTTTTTCATATAGTAAACCGCCATCCAGGAGTCTTTATAAAATATAAACATTACTTTTCAAGGAGGCCATTTTGGTGACCTGTACTCCACAGAAGAGACTCCGATTGATACATGTGCAATAACTTGTGCTTGATGTATAGCATGTGATACTTCCATGAGAGTAATAGTAGTATAGTGTAAAAGCATTTGGATAGTTTATAGAGATAGGAACAGTAGCAATCATGTAATGTTATATATTGCTTACAGAAGCACACAGATCTCTTTAAATCTGTGTTACATGCTTAACTAGCCTGCATTGTCTAGTCAGCTGTAAAAATTTGTGTGTTCACAAGATATAAAAGAAAAGGCCAAATGAAACTATAGTCCGTGACTCCAGCAGAACATTTGCATTTGCAATGAGATTTTTTTTATCTTGTTTGATAATTAATTAAAATTAGGGAAACTGTTACTGTTTAGGAAATTGAAAAATTATTCTGGGTCAATGTTCCTTGCATCTAAATTCAGAATCTTTATTTTATGTGTCCGACTTACAGTATTAGGGGTGAGCTTGTGCTTGGATCCTACAAGAAGGCTCTTATTTGTCCTCTGCAATAAAATGAAGAAACATTTATTTCCTATTTTCTTGTTTAAATAAAATTATGCATGATGCATATCATCAGGCTCTGAATATAAAAAGGTAATATTCCCCTAGTGTCAGGAAATTTTCTTTGATGTAATAGCTGTTTTGGGGAAAAATGAAGTATCACAGTCACTTAAGAGTTGGACTTGATGAACCTTGTGGATCCCTTCCAAGTCAAGGGTTTCTGTCATTCTCTGATACCATTTAGGCATGAGAGGGACTTCTTAGACCTGGATTTATTCCTTTTCTCACATATTTCTTACCTGCTGGTCAGTATTTCATTCATGAAGAACATCCTGCCTAAAAGTCAACATGTATGGTTGAAGTTAGATGCTTGTGGCAGGATAAGCTCTCTCAGGGAGAATCTTTCTATTCCTACCCCAAAGGAATGGCATTTTATACCAACAAGGAAATTTACTTGCATCCCAAATGGATTAATAGTAGTTCACATCAGCCAGCTCATGAAAGCAAGTGAGAGATTCATTTAGTAATGAATATCTAAGTGCACCAAAGACAAAAGACTGCGTATCCCTAGCATATTATGGATGGTCTGTGATTGACAGCTATTGATCCCTAAGGCTCTATGATGTTGAAAATAAAAATTATACCGACTTCGTAGAAGTGATAGGCAGTGTACCACGTAAAGATAAAAAGCATTCACGTCACACTAATCTGGATTGGGGGTACAGCATGTGATGGAAAAAAACTGCGTTCTGCAAGCAGATGAAAGAGTCTAAACTTTGTATGAAACACAAAGTCAAGTGAAGACAGACGAGTGCATTTCCCTTTATCATAGCAGGGTTATTTCACAGATCATGTCATCTAACTGAAGAAGAGTAACAATCACTCTCTTATTTTCAAGGGATGATACTATTCTTCAATGAGATGCAGAACAACTCTTATTTTTCTACCACTTAAATGAGAACTAAAAACAACTTGACAGTTTACGAAGCTGAATAGGCAAGTTGTTATGTTCCTGTTGCCATTTTAAGGTTTTTTTTTTTACTTTTGGGAAGCAGTGCAAGAAATCCTGGAAATGATAGAGAGTGATACATATTATCCTGGTAACATTCTACTGTGCCCAGAAATAGGTGGTCTAATAGTGTAAAGATGATGTACAATGAATTCAACACCTAGGAAAATAGAATATGCATCCTAGGTGATCTCTTATTCAAAACATGTGACAAAATTATTTCAGTCACTTTCCAAACATCTATTTTTGTAATGGATGCTTTCAGCTGGGTTTTGTGGGCTTTTTTAAAAATTTATTATTAATCAGATGTTTATATGTCATATATCATATTTCTGTCTTTGAAAATCTGCTGGTGCTTAGTGCAGAAACGAGGATGGAGCCCTTAGGAGATGAGGAGATACCCACTGAGAAGAAATAACTTTACAGAATGTGAGGAACACACGGGTGTGGAGGAATGATGGCCAAGGAATAAACACTGTACAGCAGAGACCAGTCTGCTGAGAACAAGGGGAACCCAGGCTTCAGAGGGACGTTCTCTGGAGACCCAGAGAGCACTGTGCAGACTGTTCTGCCTCTCTGGAAATATCTGAACTGAGAACAAGCCTAAGAAAAAGAGGATTGATTTACAAGGATGCAGTGGGCAAGGTGGAGATAAGATTAATAGTTTTGTTTCTATTTTCCTCATTTTGAGTTTTCTCCATCCTCAGAAAATATATCAGCTGTTCTAGTGTCTGTTCTACTAAAATCTTGCTTTCCATTACAAAGATGGTTTAGAATGTTCACTGTGGAAAAAAAAGTTTGAGCAGCGTGATGCTGCAGCGCAACATGGAGTCGAGAACAAACCTGCATACCAGGGAAGATTGGGGCACCAGGCTCACGTCTCATACAAACTGACAAATTACCAAATTACAGCTGTTCTGGATTTTTCCCTGTGATGTTGCTCATTTTTCCAGCATAACTGCCTGCTTGTTTATATGTATGATTAGTTCAACATAAAGCACTTAGTCATTAAGAAATTACTTACTGTTTCAATACACAATTAATTTAGAATATGATGAATGAAAGTAAGCTTAATCCATGTCCTAAAACATCCCTGTTTTTACAAATTTGCTTGGAAACTGTGTAAGTAAATTTAAATCAAATCTAGGTTAAGATCCAAAGATAAATGGATGAAGGAAATAGTTTAAAATAAAACACATGGAAGTTCTGCATTCTTTCAGACTTTAATTTTCCAGAGTGTTTTGAAATAGGGTTTACTGGAAAAATCATGTAATAAATTGCACTTGTGGCAGCTCTTTCCTATATGGGGTTGAGTACAATTCTTTATTAGATGCTTTGTAAAAAGTGAAGAAATACTGCAAAATAGTGCAAAAAATAGAATTTAGGTGTAAACTGAAATATTGAGGTGATAACTGACATAATTTGGGGGGGGGGGTTGTTGCTGGGTATCTTAATTTTGCTGTTTCAGTGTCTGTGTACGTTTGTGTAGCTCTTGTGTGCTAAAGATCATACTTTAGTTTAGATCTGCTCCTAGGTTAACTGACATAATTTGGGGAAACGACATATCTGTTTTCCAGTAGATAACCTATTTTTCCAGTATTTCCCATTTTCCAGTCTGTGTTCCTATACTCTTAATAATGTCTAAACATATTTTACTATTTTAGCTGGTATATTTTGAAAGAACATTCTAAACGCTGCACGGGATTTTTAAGATTGCAATGTTTCTTATCATTTCTAGTGTTATTCTGAGCAGAGGTAGAGCTTTGATTTCTTTAAATTACCCATTGGTTGAAAACTGTCTCTGGGAAAAAAGGCTTTGAAGAAAACTGAACATGTGTTGGTGTCCTGAAAATTAAAAGAACAAATATTTAAAATGGAAACATTACATCAGGTGTTTAAAGTGTTTCCAGTTTTTTTTAAATATAAATGCTACAAATCTCCCCCTCCCATTTATAGTGGTGCTATCTGTTCTAACACAGAGATGTAATCTTATTTAGCCAAAGGCTAAGAAGATTTCTCTATTTAGTAGCAATTAGTCTTTGTGGCTGCTTAAGATTCTTGAGCACTTCTGATTTAGTAGCCTTCAAAACAGTTAGTGGTTGTCATTGAATCTCTCTTTTTTTCTTGTATGTGAGTATGCTCATCTTTGTGATTGTACTTTATTTTCCTCGCTGAGTCAACATAATTCTTAGTGGTTTTGGGGACCACAACTGAGCCCATTTAGGAAGTGCTGTATGATGCCTCTAAATAATGGTAACTGAGTCTGATTGTTTGCACATCATCCCAAAATGACTGAAGACAGTGAGTTTGAAATTTAAAACAATAAAGAATCACTAAAAGGTCAAAATATTTGCTTTTGTTTAAAACTTAAGTTATTGAATGGTACAGAATTTGTATCAGAAATACTTGTATTTTAAAAAGATTGGGGGCTTCATCAAGTATAGCTTTCAGTGTAAAGTGACAGAAGGCCCAAAACGTTACTGCTAAAATTAATTTATGCATTAAAATAGTTTCATATATCTCCTGGATGCCTTAGATCAGAGTGTGTGTGGACTGAGTGTACATACCAAAAAGCAAAGAAAGCGTAGAGTCCATTTCATCATGTATCCAGCTGGGATTGGAAACACTCACTGCTGAAAGATCAGAGAAGCAGCACAGAGCACAGTAACAGGATCTTGAGTTTCTCCCTTAGTATCTCATCAGGATGTTATGAAAAGCTTCAGATTTTAGATGCAGTCAATAAAATAACCAAGACATTGGTTAGTGGAGTTGTGAGAGGAAGTGAGACCCTTGACTTTAACCTAGGTAGAATTTGGTTCACGAGGCACATCACAAAGGCAGCAATTGGTTTGACATGCCAAAAAAACAACAGGAAACAACAATCCACAACAATTCAAGAAGCAACACTATACAAAAATGGAGATACTTACTAAAAAGAACCTAAAAAAGGTCAGCTAGGAGAAGGAAGTTATACCAGGTGGTATGGAAGCTACTTAAGGACACCATATGTGATATTCAAGGCCAGCGCCCACCACCTGTCATCAGAGGTTTGAGAAAAAGCAAGAGAAAGACAGCAGAGCCAGACAACAGAGTAAAGGATGTTGCTAGAAAGAAGTAGGTGTCTTTTAAAAAAATGAATTCACACCCAAATGGTATATTAAACATATTTAAATGTAAGAATGTGGTAAGACGGGCGAAGGAGTCTTTGAGCAAATGTTACATAGAATTAAAACTGAATACATCTTACTTTTTTGATGCACCAGGAGCAATATGTCTGCTACTCTTTTGAGCCAATGATCGTGGTGTAGAATGAGTATTTAGAGAGGCCTGTTTCAGAGAAGTTAAAAAAATCTTTTGCATTGATGTTAGCTGTGGAAAAAATACTGTGGAGAATCCCATGATGCAGCACTTCTTCCTGGCTTTTCTGAAATGGTTTGTGAAACTGAAGTGAATTAATGGCCATGCAGCAAAATAAATTTAGAAAAATAAAACCACAAGGACCAGATTTTATTCACCTAAACTTTCTAAAAAATTTAAGGAAAAAAAATTGCCTGTATTACTGACAATGATGCATAGCTACTTGCTTTTCAAGTTGCCTTGTTGTCAAAGACTTTGAGGTTAGATAGGGTGAAGCCAGTTTTTAAAACAGTTCTTAAATCATCTAGGGAACTGCAAACCTATTATCCTGGTGTTTGTTTTAGGCAGTTCAGCACAAATTATGATGCAAAATATTTGTGGATGCTTGATAACTTGTGATCTGAATGGGACAGATCAACAGAAGGTTTGCAAAGAGGAAGTCTTGGAATCTTCGAAGATGTAGGAAATACATGGATAGGGATTCTGCTACAGCTGATGTGGTTTCCTTGAATTTCCACCAAGCTTTCGATATGTCCCCTCCAAAGGGGGGACACAGACATAACATGAAAGATGAAAAATAGATAAGTAGATTAAGAGGATGCAGCAGTTCTCAAAACAGAGGTCACAAACAGAGGCTTGTGTTCAATAGATGGTCAGGTAAGAAGAATTAAGTGATGTCAGAAGGTTTCCTGATGGCTACATGGATATTGACTTCACTAAAGAGTAGGGTGCAGTATAATCCCAGGCTGAGTGATTTGTCAAAAATGACAGATGAAACACATCTTAGGCAGTTGACAAGTGGTGTACTTAGGAAAAAATAACCAGTCAAAATTCACCTGCAGAATGGTGAGCTCAGAAATGACTGTTACCAAGCAGGAGTAAGATTTTACAATACGACAGATAACCATAAAAACAACATTTTAGCACTCAGCAGCAACCGAAAAGAAAAATTATGGCAATTATTAGGGTAAAAAGTGAAAAAAAGGCATTATTCTACCTCTGTGTAAGTCCAGAGTTCACTTTTTCTTTCAACAGTGTATGACTACATAGTTTGATATAGGATATAGAAATAAGTAGTTGTCCGTTGTGACCAAGTGAAGTTCATCCCCTGGCAGGAATTTGACTTAATTTATGAGTAAGATAAATTAATCTGTATACAGTCAGGTGAACATTTGTGATTGAGAACATAGGCAGAAAGTGGTATCTGCCTTTAACTGGTTATTGTCAATTAATTGGCAATAATTGAATTTGCTTAAAATCCAGGAGGCAATACTCCTTTGTGGTAGGCAGCACTTAGGCAACATTTGCCAATATTTTGTGAATTCTCCATTTGTCAGCACACAAACGTAGTATAAATGAAAAAGTAAAAAGCAGTCCCTATCCTTAACAGCTTCCAGTCTTTTCTACAACACTACAAGTTTGCACATTAATAGAAGTTTTAAAGTCTTTAAATGGGTTTTGTTTCTCTGATTTCAAATTATTTGAAGCAGTTTCTCAAAAAAAGAGTGAAAAAATAGTAGCATCATTTTTTGTGTCAAGATCTTTCCAGTATTGCTTTTATTCTAATGAACCATTCCATTTTATTGCATTCATTCACCAGACACAGCTTTTCACTCTTGGTCAAATTGCAGCTGCAAACATCTTAATTGGCTCTAAAAATAGCATTCAGCTTTTCTCTTACAAGACCTTAACCAAAATTAAACTCCTTTGCTTTGGCTGCATGGTAT
>VWZN01010427.1:103455-158365 GCA_013396955.1 Regulus satrapa | reverse complement strand
CAACTGGCTGAAAAATCAGGAGGGCCTATGTCCTGTTTCATCTGAAAAAAGAAAAGAATCCAAAGCCAAAAAGCCAAAAACTAACAGATTTACAGAATTACCATGAGCAACATCCAGACAGCCAACTGTGGGACTTGAACAGGAGATCCACTGCCATACTTGAGTCATGAATGAGCACATTATATGGATTCCTAATGCTGAGTGAATATTCTTTGACTCTGTTTTCCTCAGAATGCTTGACATATTTTTTTCTCTTTTTTGTCCCTGTTCTAAAAGTTTATTCTAATAATATTCAGGAACCTGATTTTAAAAATCCCAGCTTATTCTTTTAGCCAAACTTAATTTTGCATACCGTGGAACTTTGTATCCTTTAGACTTGCAGACACCTAAGTAATCAGCCTCCCATTTTTCATTGACTTATAAGATGCTGTCTCACAATGTTTCCATATGGAATTGTCTGAAGGAACTGAAATAGTAAAGATAAACTCGAGCACGCTTATATTTTCCATCATGGAGTTGCCAGCAGTGTGTTCACGCTGATGGTTAGTCTGGACAGAAGGAAGTCAGCTGTTTTCTTAGCCTATGTTAAGCTTTGTATTTAATCTCTTCATGTCTGCAGCTGCTCTGATGATGAATACGAATTAACTTCCTAATATAATAAAACTCAGCAAAAGTTAGTTTATTGGGAATCCTCCTGTCAGTATTTTTTTCTATTTTTCATTGTTTTCTGTTTTTCCTTGAAGATGGAAACTGACTGTGCTGACTTTTCATTATCACAGTTCAGTAAGCTGTATGTATAAATGGAGTCCTCTGATTTCCTCTGTTCTGTAAAAGAAGCATGCAGTTTGAATGGAGAAAACATTTAAATCTTTCACACAAGATAAGATAGACTGTTAGAAAATTACTTTTTCTTTTAGTGCTGACTTATATTCTGAGGCTGCTCATTCCAACTTCCATGTCATACTGTCAGTCAGGGTAGTGTGACTGTGCCACCTGCATGGTAAACTGCATCCAAAAGAAATCTATGCAAAAAACAAACAAACAAAACAAAAAATTCTGAACAGTTCCTGACGAAGGGGCTCTTACTCAGGCTGAAAGAAATGCCTATGAAATTATGACTGTGACTGGAAAATATATATGGGCATTCCATATGGAAGACACTTCGCTCAGTCTGAAAGAGCACCAAGTGCAGACTAAACAGGTTAGAGTCAATTGCTCCTGGATAATTGGATTATGTGATCACTTAAGCAACTTGTGGAGCAGAGATAGGTCTTAGGAGGGAGAGAGGTGACAGACCAGTATGGAGCAGGAGAAGAATCATCAGTTCTTGTGGAATTAGAGCAAGCTGCAGCTATAGGTGTACCTAGAGTTAGTGTTATTTCTGTCATTGTTCCTAAATACTTGCTCAGCATACTGAGATTGCTTGCATAGTGTATATTCCCTGCATTTTTAGAATTACTTAGCTTTGGCATGGCAAATATTTTCTGTCAGTGGGAAAAATTATTAGAACCAAATCTGTATCTATTAAAATTTTATCAGGCCTCCCTACTGGCTTGAAAGGTAGAGAATAATTCAAAAGTTGGGTCTTGTTTGGGGTTTTGTATAAAAAAGTGGATTTTGTTAATTAGTAAAAATCATCTGATGGGCAGACTCATGTTAAGAAACACCTTCCTGTGTACCAGTTTTCCTGTGTACCAATATTTTCTGTAAAAGAGACTGATTCTTTTCAGGTGTAGCAAGCATCTAGTCAGAACTCATCATCTTGATTTCCTTTGTGGTTAATGGAAGGGGAGACAGAGATGAAGTCCTTCAGGCTGCATTTCCATACCTGCTGGTTTAGGATGAGATAAACTGTTTTCTGAAGAAGAAAGTAAAGTGTCTTTTGGGTTATCAGAGAGAGCATAGGTCTAAGTATGCACTAAGTATTTTCAGGCAGCTAAAGCTGTGGGAGGCAAATCCCACTGAATATGTCATTTGTTAAGGTCATTGTGTGGGCTGTGACATAAACTTTATGGTGTATGTTTCTTGTATAAGTTTCATTTATATTTTAGCATGGCTGTTGTAATCAAGTAGCCTTGCTGGCTATATGAACAAGCAGTTCTCTTGGCTCCTCTGCATGCCACAGGCATGGGAAATCTATAGCAAACTGTACCATTAGTGAAAAAAAAAAAGATTTTGCTTTCTTTTATTAGCTTGTGAAACAGCTCGGATTAATTGCGTGTCACCTTGTTTTCACATGAGGAGGCAGAAATTAAGTCAATTTTGTTACTCTTTCAAGTCAAATCATACGGATCTTTCTGGAGTTTCTTTCTCTGCTAACTTCTCTGAGAGTCCTCTTTTTGCCTGCTAAAATCTTACTGTTATGGAATTATGCTAAGAAACACAGCATTACAAGCTTGAGCAGTACAATAGGTTTATATAATAGCTTTGGAATATTTTTCCTGTTATTTTCCATCTCTTTTCTTATGTATGCAAACAAGGTGTTAGCTGTTACGATCACTGATACCAACTGAGCAAATGTTTTCCTTGAGTTTTCCATGCTGATGCACAGGTAGGGCTTTTGTTTTTCCTGAGCTGATAACAGCTCACTTTATCCCTAGCAGCAAGCAGCTTGAATTAATCCCTTTTGTGTGCATTGCTTTGCATTCATAAGCATCTAATTGTATTTGTTCTTGGTGTTGCATCACTGGTAGCTCCCACCCATGGAACAGTAGATACTACAGAGATACTAGAATACAGGGCAAAGAATGACCAAAACTGCTAAAGGACTGCCACTCTAGCTCCTCAAGAGAACTAGCAGAGTCTCCTGTTTGTTTCCTCTGTGGGAGGAAAGTCAGCATAGTTCTGGTTTCCTTTTAGCCAGGCATTTATCTCAATACCTAGACATGGGAAGACAATATTCATTCTGCCTTTTGACAGCTTCACCATGGTCTCTTCAGACCTTCTGCTGTCCTGAGCTACTTAGGATAAGGAAACTTTTGGATTTGACTCAAAACATCAGTTGTCTTAAGCCCTGTCCTGGCTTAAGGATTTTCTATTTTTATTTTCTATTTTCTATTTATTTTTTATTTTCTATTTTCTTTCAAGTAATTTCAAACCAAAGAAGGGTGCTTGGCTGCACACCATGCTGTAGTTTCACTGAGATTTGGGGGTCTCAGATGCTCAAAGAGCAAGTTAGATTGCTTTGCTGAGGGCATAGGTTAAAGTAGTGTTATTAGCAAACAGTGCTCTTCAGGTTAACAGAAGGTTTCAAATTTTTGCAAAACAATGTATCTGTATTTGCAGTGGAATTCACCTATTTTAGCACAAATACTTCCATGAAAATCCAAATTAGATCTCAAGATGAAACACTGATGTTTTGTTAATAGCATCTTTCACCATTCATATCTGACTTCAGTTCTGATATTTTATTTCTTCAGGATGACACAGACGTTATTTTTCCCACATCCCATATGTCCAAATCACATATAAAGATATTCAGCTCAAATATCATGGGTGCGAAACATTCCACACTGTGGGTCCAGGGTGACGTTTGGCGTGTCTTTAATGTGCTGCGCTGTTCAATTACAATACAGCAAATTTATTTTTATGCAGCCTTCTTCATTGAAAGTATGGAAAATTGCTTTGCAGTGAGTCATCTGACAGCTAAAGAACTAGAAGTCTGTAGTGATATTTAAAGAGAAAGTGGCTCAGAGCTGACAGAGTTCAAGACAGAAAAAGAAACAGAAATTAAAGAGAGGGCTTCCAACCATGGAGAAAATAGCGACAAAGACTGGTTAGGGGGAGGAGTGATGAGAAAGCCAAACACGCTGAGAATGTCTGAGACAGTTCAGGAGATTATGCATATCATTCTGAAACAAGCATTAGGCTTCAGATGTCTCTCCTGTATCGCAACAGCCTTAGCCAAGCAAGGTTGCTTTGACCCTAAAAGAATGGTGTAAATCCAGATTAGTAAGAGTACTGTGCTCAGGGCACTGTAAGGAATTTAAAAGCATGCAGGTAGGAGTCGAGGGAAGGATTAATGTACTAGAGCAAAATATTAGAAGGTGATGTTTTCACTTTGGCTGAATGTCAGGCACCCACCGAAGCCATTCCATTACTGTCCTCCTCAGCTGGAGAGGAGACTGAAGATATTACTAAAGGTTCACAAGAAAAGGGCATGGAGAGATCACTCACTGATTACTGTCATGGGCAAAACAGACTCAGCTTGGGGAAACTAACTGAATTTATTACCAATCAAAATTAGAGCGGAATAGTGAAAAGTAAAATCAAATCTTAAAACCACCTTTCTGTTCTCTCCCCCCACCCCCTCATCTTCCCAGGCCTAACTTTATACCCAGTTCTCTCCCTCCTACCCACCAGCAGTGCAGGGAGATGGGGAATGAGGGTTACAGGCTCTTCAACTCCTCAGGGAAAGGAGTCCTTCCCCTTGTCCAGCATGGGGTCCCTTCCATGGGAGACAGTCCTCCAGCATGAGTCCTTCCCACAGACTGCAGCTCTTAATGAACTGCTCCAGCGTTAGGCCTCTTCCTTAGCATGCAGTCCTCCAGGAACAGTTTCCTACAGTGTGGGTCCTCTGTGGGGTCACAAGTCCTGCCAGGATCCTGCTCCAGCATGGGCATCCTATGAGGTTACAACCTCCTTCAGGCTTGCACTTGCTCAAGTAGAGGGTCCTCCACAAGAGCATCTCTGCTTCACCATGCCATCTACATGGGCTGCAGGGTCACAGCTGCTTCACCATGGTCTTCAACATGGGCTGCAGGAGAGTCTGCTCTGGCATCTGAAGCAATTCCTTCTCCACTGACCTTGGTGTCTGCAGTGGTTTGTTTCACCTATTCTCACTCTGCTCTTCTCTAGTTGCAATTGCTTCTGCACAAAAACTTTTTTCCCCTTCTTACCTTTCTTAACTGTATGTTTTATTTATATATATATATATATGTATATATATATGGATAACTATGTTATCCGAGAGGTGTTACTACCAGCACTGATGACTCAGCCTGAGCCAGCAGCAGGTCCATCTTGAAGCTGGCTGACATTGGCTCTGCTGGACATAGATAGGGGAAGCTTCTGGCAACGTTTCACTGAAGTCACCTCTGTAGCCCCTGTGACCAAAATCTTTTCATGCCAAGTCAATACATAGAAGAAAACTGGTATTCTGCAACGTGTGGTGTTTAAATGTGTAAGGATTTTGTCAGACCGTGAAAAAGGTAATTCCAGTTAGTTAGACAGCAATTATTATAGACATGAATATGGACTTCAGCAGCAATGCACTCAGAGGGAAAATGGGTTTTGGCTTCTGACCAAATCTTCCTTGGCTAGTGCTAGAGGGCCTAATCCTCAGAAGTGAGTGTGTGGGACGAGCAATCAGTTCAGGGGTCTGAGATTACTTTAAAATTTGGGTTTTGTGTACAGGGACAAGACCTGAGTAAAAAGCTGGCTTTTGAAGAGCAAGAGAGACTTATTTCCTGTGACCTCTGAGGCTTTTGAAGAATTAGGTAGTAAGGAAATTATAATGTAGCAAGGGAACAACGGAACTGAGGGAGGCTATTAAAGAGATTAGCGATTACTTACCAAGGTCACTGTTGTGCATGCTTTTCCTCTAAAGCTGATGTCCAAAACTGAGCTAGCAGTAAGATACCCCAAAGGAGGAGAATGTTGAAGGAGGAGAAAAGAGATGAGTCAGAAACAGATGTCTGGTGTTTTTAAAGCACAGCACTGTCATGAATGGATATCATCAATATAAACACTATCATCTTTCATTGAAAATTATGTACATTCTTCTTGTGTTCCTGGTGAAGTATACCAGCTGGTGGTGTGGGACTCTTTGGGGAGCTCTCTCATGTCATGTTGTCCAGTCTGCCCATACTGTTCTTTGCTCTGGGGATTCTTTTGACCTCACTCTGTATAGAATCATATTTTCCTTAAGAAAGTAAATGAGATGTAAAGTATGTAGCATGAAGGAGAATATAGTCTTTATTGAAAGCAGAAGGGAAAAAAGCTTGTCTTTTTAATGCATTCAGAAAAGTTGACTTTGACATTGTAGTACTGAAAGATATTGTAAGCATAAAAGTAAGGTTAGAGCCACTCAGGTATCCCAGAATTTGAAGGGTGTCATATTTCATTGTATGCAGTTGTAAAATGCTTATTACAGATCTTCTTATTTACAGCTCTCATGTCTCTTTTGAATCCGCAGAAGAGGAGTATCAAGGGCAAACCAAGAGAAAACGCATTCGAAGGAAGAAACAAAAGAGCAGTTTGCAAATCTCTAGTAATTTACAAGGAGAACAAACAGATTTGGGAATGCAAGAGACTGTTGTTCAAGACAATTTACAGCTGCAGCAAACAGACAGTCCCAAAATAAGCAAAAACAAAAAGAGGAAAATGAAAAAGAAGCGACAGAGAGAAAAAAGGAGAGCAGCTGGCTTAGTAACAAAAACTACCAGTGTGGATTTTACATATCAGCCTGACAAAAACAACACAGAAGAAGCAGCAGGCTTAAAAGACATAGGTGAAAAGGCAGATAGCATTCTGGACTTCCTGCAGGCAACACAACAAATTTACTTTTATGACAGTATGTACCACTCTTTCTCTTTTCTTTTTATGAGTATTACCACACAGGGGAAAAGGGATATGAATTTATTACTGCTGTAAAATGGGATAAAACTACTAAAGAGGTGTCTCTCTTGAAGAGAGACCTGAGAAGAAGTAAAGCATGTGAGTACCAAGTATTTGTCCCACTTTCTGGTGTATACACGAATATGAAAGAATTCACATCAATAGAAAAAAACTGTGGTTCTCTGTCTTTAAAAATATATATGATGTTCCTTGCTCTTCTCTTTAAACATTCCAATGCACTTGGGACAAATTGTTAAAATTCCTTTCCCCTCTGCAAGCAAACATCCAGAAGGATTACTTGCTTTCAGAGAACTTCAAATAAGGACAGTTGCTATCCTAAACTGCTTTCATGCTTAGTATCTCTGAACCAATCTACTTATCAAAATGTTCTGCTTCCCAGGAGGAGATCTATTTGTATTCTGTAAGGAAATCCAGACAGCATGTAAAGAAACAGGAAAGAAAGATACTGTTGGCACTGGGAAAGTATATTGGCATAAAATGCTTGTGAACAAGATGAATGGGAACTGATGCTCAATGCACATTCCCTAGTACTTTCAAAAGGATTGCATGGATTTATCCCTAATGGCCTATACAGTCTTCACTGGTTACTGTGGAACTGAATGGAAGATATTAAATAGCTTACCCACCTGTATTAGTCCATCTTAAGGCAGAGCTGTCAACTTCTAGTACCATAAAATTAATCTTTTGGCTACAAAATTACTGTAAGAACCTTGTTAAGGTGACATCAGGGATTTAATTCTAACTTTTTCAAGATTTATATATAGAATTTTCTTTGATTAATGTCGTTTTTTTTTTCTTGCTGCATCAGGTCTTCATATTATGCCTAGCATTTGAAATCTATCCTACTTTCTGGCTAAGGTATTTCCATCACCAAAATTAAGAATTTTACTATTTTGCCATATGGCTAAGGAGATGCAAGCTAAGCTACTTGCATTTGCTGTAGTGGAACTCCACAGAGACTGAGCAAGATTGCAAATTCTTCAAGTTCTGCTGTTAATACATGACCCAGAACAGAAACCTGATGAATTGTCCACAGCTGTGTTGCATGTTGATTGTTAAGAAAGAGTGTGGCTGAATTTCCAGCTTTCCTGCAAATCAAATTTTGGTAGTTTTTGGCAGATTGACTGGCTGTAGTTTTAAACCATCAGATTGGAGTGTTGAGCCAGTGAGGACCTTGTAATCCACAGAGAGAAATTCTTAGGTGAAAGGAATTTCATCTGCAGCTGAGATATGACATCTAAATCAGAGTGGGACTAACTTTCTTGTTAGGCAAATCCCAGTTTATATACAGATCTGGCATGTTGGTGTTTGCCTTTTCTAGTTGAATGACTTTAACACTCTGGGTTTTTTTAGATAAAATTGGAAGCCGTTGCTTTTAGCTGCATTTTCAAATTGTCACATTGGATTATATTTCTAGTACATAAATTAAAAATCTGAATGGGGAAAATTCTGTATTTCTCAGGTATCTTGCTGGTAAAAAACCAGAATTAAATGGACAGACAACACATTGTTACTGGAATGGAAGAGAGAATTTATGCATTAGTACTGTATAAACAATTGTACTGGGTGTGGCTGAGTTCATTTGTGCACATCAGCCCCCAAGTGCTTTGGAAAGATGTTGAAAACACACCAAAGTTTTGGCTACTGCTGGGCAGTGCTGCCATCTTATCAGCACTATCTGTCCAACATTCCCCTCCGTCAGGGGCCTTGGAATGGGCAAGATCCTGGCAAGGGACACAGCCAGGCCAGCTGACCCAAATTAGCCAAGGGGATATTCCATACCAGATGATGTCAGCTCAGATATAAATGCTGTGGGAGAGAGGAGGAATGGGGGGCATTTGTTATTTTACAATGTTTGCCTTCCAGAGCAGCCACTACATGGGCTGAAGCCATTCCCACCCAGGAAGTGGCTGACCATCACTCACTGGTGGGAAATAGAGAATACACTTTTTTTCCTCTTTAATCATGTGTGCAAACATCTGCTAGTTTGGGTTGGGTTTATTAATCTCATTTTCTCCGCCCTGTCCCACTGGGAAGGGGAGTGATGGAACATCTTGGTGGGCATCTGGCATCCAGCCAAGGTTGACCCATTACAACAATGTATGTCCTTCTCTGCTGTCTTGCATGCTGTAATACTTGCTTTTTAAATAAAAACATAAAGATGCAATACCAAAGTAATTGTTTGCCTCCAGAAGTTCTTTGCAGTAGTTCCACAGAGTTGCTCCCTCCTCCAAATGTTTGTGCAGTTTATAATATATTGTGTGTAGGAAGAAGAAATACAGTGCTTTGGCCACAGTAGAGGTTTTTCTTCACACCTTCTTTCTCTGCTGACTTTGAAAATTTGATTATTTTTGCATTCTTATCATTATCAATCCTATTGCCCTTTTTACTTACTGTTTTTTGTAGTTTTTGCTTTACCATTGCTTAACAAAAAATGTTTAACAAGCTACTCTGCGGTACCTGATACGTGGTTGTCATTTGTACTAAAAAGGAAGATGCTCTCTTAGAAAAAAAATGTAATTAGGAAAATTCTCTGAATTCACTGAATATTTTTAACATAGTTTTCTAACTGTTTTTGCAGAGAAATCAGAATGCAGAGATGCTACTGTTAATTCAGCAACTGCCCAAGACCTCTTACAATGTCTTGAATTTCGCACCATCTCTTCCTCAGATGTGATTCATCTGCATCAGCTGAAATCCCTTGTATTGCTACAGGATATTGAGAGATTGAAGGATGCTTTGAAACAATTCCAAGAACAATCTATGATGTCTCCTGGTAGGTACTATTCACTCATGTTCACACGCTAATATTTTTGTATGCATTAAAATTCACATTACTTTTTTTTTTTCCTTAGGAAGATGTAAATAATGATATAATAGTAAATATATGCTTATACAAGATTGAAAACATAACTCCCACCAAAAATACAGTGATATCCCTATTTGTTTACACTTAGTATAGAAGCTTTTCTCACTTTGCAGCCACTGCAAAAGACAGGATGCTTCAGGGTTTCAATCAATATTTTTTAAATCTGAAGTGTTTTAAGATTTAATCATATTTAATGCATATTTTTAATACATTTCCATGGTAGACTTTTTAAATTGCAGGAATTAATTTGTTTATCTTAGGGATTTCACTTCTCCAGCTAAGGATTAATTTTACATGCATAAGTATCAATAAAACTCATTGTTTTATTTCTTCCTGGTCACCACGTGGCTTCTTAATTACACAGACTTTGCAAGCTAAATTTTGATTCAAAGTTTTGGTTTTGTTTTCATATCAACATCTGGTTTAAGTTTCTAAAAAATACTGTTGATAATGTAACAATTTAAAGTTACTCTTTATAGCAAATTATATTCTGAAGTCATTCATAAAAAAGAAAAATTACTGTGTTACTAAATTATAACCCCTGTAATTTTAGTAGAATCTCTTATTTTACAGTTACTAGTTCTTCAAGTGAATGTAGGATCAGCACGTAGCCCACATGAGGTACGATTCATTTTCCATGTAGTCTTCATTTAAACAGTCATTGCTGCCAGTCATTAGAGCTTATGTTGCAGCATCAGACAAAAATCTACAAGATGTGCTGAATTTTCTTGCCTCCCAAAGAATTTAATCAGAGTTGTGAGCACCTGGCTACAGCATGAGAGAATCTCAACCGTTTTAGATTGTACCCTTAAGTCTTCAGAAGAGTAACAGCAGAGGTGGTAGCAGTGTGGTAACAGTGTAATTAAGATCATAGCCATCAGAGGCTTAGCAACAGCATTCAAAGAAGAGACATCTGCTTGTAACTTCAATAAATAATTTACACCATGATAGTGGCTAAAGATCCTCATCAAGACTGGAGCCTGCTGAATGCTGTGTGTTGGACAGAGAAGAGAGAGAATTCCTGCCTGTGGATTCAGATCTGATACATTTTGAAAAGGATGCTCTTAGAGAAGTACACATGTATTCTTTTAAGGGTAGATATGCAGTGTGACAACCCTTAAGGTTCTGATGGATGTGAAGTATCCACATATACATGGAATGAAATCCTGCTGTGTATTCCATGCCTACAGTCTCTGATCTTAATTATAATCACATTGTCTCATTGGATGTAATACATGTGTGCAAACCAAGTAGAACTCAGCAGGAATCATGGAATTGGTATTGCCCATTATCGAATGAACTAATTCAGCTTTTCTTTATTAAATCCAAGTGGAATTGAAGTGACAACATTCAGGATATTCTTTACAGGCCTTATCTAACTTTATGCAATACAGTTGAAGTTCTTTTGGGATTTGCAGCCTTGAGACAAGTTGCTCTGTTTACTTTTGTATAGCAGAAATGTCAAAATGAAGAGATAAAACAGAATCAAATTAAAACCCCTAGTTTTCCAATGTATGTATTCATCACTTGAAAAAGCAAAAAACAATTTTCTGAGTGATTTTTAAAATTCAATAATGTTTCTGCTGGTACAGCCTGGAATTGTTTACTCTTCCAGTTGATTCAGTTGATTTTTTTCCCTAGTAACTGCTGTCACTCTGGGCTCAATTTTAATCTCATTCCAAGTTCACAGTGCTGTAACCATAGTAGTTTATTTGATATTCATGAGGTAAAACAACATAAGAAAGAGGAAAAATACATTCTTATAAATTATTAAAGGATAATTAAGTGCCTATTAGTCATTAATTTTCCTCAGCAGACTTTAAAAAATACATTCTATTTGTAATTCTGGAAGTTCAGTGAATGAAAATAAAATGCTCTGAAATTTTACTTCACATTTGATCTTTTATTATACCCTTTTTCTCTTTTTTTTTTTCCTACATTTGGCTCAAAATCAGGTAATCTTTGTCCAGTGTGAGGTTTTTTACATTTTAGTTTTCACTCCCAGTGAGCAAGTGATAAAAGTTAAGAGTTATTACAGAGACCTTTGTAATATAATACCTTTCTATAATAAGAACTTGAATTCGTTTATACAACCTTTTTTGTATTCATGAATTCAAGTTCTTATTATAGAAAGGCAAGTTAGGGTTGTTTATGAAGGTAAAAATGCACAATATATAATAGTCATCTCCAATTTTTTTATGGTTTTGTCTTACTAACTTTCCTCTCTTTATTTTTATGGGGGTAAGAAGTACTAGAAGGAAAGGTCATCCCATATTAACATGATAAAAAACCCCTTGATTTTAGGAAGGTGCGTTATTTTTATAAAATAAACATTTATTCCCTGTAGTTCAAGAAATAGTATGTTAACACTTTTTCCCATGGTTATGATTCTACTTAAGATACCATCATCAAGGAAGTCAAGATAGGTGCTATGTTTTGTTCAATTTTATCTTTAATTCCAGGAAGGGAAGCGTAAATTAAAAAAAAAATAAATAAAGAGAAGTGATGCATCTCTTCATATAAGTGCGCATTCTCCTGTAGAGAAAGTTACAAATTATCCATACCATTATGTCTTTTATTTTGTCATATATGGGTGTTATGGTTTCATCCAGCTTTCCACTGGGGTTACCAAATCCCACTTAGCAAGTTTATGTGTACTGAGGAAAAACATCTTTATAATAAAATGCCACAGTCTGCCCCAGGTCTGCAGATTACAAATTCAAAATCACTGGTTCAATACCTTCATTTGGTATTTCCTTTGCATCTCTTAGCCCATTACTCAGATTGAAAATCACAATGCATCCAAAAGAATAAAGAAACAAAAAATAAATTGTTATTTTATCTTAACCTCTTAGATCCTAATATTTGCAGTCATATTGAAGAAAGTCCTAACAAGGGTGATGGTAGGTCTGATAAATTTTGCAGAAGGAAATACTAAGGAGATTCAGACACGAAAATTATCAACAGTCGATATTATCTTTTAACCCTTCATTTAAATAAGAAATAATACTTAAATGAGAAAACCTCTATGGTTCAGAGGTAGTGGTTGTTATGTTTAGTTGTCATCCTCCATCAACTTACCTTGTATTTTGTGCTTCAAATACTCCAACAAGTTGCCTTTGACCTTGTAATCAGACAAAGTTGAGGCTGGTCAGGAGTGTTCCTGTGAACATGGTGGTTTAGAGTGTCATTGTGCTCAGTCTGTAAAAGGGAACAAAATGTCCTATTACTAGTTCCATTTACTTGGGAGTCTGTAACAAAAAGTAGGTGCCTCTACCTAAAATCTTCTGTAAGAGCAGGGAAGAGAATGTTTGGAAGTTACATGGATTTCTCATGATTGGGGGCTTTGCTGATCTCTGTTAGAAAGTGTGTGGCTATTAGCAAAAGGAAGCCAGAGACCTTCATGATCCTCCACAGTGGAGTGGGAAAGGAGAAGAGCTGTGACTGGAAGTAATGCTCCCTTTGCAGGTTGGAAACTAGCTTTGGAAATGAGAGCTACTTAATTCCCATTTCACATCAATTATTAAAGCATAGGTGATCACCTAATTAAAAATAAAGTCATTATCTCCTAATTTATGAACTCATTTATGAACTTCTGCTCATCAACTTCATTCTGTTATCTATTAACATTTTCCCTTTGTTGGTTAGTTTCAAATCTCAAACATACTCTTCCCTTGTTGCCTAGGAAATTATCATTCATGGCAGAGCTAGAAGCTTCTTTTAACTGCCTTTTTTTGGAGAATTGTCATTTATATAAGTCTTCATTGCAGGGGGAGCTACATTTTGCAGACCGGAATTAATATAGTTACTGTGTGCCAACAATGCAGAGGCTGGGATATACAGAGGCCTTAAAATGATGAAATTTACACTTTTTTAAAATGGATGAGCATTCAAAGAAAAGGAAATTTGAAAACTGTATTAGCATAATGTTATAGAATCATCTTAAATGTGATTATTATGTGATAAGCACTGCAGAAAATCCTATCATTAAAAATCCATAAAGTCTCATAGGTAATCTCTGAATTAAGACAGAAGTCATAGCATTTTGAGGCTTTAATGCAGCTATCTGTACAATATGACTCATTCTCAACAGGGGCTTCTAAGAGTGTAAGTTAAATAATGATTTGTGAAATTACTCTCCAGACATAAAGAAGCCTTGCATATATGATCATGTCATTTGAATCTCATTTTTTCTGAATTATTGAACCATAACAAACAGGAAATTTCAAAGTGTACGAGCAAAATTGTGTCTCATACAAATGACCTCCTAAAATAAAATGCACCTGCTTATATAGAAATTAATAGCTGTTAGTCTCCAGTGTCCATTATCTGCACTGGTTTTACTGAAATGTTCATATTGAATGGAAACAGATGTTCACACAAGTCTTTTCTTAGTGTTAAGAAATGTCATGGAGGTATTTCATGAGGAATGTGTTTTCTTTGTTTCAGATCTTGCCAAGGTAGCCACATCTCTGTTTCACTACTGGATTACAGATATCCTTCCTGTGAAGAACAGGAAATAAAGTTTTAGCCCTGTGTCCATGTGCACAGGATCAAAATTTAATATACAAACTCTTTACCAAGTAGCAATTATTCAGGAAGAGCAGTGTCAATACATATTCTACACCTTCAGGTAAATTCAATATTTTTCTGTGTTACAAACTTCAGAAGACAATAAAGGTATAACTACCATGTGATTTTTGTGATTGGGTTGGTCAAGAGTATGGCCTGAGTCTTCAGCTACATTAATATGTAAATTTCACTTTAGGATATGGGACTTAACTGGAATGATAAAGTCTCTATCTGGAATTTTGTTTAAGAAGTACATTATTATAATTTTTGTGTGTAAATTTTCATTCTTTTTTGGAAGCCATATTTCTTGACATTTTTTGTATATCTGCTTGCCTGGAAAACAGAACTATATTTTTTTATATTTAAACCTAAGCAACAATGTATCTGAGGAATGTATTTTTGCTGAATAAACTGCTAAACTGTGGACATAGCTATGTTTCCATATGTGGGTCGTGTAGGTCTGTTTGGAATTATGCAGAAACTTCGATGGCATTTTCAGAACTACTCCACGGCTCAGCCTGTTACAGTCCAGTGGGTTTCACTGACTTCAGACTTAGGGGACTGGGTTCTCTCTCCCTGATTACTGTGTAATCTGTCTACTGCTGTGTAATATTTCTGCAATTGAGTTTCTCCAAGTGTAGATACTACAGTAAGTAATATCCATGCTTGTAAAATGTTTTGGAATAATGAAGAAATAAGTGCTTTGTGAGAGGCTCTTCTCTCAGCTCTATCATTCATCTGACAGGTGATACAGAGCAAACTGTGTCTTTATATATAGGTGTGTTAGCTTTGTCATCAGTAAGATAGGGACAACATATTTAACTCCTCCAACATGTGCTTGGAGATACACTACTGCTGAGGCTATACAAACATTGCATGACTTTTTTTGCTTTGTTTTTTCTGTTTTGTTATATTGCCTAGTATATCTCATTGCAAGGCATTGGTTTAGTGAGGCTGAAAATTTGTAATAAAAATAAAATCATAAAATCATAACTCTTTCTCATTAATTGAAGAAATTAAAAGGGGTTTGGTGGTACACCAAATGATTGCAGGTACAGAAAAATCATTCTTATGGTTAAGGGAGCTTTGCAGTTCTTCAGGATTGGAAGAACTTGAGTTTGGTCTGTACTCTGGTAGGAAAGGTGTATAAACCAGACTTTGCGGAGGAGAAAGTAGTTGTGTGTTCCCTTGTTTTAATGTTCATTTAAACATTAATAGAACTTTCTAATGTTTAATGAATTGCTAGCACATAGACATTGAACTGTAGCTGTGGCTTTTCACTGAGATCCTGTGTGCCTCAGTCCCACATCTGGAGAAGAAAGAAAACATCATTTGAATGTGAAGCACCTAGATACTCTTAACTGACTCATGGGAAATTAATCACTTCATCCTCATTTAAGTTTGAATGTCACAGAGTAAATAAGGCCTAGGAACTGCAAAAAGGAGTACACAACTCATTAGGTAAACATCATCTGTGCTAAACACTGAATATGAAAAAAATAAACAAGGTCGTGTAATCAAAGACAGACTTTTGAAACACAAGTACAAAAGAGATCAAATTAGGACCACAAAAATAACTAGTGTCTGCATTTCCTGATAGTTAACTGACTGTGCTGAAGGAGGTGGTGGGGCTGCTGCCTTGAGTAGGCCACAGCACCTGGCGATGGCTCCTCCTTGTCCCCTGGTTGGTGTGCCTAGAGATCTGGATGTCAGTGTAATCTGACACGTTTCCACGTCTCCAGGTACAGACAGTAGCAGTGCTTAAGCACATAGCTCAGGAGCAAACACACACAAGGCTCACATGGCTGACTACACAGCCCTAAGATGCCTTGAATGGCAGGACAGCCACTCTCCTATCTCATGGATTTGCTGGGCCCTCGTGCCTGCCTATGGCTCTCCTGCACACCAGCCAGTCCACCCTGGAACGTACTACCACACATTCACACAATCATCTCACAGGCACTCATTCACTCCTGTCACAGCCTTGTTTATTGCTTTAATTTCTCTTACTTATTATTTCTCTTTCAGTGTTGGCCATTTTTCATAATCACAGAATGGTTTGAGATGGAAAGGACATAAATATCATCAGGTTCCAGCCCCTCCTGCCATGGTCAGGGACACTTTCTACTAAACCAGATTGCTCCACATTGAAGTGATTTTTTAAATTCAGTTGAATTTTTTAATAAATGCATATAGAATAGCAGATTTTTATATCTTTGCCAAACAGAAATGTGTTCACAGAATCACAGAATAAGTAAGATTGGAAGGGATCCCCCACAGTGGGATCATCTGCTTCAGCTTTACCACTAAAGCAGGGTAAAATTTTGTACTATTCCAGTGAGTAAAATTTCACAGCTCAGAAATGTATTTTGCTTGAACCAGGTAATAATGGATAAAAGATTACTTTTGGTCTCTCTTTTTTCCCTTTGCTTTATAAGAGCCTTACATTCTATGCAGAAATCAGCTGTCCCCAGCTAAGCAAGCCCAGGAGCAGTTTCTGAGCTTAGCCAGTTAGTCAGTGATATCTGATGTCTTTGCAAATGACCTGTGATAGGAGCTGAATTTTACACTTACCAAACCTGCCACTGTTGCACTAACAGGGATTATAAAGAGGATAAAGTATGCTAAAGAGTTTAGACAATTGGACCACATTCAAGCAGATAAATTGTAGATTGTCATTGTAGATAAATGCAATTGCATTTTGTTTCCGAAACAAATATGCCAGACAGTGGTCTGCTGAACTGCAACATGCATGAAGACTCTTAAAAGCAATGCACGAAAAAAGACAGCAGAAAGATCTAGTTTAAAAGCAAAAGAAATGGATATTACTCGTAATTTCAATTAGGGAGTGTACTAAAAATGGTAGGGGTTCCATAATTGACATTCTATTTGCAGTCCAAAAGATTTCATACATCACAATTTTAATACTTAGTCACTTCTCTGCACTGCTTTTCTAGAGAAATGGTGCTCAATCTCCTTTCACCTTTTCAGGTTTTTTTGAGCAGTGGTATCACAATGTGGCTGAGATAGGAAAACTAAAAAATTTAAATTATTATCTACCAGTGAACACTGCTTTTCATTTCACTATACATGGCTTAGAGCAAGAAACATTTATCCCTTTAGATTTTCATGCTAAATTTAAAAATGGCAAAGGAGATGGCCTCGAATTTTTTGCTTCTTCAGCATCATTCATTTTAATGAATGTGCTGCATCATGTGGATTTACTGAAACATGGAAGAGTTTTTTAAGTGGATTTTGCATCAGAATACTTCTGGCTAAATTGTAAATAGATTATTATTAGCATATATCAAACTTCCATGAAGACGAAACTCTAAAATTTTGGGTTTCAAACCTACGTGGACTCCAAAAGTAGGAAGAATTTAAGGATCAACTAGAAAGTAATGTGTCTTCATGGGTTAACTTTCTAGTTTACATTATTGAACAGTGCACAGTAAAGAAGGAGCAGCACGCTGGGAGAGAAATCTGCTCTGATTTCTCTGATGAGTGGTCCCTTACCAGCATGTACACAGAAGACTACAGAGACTGAAGTAATTTGAGACACCTGTAGCAGTGGATAAGCTGGACATTGCACTTTTATGCAAGGGTATGAGTTCAAAGCCATTATCTCTATATATAGGTACATGTTTTATTCTTAAAATTGCCTTAAGACTTTAATTTTTCTCCTTTGTGGATATGTAGTATGGGAATCAATCTCTAATGTTACAAATTTTTACTGCTTTGTAATTGGTGCAATATTTTAGGGAGCACTTTACAATCATGTAGAGGTATAAATTGCTTAATGTGTTTTCTGTGGTAGCTGGCTTTTCTCTCCTGAACCAGTGTGGGGAGTTACTATTCAATAGGCTGAATGCCTGAAATGTCATCTGGGGGGAATAAATAACTTAAAGAAACCCAAAAAAAATGCAAGGAAGGAAAAAAGTGATGAATGGCAGCATTGAGACAGAAGATTTTTAAAGTGTCTTTCACCAAAGAAAATACTTTACCTAGTAATACCATGTATATCATAAAACCAGTCCACAGACATCGGGTGGAAAGAGGTGTACGCTATGAATGTACAGTATCCTACACATTGGGCATAATAGAGAGATTGGTAGTGCAAAAAAGGTGGCAATCTGTAGGATTGGGGAAATGTATTATATTTAATATTCAGGGAAACCTCAGGTTATAGCTATGCAGGTTTTCTAGTTAATTGCTTCAGCCCTGGGTTATTCCTAAGGAGGGCTGTATTGCATGTGTTTATGCAGCTAATTAAGTGTCACTCTTTACTGCTTTGTCCTCTACATTGCATCTGAAGAAATTTTCTTTGTTATTTTAAACTGTTAGATGTATGCAGGCCTAAGGGGAGGGGGGGACTAATATGTATTTTAGAAAATATTAGATTATATAATATTATATATATAAAATTATATGTATATATTCTATTATATATATAATTATATATATATATAATTATATATAGTATAATTATATATATTATATATATTCCAATATGTATTTTTAAAAAGCAGAAATTTAGATGTTTTATTTGTTTACTATCTAAGAATCTAGGGAAAAACCTATATATTCTATGATTATTTGAAACTGCATATGCACCATAGTCAGTTCCAGTCAAATATATAGCTTTAATAAGACTATTCTCTGAGTGCTTAGCTTTATATAAATAATAGGCTGTAGTCACTTTAATGAACTCCATACTCTGGTAAAGTTTATAAGCAAGCTGTAGTTCTCTTTTACATTATTACTGCAAGGCTACGTCCTGTCTTAGGATACATAATGGACAAAAAGAAGTGTAATCTAAGATTGAAGAGGAGTGCACAAAACCAGAATATTTCTTTTCTTTTGCATCAACTCTAGGGTGGCATACATTACATCAAGCAAGGGCTGCTTTTCTTCAAGATCTTTGCCATCTCTCCATCCTTCATTCAGTGCACAGATGATTCCTCCATCCCTGTCATCATCCTGTGTTATTAACTTCCATCATCCATTTGCCATACTTCCAGTTTTACACATTTGTGCTTTTTTCCCACATTGCTTTCCACAACTCTACAGCGTAATCTTTCCATTGACTTCCTTTCCTTCTTTAAAGCTCTCTTTTGCTGTGATCCTGCCCAAAACCTTGGCCAAAACCCCAAGCCTGGTCAGAATGGTGCCTTACTGTGCTGACTAATCTTGCCTTACTGTCTGTGTGCTCCTACATCTCCCAGTTCTCGCTGCTGTTTTCTCCTTTCCTAAATGCATAGCAGTTTGTTGCAGGGTTTTCCCTGTTGCACAGCACCAGCAGAGCCAGTTCTACCATGTCTGAGATGAGTGTGCTCAGGAAAAGCAATAGACCTATCTACAATGGAGAACATGCATGAATCTGTGTGCAAGGCTGCTGATTTGAAGTTTAAAGCGGCTTCATAATTTTACATTGTGCACGTGATCAGTCGGTAAAATGGGGACCCGGTCCTCCCCAGCAGGTGCTCTGGAGGCACTGTTCTTCTGCAGCTTGCTAAGGAGAGCTTGGAGGCACGCAGTCATTCCTCCTGTCTACAGTGTAGCTTTTACCATCTGAGGTGCCTGTCCTAAAAATCATCCTAATATGGGATTAAACAGCCTGATATAACTGACTGCTGCTAGATACCACTTTAAGAATTGAAATGATGGTACCAATGAGAAAACTTAGTGCTTTATGTTGACATAAACAGGTAAGTCATGAAAACATCTGCATTGCAGGCATCTGGATCTTGTTTTAAAAAAAAAAAAAATTTAAAAAGGGAATGAAAAAAAGATCATTTACTGCATGTGAGAAAAGGACAGGAATGTGTGTGTTGCATGGCCAAAACACCACTTACTCCTGATGCTGGTCTGGCAGTGGCAAGCTCTTTCAGCTTGGACAGGGCCATGACCCCCTCTCCTTGATGCTTTCATGTCTTCTTGTGGGAAGCTACTGCCTGGGAGTGGTAAAAGGGGAAAGGAGAAGAAGAGTAGGGAGCTGTTGTATAGCTATGCTTGGAGTTCGCCCAACACCAAGGAGATGCTTCTCCTGTTTTTCTTGTTACCTTTGTGCATGTGATCATGCACAAAGCAGTCTCCACCATTTCTCAAGTAGACTGAGTAAGTTTGCTGTGTGATTCATTCCTCCCCCCAGTGGCAGTAATCAAGTGAAGTGACTATAAATGCTCAAAGAAAGTAATCATTTCTAGGAATATTAAACTGATCAGCCATTACCTGGATTCTAAAGAAGGAATCAATACCAAATATGGCTTTTTGAGAATCACAGGTGTCGCCACTGAACTCTGTAGACGTAATGATAGCTGTTTGATCTCTGTGTGGCATGTGGGAGCTTAAAATGAAGGTCATGTTCAAATCTGATTGGAATTCAGGGAAAGCTGCTTGGCTTATTACCATTACTATAGTGCTGGATTCTATTTACTTTAGTAAACAGAATACTTGACATGTTATTCAATTACATCTGTGATTGCAAACTGACAGACCAAAGTTCATGGATTTTTCCAACCACATTAAACGAAGTACGTGGCACAATGTTTCATTTAGCCTGTCTGCTTAACCCTTTCACCTTAATTCAATTACTCAGAATAAAATTAATGTGTAAAATATTAAATAACTCTAAATTTCTAAATTAGAAGGCAGTGCAAGAATATATTCATCTCGATGGGTTCTGACTTACATTTATTACTGTATGATTTACAATTTTCTATGGATCACATCATTATCCAGATGGCAAAAGTCAGTCAGAAAGTTTTTTCTCTACTCATTCAGTAAATGGATAGATTCATGGAAGGTAAGGACATGAGATTATCTTCTCTGACCTCATCTAGATCCCTGGACATAAATTTTCCCTTTACTTCAGGTCAAAGACCAGTCTGACAAAAACATGATTTCTGGTTTTTGCTGAAGGAAGTCGTGTACAGAGACAGGCCAGTTTGATTTAAAGACATCAAGGAATGAAGACTGACCCCTTCTTCAGTCATTTATTCCAGTACTCAATCACTTTCATGCTTAAAATTATTTTAAATTTGAATTTGTCTAGATTTAACTTTCAGCCATTAGTTCTTGGAATGTTTTTCTTCACTAGATTAAGTAGTCCCTCACTAGCTAGTATATTCTGTAAAAGTTTTTGAACACTTTTGAAAAGGTTTTGTAATCAAGCTACAAGGCAACCTTCTTTTTGACACTTGTAAGTATTATCTCTTTGAACTGTTTGATTTAAGGCATTTTCTCTAACTTCTAACTTGGTTTTGAGGCTCCCTCATACATTCTCTCAATTTTTTTCCCACCATTTAGGAACTAAGCATGCTGGAACTGAGCATAGAAACTTAGCATTCATTTAAAATCTCAGAAGTGCCAGCTTTTGTACTCGCTGTTTCATTGGTTTTGGATCAATGTATTGACATAGGATTGTATAGGAAATCCATGTTAAATTATTTTTAATTGTAGACAAGTACTCTTGAAATTTATTGCTATCTAGAATTTAGTCCTTGGTTCCATACTCCATGTTCATGAATGCTTTTCTTTGTGTTTGGCTGTATTAAATTTTTTTGGTTTTTTGGTTTTTTTACTATGTCTAGATTAGTAAATGATGGATCATTTTGTGTGTCTGTACTGCTTTCGTTAGTATTGACTATCTGCTAATCTTGGTGACAACTGCAAATTCTACTGGCAATGGTTACATTTTCTTCCATCAGTAAGAATGCTGAACATGTTAATTTCTAGTATTAATCATGGGATTCAAAGAGAAATAATATTATTCAGTCATGACTCCCTGTTTGTACCTTCTTTTAGAAAACAGAAAACTGAAATAATCTAGTGGATTTCTACTGTATTTAACATGTGTTTATTATATTATATGCTCTTTTTATTTTGATCGGAAAGTCATGTGGCACTAGGTGTAATATTTGTCAGCAAGTATTTCTTCAGTTTTCTACAAAAACAAGCTTTAATGTTTTTGAGATAAGGACAAGAATCCAAACTAAAGACGCTGAGAAAAAAACCCAAAAAAAACCAAACCCAAAAACAAACAAAAAAACCCCTTCTACCAACTGTATTTTAAAATATGTTTAGGGTGGAAGCAGAACAATTGAAAAGTATTCAAAGTAAATAGCCTCTCAAATTTATCTTAGGTACTTTCAATTTGTTCCTCTGTGGGGAATGATTTGCATTAGTTAAGAATGATTGTTGTGTAAGATTCCTTATTTTTAAACATCAAGTGAAAATTATTTTTTTTTCTTTTCCTGCAAGTTGTGATCCATCGTTTTAGTTACAAAGGTGTCTATTGTTTTTATTATCTGTTGTGTTGCATTTCTTCCAGCTGGTAATTGAAGAAAAATATCTGCAACAGGTTCATTAACTGCAGATGAATAAAACAGATTTGAGATGTGGAAGTTTGCTTCCAGATTCCCATTCACAGTTCTGTAGTGGGATATGTAAATTTTCAGTTCCTTACAAAAGCAGTTCTCTGAGCAGATATCTAGGCTGCAGCACGAGCATGTTAATTGTCAGCATCAGCACTGGTTATCTAAACCCTGAGATAAGATCAATGTAAGGATTCATCAGAAATAGTAATTGAACTGTGGCTGTTCAGTCTACCTTGCAGACAAACAGGATAGAGCCTTCAGCTCCCAGGATCCGGCTCACTGCTAGTACAGAACACCTTGCAGCATTCCAGAAGGTTCCTTAACTCTCCCCTACACTAGAAGTCTTTGGGGGGAAAAAACATTTCTGTCAAAATGCCCTGTTACTATCCTTTCTTCCAGTCTGATTCCTTTATGCATAGGGAAGAAACATCAAGGTTCAGTATCAAGACAAAATCAGTTCAGGTGTACTTGTCAGGCTACCTGAGGCACGAAGACTTTGCTGACTCTTGTGTTTCTAAAAGTCCCCTCTCCACCTACATTTTCCATCATTTGCAAGGCCTTGTGTGCTGGTTTGATATAAATCCAGCCCCATCTAGGTAATGGATGCAAACAAGCCAATTAGAAAGGGACACACCTCTGTGAGAAACACATTTTAAAACGAAAAGCCCAGGAAGAAGCTCTCTTTCCTTCTGGCAGGGCTCAGGGTAACATCCCAGCTCCGTGGGCCGGGTCCCTTCCCTGCCCATCCCGGGAGGGCTGGGGCTGGAACACAGCTGTGCTTGAATGCCCCCAGGCAGGAGAGAGGAGAGGCCAGAGCCCGAGATCCTGGCTGCTCCCCCAGCACAGCCACCATGGGAGATCATGGGGGGAGGCCGGAGGCAGCCCTGCAGAGCGGCCACGGGGCTGGAGAGCAGCCCTGGGACAGGCATGGCCCAGCCCAACCTGGCCCCTGTGTTCAGCCCCAGGCCCTCGATATCTTGGACCAGCCCCAGCGAGGCTTGGAGTGCTGCACCCTGCTCCAGCTGCCCGGGTGAGATTGTGAGAGAGCTCTTGGACTGAAACTCTCCTGTAAGCTATGGCAATGGACACTAATTATCCTTTAAACTCATTGGGGGAAGGAATGTGCAGTTGCAGACCTGAGCAAAAGGTATCCATGCTGAACAGCAGATTATACAAGAAGTAGGAAAAGAGAGAGAGAGTGGTGATGAAACCATTTGCCTGGAGGGGAAGAAGAAGATAGCATCTGTATCCAAAGATGATGATGATGTTCGAGGTAGATGAAGATGAACCTTTGCTTTTGAACATTCATCCTTAAAATATAATATATCCTATGCACTGGCATGGCCCCTAAGCACAACTATGGGAAGGTTGTGGAAATGGGAAAGATTTCACAATTGCAGATTCCCAGGCGGCTGATATTTCATGGAAATTGAAACCACAAGAAAACTGAGAACTGATTCTTGTGGAGAAGTCTCCATGGTTTGTCAAGAGAGGCTCTTCTCCCTAAATGAACTGAAAGAAAGACTATTCTAGAGGTGGTAAACTGAGTGAAAATCTTTAGGTTTTGTTTCTCTACATTGTTGGTGGGGAAGGAAAGAAAGGTGTTGGGGGAGGAGAAATATTTTGAAGGTTTCACTCAGATTCTCGTAATTCTTTTAAGCCTGTCAATAAAGGTTTTTTTATTCCTTTTGAAGTGTTAAGCCTGTTTTGTTCTTCTCCTGGTCCTATCTCACAGCAAGAAAATGAGTAAGTGATTCTAGAAGGTGCATGGACTTCTGTCACCTCTGAACTGGCCACATTATTTGGTCCTGGGAAATCAAAATTGGCAAACTAAAATTACTACACCTTGCAAAGTGAAAAGTGATCTCAAACAACCCTGCAGGTGCCACAGGGTGAGAATTTGAACATGGGCAGATCCTGGGAAGTAGCTGGCAATAGTGGCTTATGGTGGTGTGAACTGGAGGGAGGGAGGGAGACGCAAGTGTAGCTTTCCCCTTGCAGGTTGTGATGGTGACCCACACACCCATTCTGCTCTGTGCTTGACAGTGTGCTCGTGGGTAACCTGAGACTTCTACTTTCAAATGAGAGCAGTGGAAAACTTGGGAGGTGAAAGTCACAAAGATAGATGACATTGAGCATGTATTTCCAAGAGGATCGTTACTCTTTTGAGAAGCAGCTGCGGGTCCTCTCTGTCAAGCTTGGTGCAGTTCCAGCTGTGTGTGTAGGAATTACTGGTGTCCTGAAATCATAGTTGCTTCATACAGCAGTCTCTTGAATGGTATTCAGCTTGAAGATGACCAAAGAAAAAAGCAAAATCATAAAAAACCCATAAAACGATGTTTTAGGAATCCAAACAAGACCAAATTTTGCCACTTCTTTTTTTTTTTTTTTTTTTTTTTTTTTCTTGTTGAGCCCATAAATTGTGGTTACCATTTTTTTGAATATCCAGGTCCTGTGGTTTAACCACATTCGGCACCTAGTCACCACACAGCCGCTCTCTCTCCCTGTTAGCAGGACAGGAAAGACTCAAAAGAGCATAAGTGACAGTTTAAAGACGGATGAACAGGTAATGCAAAAGCCTCGTGCACAGGGAAAACAAAGAAATAAATTCATCACTTAACACAGGCAAGCAGGTGTTCAGCCATCCCCAGGGAAAGAGCTCCCTCACACGTGACAGTGACAAACACCATCACTCCAAACTCCCTCCATCTTCCCCCCTTTACACGCTGACCATGACCCCACATCCGCTGTATCAGTTGGGGTCAGCTGTCCCCTCCCAGCGCTCTGTGCCCCTCCAGCCGCCTCACTGGTGGGGTGGGGCGAGCAACAGAAAAGGCTTTGAGTGTTGGAGCAATGCTCAGCAACACTGGAATGTCCTAATGTACTGTAGTGGGTTGACCCCGGCTGGATTCCAGGCACCCACCAAAGTCTCTTTCTTGCTCCCCTCTGTAGCTGGACAGGGGACAGAAGATAAAACAAAGGGTTCATTGGTTGAGAGAAGGACCAGGAGAGATCACTCATCAAATACCAACCCAGGCAAAACAACTTGGGGATATTAATTTATTAATAAGAAAATCAGCAGGATAATGAGAAGTAAAATCTTTAAAGAACTTTCCCCTACCCCTCCCTCCTTCCCAGCTCTGCCTCCTCCCCCAGCAGTGCAGGGTGATGGGAATGAGGGTTATGGTCAGTTCAGCACAGGTTGTTTCTGCTCCTGCTCAGGGAGATGAGTCCTTCCCCTGCTCCAGCGTGGGGTCCCCCCTACAGGAGAGAAGCTCTTAATGAACTTCTCCAGCGTGAGTCCCTCCCTCAGCTAACACATCTCCCCAACTGCTGCAGTGTGGGTCACTCTGCCATGGGGTGCCATCCTTCAGGGTCAGGCTGCTCCAGCCTGGGTGCCCCACGGGGTCACAAGTCCCACCAGCAAACCTGCTCCAGCCTGGGCTCCTCTCTCCACAGGTCTGCAGGTGCTGCCAGGACCCTGCTCCAGCACGGGCCTCCCACAGGGTCACAGCCTCCTCCAGGCATCCCCCTGCTCCAGTGTGGGTCTCCTGCATGGGCTGTGGGTGGATCTCTGCATCCCTGTGGCTCTCCATGGGCTGCAGGGGCACAGCTGCCTCACCATGGGCTGCCATGGGCTGCAGGGGAATCTCAGCTCTGGCACCTGGAGCAGCTCCTGCCCCTCCCTCTGCACTGACCTTGGTGTCTGCAGAGCAGTCTCTGTCATGTGTGTTCACCTGCTCTTCTCTGGTTGTTTTTACAGCTGTGCAATAACTTTTGCATTATTAACTTTGTTATCACCGAGGTGTTTTCATCATTCCTGATTGGCTCTGCCTTGATCACCAGTGAGTCCCTCCTGGAGCTCTCCGGCATTGGCTCTGCTGGACCTGGAGGAAGATTCTGGCAGCTGCTCCCAGGAGCCACTGCTGTAGACCCTGCACTACTGAAACATAGCCACACCATTATCCCATACAATTTTCACCCTGTTTTCAGCACAAACCCAAAACAGCCCCGCAACAGCTTGGGAATTAACCTTACCCCAGTCAAAACCAGCACTCCAGGATATGCATGCTACCTGAAAAACCTACCCTACAAAAGCATTCTGCTGACAGTTGTTCTTTCTCTTCTTTGGGTTCAAATCTGAGCCCATGGACCTGGATATTGTCTCAGTGCATGGAATGGTGTGCTGGCAAAGCCTTATGCCCTGCAGCATTCCTTATCCCCTTCCCAATCCAGTAGCCTGAGTTTTTGAACAAGAGTCATTACAACCAGGCATGCTGTGCTCTGGGATGCCCTCAGGCAGCCGAGATGTCTGCAATCCAGCTCTCAGCTCAAGAGTATTGTGCACCAGGATATTAACTGCAAAACTGGCAATATTGCTTTGGTGCAGAGGCTTCCTCCAGGCACCCACAAGACAGATGGCTTTATCAGGGCACAGCCATTCACCTCTGCATTGCAATTGGGAAGAAGTACAAGCAAATTTCCAACTATCTTTGCTAAGCAATTTTACAGCTGTCTATCTGAAATTAAAGCACCCTCTCTTGGTTGTGCTTTGCATTTTTATAGTGACTAGCAATCTTCTTTCTACAGTGCTACGCTCAACCTTCCATTGGGTTTCTGATGCTCACAGAAATATGTGACACTAGGTTAATGAAGATGAGTGCTTCAGGCTGTAGGGAACCAAGCAAAGGAGAAATCTCTGTAATCTGTATAATTGGACACTTCTACAGACAGTGTAAAAAACAAATCATCTCTAGCAGGGAAAGGCTTTTGTATACAAGTACATAGGAAGGTATTGATCTGCACTGCATGGAAAGCCTTTGTAGAGCCCACACAAAGGGCAGTTTCCCACCCACAGCCCACCAGTGCCATGAAATGCACAGGTCTTTGAGTAAGTATGATCCAAGGATTGAAGCAGTGGGTTTCTCAGTAACTGAGTGTCTGTCCCACTCAAATGAGTGGGAATCCATGAAAGCATCTCTTGAGTTGGAATGATTTTCCACCCAACTCAAAACTGGCCAGAGGTAAGTTTTAAGATGAAGCAATCAGGGCATGTACATCCCTTGGCAATTGTACTCCTGTTTTCAAGTAATTTTGACTCCAGTTTCCCATACATGAGAAACATGCTTAAAGAATAGCACCACCTCACCATCAGGGAAAAGCAGAGGATTGAGATTTCTATAAGCTGTGAAATGAGAGGAATTTACAGTCAGCTCTGAAAGTAACTTCCAGGTGGGAGAGTCTGCTACTGCAGTTCTTAACTCATGGAGAAGTTGTGCACTGAAAGCAGTCTCTGCATCCAAACTGGAGAAGTCTGACAATCAGTAAAAATCTTGTTGGCGAGACTATGATAAAGGAAAGAGGTCAATCAGTAAAAATCTTGTTGGCAAGACTATGATAAAGGAAAGAGGAAAAAATCTCAAAGTTTTTTTTTTGTTTTTTTTTTTTTTTTAACCTTTGTATCTTAGTGCAGTGACTCCACATTCATTTTCTGCTTTGGAGAAGGAATATGGGAAGATGGAAGAAGCCCTTGCTCTAACTCTGAGTTAGAAGAGAAAATCCCAACAGCTTGTATTTTGACCCTTGATTTGTCTGGGAAGACTATGGAAATTTTGGTAACAGCACAGAAACATAACTGAGAGGACTCCATACAGAGGAATGAGGGAAGCAGGGAAGAAGAGTAGAAGGACACACAGAGCTCGAAGGGGCTGTTTGCTGATTCTTCATACAGAAACTTTTCCTACTTTGTACTTTTTTTGCCCTTTCCTGTAACTTTTATAAGTCTGCTTCATCCTTTCAAAGATGAGAGAACAAAAACTGCCCATCTATTAAAAATGCTGGTTCACCACACATTTGTCGAAGTGTGCTCTGATTTGTTTTCTAGCCCTTTTCAAATAATTTGGTTGTTTTTTCAACCCTGACCTAGTATGGAGCTGACATCTTCATGGTATTGTTTTATATTTATGAACAGATCTTTTCAGTTTACGTAATTATGTCCACCATTTTGCGATATCCTAGGTGGAATTTTATCTGCCATTTTATCTCAAGTTGTGCATGATCATAGTGCTTTTCTGCAGCTTTGCACAGTCAGCTTTTGATTTTAATCCCTGTGATAACTGTAATGGAATCAGCAGTCTCTGTTCTCCCATTATTCATCACCTTTTCCAGGTCATTTAAGACTTTGCTGAGCAGTACAGATCCTGGCAAAAAGTCCCAAAGGATCGTGTTGGTGATTTCCTTCCAGTGGGAAAACTGCATTCCTACTTTTTTCCTCATATTTTTAAATTGCTTATTCATTTAAATTAGGTTCTTCTTAGCTCATGAGACCTCCTTTTTAAGGGCTTTCTTTTTCTCCATTTAATTGTAAAAATGTACTTTATTACACCTTGTTTGCCTATTTGCCAGTTCCTCAGAAAAGTGAAAAAGCCAGTAGGCTTGTGAAGTGTGTCTTCCTTTTACGGATGCTTAATGGAGTGTTCCCCAATACATTTTTCCATGTGTCTGCTCATTCTGTTCCTTACAGTGGCTTCTACTGATTTGCTGAACAAGAACGTCATGTTCACCCATCTGTAGTTCCTCAGATCCCCCCCTGGAATGCTTTGTAAAAATTAGTCATTTCCCCACCTTCCCATCCCCTGACAGAGACGATTCCCAGGGAGAGGTTACACACTGCGGCTCGCAGTGGGGTTATTTCATCCTTCAGCTGGTTTAGAGCTCTTAGGTGAATTCCATCTGCTCCTAGTGAGTTCTTAGGGTTGTTCCCTGGGAAATGCAATCTCTGAAGAGAGAACTCCAGGCTAAATCCAGTGGATCGTATTTAAGTGCAAATGCTCACTGCTCTGACCCTCATTTTGTTTTCCACTCTCAGGTAATTTGAATTCTGTTCTAGTAATTTTTGCTTGGCCTCACAGACATTCACAACATCAGAATAAGGACCATCTAATGAAAAAAAAAAAATAGAAAAGGTGCTCTTTGAATTAATGCATTTGTCATGCTTTATTTCATATTTATTGCTGCATATTGATGAAAAAATCTTGCAGTGTTCAGCAAGAGACTTCACAACATAAGACATGTACCTTTACCAGGATTATGCCTAAAAATAGACTATCAACAGTGTTAAATAGCCACAACTATGCTGGTAGAATGACATGCCAGAACTAATAGATGTCTTCTATGGGATTAGAACACTGAAACTGGACAACAGACAGTAAGGAATGGGAACCATGTATAATTAGCAACGTGAAGGCAATGGCAAGGAACCAAAACAAGGGAACATACCAGAAAGAAAGCAAGAGCAAAAATTCAGCTAGTAAGGCTCCCACTAAAGTGTGTGATTTAATTTAAATCTTTGAAAGATTTTCTGTCATAGTTGGAAAGCTCAAGTAATTTATATCTTCTTATATTTCAGTTTAAAGTCTTACAAGGGAACTTACAGACCTTTTGTGGTTTTTGTGCCACTTGCCTGTTGCATTGGATACACACAGCATTCTACAAAATACATGTAGGATTAATCCAAGCATTTAAAGTTTCTAAATCACAAACCATTTTTAGATGTTGTAGACATAGATATCCACTGCCACCAAATGTAAAAAACTTTCCTAGGAGACCACTATGGAAGACTCAACAACCTCTGGATGTCTAAACACAATTTCTAATTCAGGAATGGTGAATGTCAGTAAAATTCTACATTTTCATAATAGCTCTACATTCATTTTAACAGTGATCAATGTAGAAAAAGTTTAAGCCCCTCAAAAAAAATTTTATACTGGGGTTTTTAGAAGGTGGAAGAGGTGCTTCTGTGGAATTCATTACTCAATTTATAAAGCCATGTGCAATACAGTAACTTAGACATTTTGACTGTCTGAAAATTCTGTTTGAAAGGCACAGAGAGGCACCAATGAATTCACTGGCTGAAGTTGTGCACTTCTGTTGTAAATCAGTGCTTTAGAATCAGAACAAAAATTATAGTTACTTTGAAAACTTTGAATGTATTCTTTGATACATTCATGCATTAATCCTTTTCTGTTCCAGAGTCCTGGTACCCCAGATATCACCACTGCAGCTATAATTTCACACTATGGCTGTGCTCTGAAACAAATGAAGTATGTGCCTAAGTCACAAAAAAAGCACAGCATTGCTGCATGTTGGGGTTGTTCACATACACAAAATATGGCAGTTCTTTGCAAGCCATCCAGTCATTCACAGGCATTGTAGGAGATCTCACAGCCGCCTATCCTCATTTGCAATACCCAAATACCTGGAATTCCTTGTCAGAAGGCTGCTTCCTAAGCTCTCTCACTCATGTGATCCTCAGGAACTTGGCGTGTGTGTAACAGGGTTGCAATGGGGAAGAAACACAAGGAGAAAGAACCCTGTGCAATAGCTGGTTGCATACGCATCTGCTCATGGGCACAGTTTTACTCATGAGAAAATTTCCCAGCAGCAATACAGCACTTTTGTATTCTGTGATCTGTCCAGCTTTTTACCAACAAATTCAAATTCCAAAGAGCCTGAGCTCTGTGTGTATGTGCAGTGGGCAGGTTACAAAGGTTACAAGGGGCAGTATTTATACACTGCTTATCCAGATGCCCAAGACACCTGAGGTGCTGTGAGGAAACCTGGCATGACTTGGAACCCCCTGCAGATGGAATGAGGGATGCCCATGAGGACACGGAGTATGACCGTCCAGCTTTTAATCTGGTCAGCCACAGAAGCAGCAAAGGGCACGGCATGGAGAGTCCTCATCACAGATTGTAATAAAATGTCTCATACCAGCTCGCACAGTGAAAAACACCCACTGTGGGTGGCCAGCCAGGAACACATGTTCATCCTGGCATGGGAGCCAGTGTCTGGTGGATGTCTTGATGTAGATACCCATTTTAGTGAATTCTGGGGAGTAGAGCAGAGGAAGAGAACACGCCTTTCTCCTTAACAAGCTTGCCCCTCTTTGCTCCTAAACAGATGGGAGATTGCAGGCTGTTCACAGGAAAGAGCCTAATGCCTTGTTTCTGTGCAATATAGCAGTCATTGTATGCCACTGATTTAGACCAAGAAATAATCGACTGTCATGGATTAAAAACAGCTAAGTGGTACACACAGTCAGAGAGTGCATGTGCTCTTAAGTAATGATGTGTCTTGCAACTAGATATCTACAGAGGAGTGCCACAGGCTTCCCACTTCAGATCAGCAGTGCCTTGGTAGCTGAAGAATGGCTTTATGTTAAAGGATGATTCCCCACCTTCTTCTCAAGCTGTCAGGACTGCATTGCATGTCCTTCAGTCCTTGCTCATGGAGTGTGTGTGCTGAATACTGGGACATGGCAGGAGAGAGCATTGCACTTGTGAGAAAAGGGAATTCTGTTAACTGTTTCCAGGGCTAACCGGGACTCTGGACCTCTGCTGGAAGGCTGTCCACTGCCTGCCAGACTCTGCTGTGCAATGCTGAGTCTGCCCTGCTTCCCAGAACAGCAGCTGGATGGGCCTGTCCAGCGGTATGCACCCTGACGATTCTCAGGTCAGTGAGCACAGCTCCCAGCCCATGTTCCAGCTTGTCTCATGTTGTGCTGGTTGATCTCTGAACCCACCACAGAAGCAGCAAGGCATAAAGTTGTTGCTCCAAAAAGACATTTGTAATTCTGCTATACATTTTAAACTGGAGCAACTTTCCAGGAGTGTGTATGAAGTGAGACAACAGGAAAGGGCCTGTGACACAATGCCTTGCACAGCAGAGGCAGGCAAGCTCCTCCCTGCCCATAGCTGCTTGAACAATTTTCTGTTGCAGTCCAACCTACACATTCTGCAAACTTGTTCAACGCATTAAGATGGACCCTAACATAAGAGCTGCCAGTGGTTGGTATGAACACAGCAGCACCTTTTCAAAAGGTGCTAGCTTCTATTAAGGTCTTCAGACCTTCTTCCCTTAATGTTTGTGGATTTAGGTTGGGTTGTTTTGTATTTAGTTAGTTTTTTCCATTTTGGTTTTCAGTTGTGAAAGGAATAAATTCATCTATACTAGTACACATCTGAGCAAGAGAAAAGATGACAGCAAGTTTTCTCATCCAACTGATGGCTCATGGATCAGTAGCTGTCAATGTGTAGGGCAGTGGGACATTGGAGATTGTCGCCCCAAAGATGATGTAGTTGCATATCAGATCAGATAATAGCTGTTTATGAAAAGCCTTCTCTTCAGCCTTCTCATCTGTTTGTTTTTCTATGGCCACTTAATGTTACTGGTGTTGCTTTCCCTTTATGCAGACCTCTAATGAGTGGCAGGAGATGAAGCTTGGCTACTGACCACATCTAGTAGTTGGGGAGTGAGGCAAAAATCAGTGCCCAAAAGACATCCTCACTGCTTGTCAATATCTGAGAGGAAGGGTTTCATGATCCTCCTTTTGTAGGTTAAACATGGCTTCTTCTTGTAATGTATGCCTTTAATCTGTTTTGGTCATCTTAAAAGCCATTCTTCATAACAGCTTCAATTTGAGTTGTCCTGCTGTAATCAGTGGGGTGCAGTTCATACCAACTCACTGTACTATTGTCACTTCCTGCCCTCATCTTAACATAAACATTTGAAGTAGGTAAATTAGAATGGGAATTTAGGCCAACTATTCCAAGGCAGGCATCTGTGTGAGCCTTATCTGGAGTTAGGTGAGAGGCATCTAGCCCCGCTTGATGCCTGACAGAACTGGGTTCCAGATGAACTCTGGAGCAGGACCTTTGTGCTTTTCCAGCAAGGGTAATGCTTATCTACTTTTTCTTAGGAAATACTTCTGGATTTTCCCCCCTCCCTGTAATTTCTCATACATACAAATTGCAGCATTTTCTGATAAAATTTGCTTCCATGAAATAATTTTTCCTTTTTCCATAGCTGTAATGAACTTGATTTTTTTTGCTATTATTTTGCTCTTACATTTTTGTCAGTTTCTATTTTTTTGTCCCTCAATGACATCAAAGCACTGTGGGCAGGCAGGCTGCAAACACAGGAGTAGCTGTTTGGCAGTGGAGCTGTGGGAAGTGCAGGAGTCAATGCTCAGCAGGAAATAAATGAATAGTTTAAACTACTTCAATGGTAACTCCGTAAGCCTCAGCCACACAAATCTCTTGCTGCTGTGTATCTGTAACCTTAGATGACTTTGAGGACTAAACTCTGCAGTCTATAGCTCATCTACACAGCATTGCAGTCTTCTTTTATTGATGGTATTTCCTACTTCTGTCATCAACATATTCCAATACATCTCCTTAATTCTGTGCTTTGTGAAGCTGCTACTGTGTAATGCAACAATACAACTAATGTTCCTGTTCCTTGCCTCCCTTATGATCTTAAAATTCATTTACCATCTTCACATTTCTCATTTGCACGGTGTTTTGCTGCAATGCCTACAAAAATTTGGGAACAGTCTGACTGACTATAAGTGAGCTGAGAATATTGCTTCACATGCCAAGCTATACGTTCTCTTTGTTTCCCTGTGCTTCTTCAACTGGTGGCAATCATCTGCCTCCCCACAGATTCTAGGCTCTTTGGGGCAGGACTATGTCTTCCTTCTATAAGCTAACAGAGCTGGCAGTTTAGTTACCTTTTTTTAAGGCAAAATTACTCTTAGCTTAGCTCTAATTTTTGAGTAATGCACATAATCATTTGCAAGGACATGTTCTCAAATCTAATAAAGTGAATGATGTTAAAGTGAAAAAGCCTAGGATTAGTCATACAGCTGTGTGTTGAGGAAGATCTGGTGGTTTGTTTTCTTTATATGGTTTATTTTATTGATTTGCCTGCAGTGACAGTAGTTTATGTTTACTCCTATCCTGCACAAAGGGCTGTTAGTGGAAGCCGTGAGTAGGTTCAGAATTCTGACGTGTATTCCACCAGCCTGGACTTTAAGGATTCTTAATTTTGGAAACTACTTCTTTAGTTAAATATCTGGATTGTTTTCAAAATTATGACTTTCAAATGTCATATTGTTCACCAGGTATAGAATGAAAATGGCACAAGGTTTATGGGAAGCCTTCTTTTAAAATTCTGTTCCTGTATCAGTGTAGAGAGCCTTGAGTAAATCAAGCTTAATGGCCCTCAAAGCCAGCAGAGAGTCTTGCTCTAAACCAGTTTATTGTTCAGGATTGTGACTGCACGTAGGCAGTGCCCTGCAGTGTTCTGCCTGCAATCTGTACCCATGAGGAGGGAGCAATAACGGAGAGATACCAGCTCCAGCCCCTTGAGCTGGTGGGTAACAAGAAGCTGATGCCTGTCCACATGCCCATGTGCCACCTGCCTGAGGTGCCTTGGGGCTGCCAAGAGCCTCCTCCTGTCTGCAGGTGTGCAGCAGCCTTCCCCTGGATGTGAGGGCTGCTCCCCCCAGCCACCTGTGGGGCAGCATTGTCCCCTCCTTGGTGTCACATGCTTGCTCTCACCTTGTCACCACCTGTTTGAGCAGCTCCCAGAGAGGCTCGTGTCCTTTCTGCAGGGGACTTTCTGTGGTGAGCTGGCTGCACTGGAGGGGAGGCCTGAGGGGGCTGCTCACCTGAGCATCTCCACCACATCTTCCTGTGGTTTAACTCATGCACCTGAGCTTGCCTCACTCCTCCCTCCCTCTGCTGCAGGTTGGCTGAATTTTTTTCAGAAAAAAAGGCAATGAGGGAAAAAAAGCAGCGGGGGTAGATGTAGGCAATGGACTCCTGTGTGTGTGGGAATCAGGGCCTGCTAGCATCCAGAGTCTCAAGTGTCCTAGGCCATTGCCACTCCAGATTCCACAAGGGTCCACATGGCAATGGCAAGAACTGACGAGCAGAAGAAAGCAGCACTGGACCCTCTCCTGAAGAGGAATTTCTGGTGCTAGAGCTGGGATAGAGAGAAATGCTGCTGTAGCTGCCCTATTGTCAGGATACAAATAAATATGCTAGGAAGTATGTGGAAAAATGAGCTGGTAAATAAGAATCATTGTATGGAGCACAGGAAACAAGGAAAACTGGGAAAACGAGTCTGGTTTTAAGATAAAACATTTCTAAGGATCTGAAAGAGGATTCTTATGATGCGGGAATCATATAACCATTAAAGCTGGGAAAGACCTCTAAAATCATAAAGTCCAGCTGTCAAAATAATCAGCTGCCTGTGTGTGCTGGTCTCGCATAAACCCAGCCCATGGAAGTTGATTTTTCCTGAGAGGAAAGGTTAAAACTCCCTCTGTGCCTAGCAGAATCAAACTCCTGGCTGGCTCTGAAGACAGGCATTCTGACAAGCCAATTACAGAGATGAACACACCTCTATGAGTACAAGTTAAAAACAAAAGAGCCTGGCAAAAAACCTCTCTTTCCTTCCAGCAGGAGCTCAAGGTAACACCCAGCTCCAAGAGGCCGGGGCTGGGCTGAGCCAGGTCCCATCCCTGCTGCCGGGCAGGGAGAGGGAAGAACATCAACCTGCGGCTGGAATAGCAGCAGCAGGGGCCGGAGAACGCCTGTGCAGCCCGGACCCCCAAGAGTGCTGGCATAGCCCCGGAGCGGCCGCTGCTGTTCGGGCCCTGCTATCCTGGCCCAGTCCCCAGTGCAGCCCGAAATACTCCACCCTGCTCCAGCTGCTCGGAGAGATAGTAACTGTTTAGTGCCCAGATAAAACCTGCAAACATCAATTCTCTTTTCCGAGAGAGAAAAAGGACTGTGAGCACATGTGGATAAACAACATGAAAACATCAAGGTCATTGAAGAAGTGGTGAAGTCTCAGATGAGAGGGATGGAAGATAATGCCTCAATTTTGGACTGAAATTCTCTTATAAGCCATAGTGAGGGACACTAAATACCCTTTTAAATCATGTAGAAGCACTGGGGGGAAGGCACATTCAATTGTAAACCTGAGCAAAGGTATCCATGCTAAGCAGCAGATGTTTAAGTAGATGTGATTCTATGAGAAGCTGGAACAGAGAGAGATAGAAGTGACAAAGCCCTGTGCACTTAGAGAAGAAGTAGAGGCCTTCTGTTCTCAGAGATGATCTTTGAGGTAGATGAAGATGAACCTTTGCTTTTGAACATTCATCCTCAAAATAGTACCCCATGTATTGACATGGCTCCTAAGCACAGCTGTGGGAAGGCTGTGAGGGTGGGAAGGGCTTCGCAGATGCAGATTTCCTGGGTGGCTGATATTTCATGGAAATTGAAACCACAAGAAAACTGAGAACTGATTCTTGTGGAGAAGTCTCCATGGTTTGTCAAGAGAGGCTCCTCTCCCTAAGTGAACTGAAAGAAAGACTATTCTAGAGGTGGTAAACTGAGTGAAAATCTTTAGGTTTTGTTTCTCTACATTGCTGGTGGGGAAGGAAAGAAAGGTGTTGGGGGAGGAGAAGTGTTCTGTAGGTTTCACTCTGATTCTCATAATTCTTCTAAGTCTGTCAATAAAGTTTTCTTTATTCCTTTTGAAGTTTTAGGCCTGTTTTGCTCTTCTCCTGGTCCTATCTCACAGCAAGAAAATGAGTAAGTAATTCTAAAATAATAACTGGTCAATACTGAACCAATTTGGGTTCGTATGCTACCACATTAATTGGTTCATTGGCCAGGAAATGGAACCAAAAGCACTACACTGTGAAAGAGAACCTAGCAGAGTCTGGGGCACATAGGGAAAGTGATAAGTCCATGAAGGATTACTGTGTAAGTATCTGAGGCATTTTTCTGAGGGTGGCCAACAGCACAGCTTCAAAATCTGCCGGAAGAGCAGGGGCCGGTGCTCCATGTGCAGTGTTGCTTGCACTGAGCTGACCTGGGTGATGCTGTCATGAGAGCCCCTGCTCCATACTCTGGAGAAGCAGGGACATGATCACTGGCAGCATGGAAAGTTTTTTGGGGAGTGTCAGTCAAGAAGGACCTTTTAAGAGTGTGAAAATAATTTATTTCTGTTGGTTGATTCCTGCTGCATTTGGGAAGCAGCACCTGCTGGTCCCAAAGGCACTGGATTCCAGCAAAGGAACTTGTAATTCCATTATTGATTTGTCCTCCTAATGGAAAAAAAGCACAATGGTGAATATTGACAGCAGAGTTCAAAGTATCCCTTGTCTTTAATATTGGGAAGGAGGTCAGCATACCACTTGCATTCCTAGCTGCTTGATGCTTATTAGAAAGCAGTGCCTCCATCAGGCAGGGAAGGCATTAGCAGATGAATGAAGTGAGCAGTGTACACAGCACCTGGGATCCCTGTGTTTGTGTCAAGAGGTCTTTGTGGCTTGTTGTCCAGTCCCTGGCCCAGAAGGGGCACATTTATCTCTGCAACCTGGCAGTCAGGACTCAATCCTCAGAGGCTTGCACTTCAAAAGGAATGGAGGCAATCACTTGTTTAATCAAAGTTCTCCTGAAACAGCCTAGGATGGTTATTCTTGCAGAGTCCTTGGGTATGTAATTCAGATTTTGGTAATATCTGCAATTACAGAAAATATTCTACAATCCAGCTGTGCTGCACATGGCCAAGAGATCCTTTTAAAAGACAGCTATGTCAGACATTCTTTCCTGTCCTTTTTATTTCCCACACAAAATAACTTGTTTGGAAAGCTCTCCCTTTCTGAAAGCCGTGTCACTGGAATCTCACTGCCCTTCTCCAAATGGAAAGAGTTACACACAAAATGGCAGAAATTTTGCAGCTCCTGAAACTCTGATACTTCAGTAAGGAGGTTTGTCTTTGAATGTAGGCAAGGCTACAAATTTAAAGGAATGTCTGTGTTCTGCATATTTCTAGAAAAAGGCAGACTGCATGATTATCCTTGTCCTGCTCTGGGCAGCAGGCACAGGCCCTCTCCTGTCTGGGAAAGCTGACATGGGGCATACAGTGAGAAAGAAGAAAAAGGCCTGTGACTTTTCCTACTATAGGTTTTCATCCCAGATGTGCTTGGGCAGGTACTGATAAGCTTCCTGTTAACTTCAGTCAGCTCCCAGTTTTATGTTGATTACTTCCTGTTAACACAGTATTTCCTACAGCTGAGTGATGCAGTGCAAAAGGTTTAGCATGGGGTCATTCTGAAAATTTCATATTATAAAAAGAAAGAACAAACAGATCGGCAGGTTCCCAGTCTCTTGCTTTCAGAGAAGTTGTGGAAATATTCAAGGCCAAGTAGGATGGAGCTTGGAGCAGTCTGGTCTAGGGGAAGGTGTCCCTGTGTGTAGCAGGGGAGCTGGAAGTAGGTGACTTTCAAAGGTCCTTTCCAACACACACCATCTATGATGATGATTTAGATTAATACTATAGGACGAGTTCAACTCAAGTTATCTTTCTTTTCTTTTCTTTTCTTTTCTTTTCTTTTCTTTTCTTTTCTTTTCTTTTCTTTTCTTTTCTTTTCTTTTCTTTTCGAGACATTGTTCTGTTGGTGCCACAGGGTTGGTGTGCTACAAACATGGTGCAGTGAAAGGAAAATGAGACCTTCCCACTGTGTGCTATGTAAACCAAAGCCTTGGAATAAAACAGAAGCATTCCTTTATGTAACATTAATTAGGCATCTGCTGAAAGGAAGATGAGGAACCGGTATCATTGTGGAATACCTGGAATGGATTATTTCTCCAGGTGGAATCATGTTCTGCTCTTTTAGAGCAGGAATATTTCTCAGAGATCTTCAAGCTGCCATAGCAGAGACCATAGGGGTGAAAATCAGCACTCATATCTGGAACACTTGTAATGAAAACTGGTGTGGGCTGGATGTGCACATTGGTGCTCTACTGATTTACAACACCTGAAGATTCTTACCCTGCATGATTAGAAGTAGGACTGCAACTGGAGTCACATTCTGCCTTGCTATTTATATGTAAGACTCCATATATTGAAAATCGGAAAAAAATAGCTTTCTTAGCAAGGTCTATCAAATGGACACTACTAAAAGTTGGCGACATTTATTTTGTAGATTATATTTTACCACCATTTCTCACGTAGTGTGCTATATGACTGCAGGAATAGAACTGAATTCAAGCTCACTACAGTGAAAAGAGATCACAGTTAACAAAAAGTAGTAATATCAGTAAGTATCAGATTAGGTATTTTTAGTTTCAAAGAACTAGCAGCAGAAGAATGCACTAAACCATGCATAATGCTGAGTGAAAGGGAATGCTATCAGAAAAGAAGTCACTTATTTTTAAATGTGCCTCCAAATAGCCCTGTTATATTAGCACATGCTTTCAACTTGGGTCATGGTTGCATTAAGCTGCCTACCCAGTCAGGTCATCCTGTGGGTATAAATATATGCTTTAAGTTATATAAACGCCATCCAATCCTATTTGCATTGTCACTCCACGACACAAAATGCTATAATGACCTCCTTTTCCTGTGTCCAGTGCTATCTATAAAGCAGGCTTAGGTCCTTTTCTTATTAAGGAGGTCAGCTCTCTTAATGAGCTTTAGGCATTCCCAGAGAGTTTTGCAATATTGCAAGACATACCTGGCCCCAGGCAGGACGGTTGCAGCTCTGCCAACACCTAAGCAGTGCAGACAGATCCCATGTGACAGGTTATGCAACACAGTGGGGCTTTATATACCCCAGGCCCTAGAGCATGGAAAGAGCTCGAGGGACAAGAGCATCAGGTGAGCGAGAAATGTTTGCATACTGTGTTTCTTGGGGTGCTTTTGGCACTGTAGCAAACTTCATTAGGCTTAATCTTAATTTTCATGAAGACGTCAACCTGTAAAACATCCTGGGGCTTAGTAATGTTTTGTGTGTTCTGTTCTAGAATTGTAGGGGCTGAAATTCTACGAAGACTCAGAAATCATGGTTATTCCTCTCCGGAGAATGACACCTGGGTATATAAGGTTGCTGCAGGTATGAAATTTCTTTTTTTTTTTTTTTCCTGTTTTTAATTAATTTTAAAAAGACTTCTATTTCTCTTGATCAGGTTGATTTTATTTCAAATTATTGCATGACCAACCCAAGGGAACACTGGTTTCTTGTGGGTGAACTGACATAGCTAATAAAATAATAACAAAATAATTAATCCTCTGCTGAAAAGCAAATGAATTATGACATTTCTTGATAATTGGTATCATGCTGGAATACCAAATGCAGAATGTTTGGAAGGAGTTAATTCTTCTGCTGTGCTTAAACAGAAACTGCTTCTCCATAATTTTCTCTTGCAATGGCTTTGTGTGTTTGGGGCAGTGGGAAAACGCTAATGGAAAGAAGAATGCGACTCGGGTGACCCATCAGTGAAACACTTCAGCCAGCTTCTTGGCCATGATAAGGAAACCTCAATCAGTATTGACCTCTGGAACATTGGGAAATCAGACTGTCAATCATTATGTGAAGAAAACAAATAAAAGCATGTACAGAAAATGTTTTAAATCAGATGAATAATTGATACTAAAGCAGCTATGTATATATACACCAAACAACACAGAAGAATTCCTTATTGCATTCCATATTTTGATATTTACAGAGTATCCATCCTTTTCTCTGGAAAATGTCCCAGCTCTTAGCACTTTGATCTGCATCCAGAATCATAGACTGTAGCAGCTGAGAGGGGATAGTTGAGTGGTTGAAAGGCTGAGCTAAAGATGCTGTGTTTCAGCCCTAGCCATGAATTTCTTTCACTCCTTCCTGCATATCATTTGATATCGCCTTACACAGTAATTCTGTTCAAAATTTATTTTGTCTTTATTTATTTTTTGACTGAAGTAGCCACACTCAGACACATTTATCAAGGTCAGAGCACTAAGCTCTAATTCTTTAAGCTCAATAAAAAACCTAGAATCTGGAAGTGAAAATGAAGCTCCTTGCAATTTGTTGCTCCGATCAGTGAGGCTATGCTTTGCATGCTTGGATTGCAAGGGAAAACATTAAAAACAAACAAACAGACAGACAAATAAACAAACAAACCATTATTTGAGGCCTAGTAATTTTTTCACTTAAAGAAACCAAATCTAGGGAGAGAAAGATACGGGTTGTGTTTTAACTCAAAGTGCCAATATGTATACAAACTTTTGTTTTGCTCTCTAGGGACTCCATGCAAATGTGTTTCTGCCTCTGGATCAGTGTATCATATGGACTAGGCAAGCAACAGTAACTTAATTTCTTTTCTGATTGTTGTTCAGATAGTAAATAAGTAATTCTTTACTTTCCTGCTTCTTCATCGGACTTGACAAAGTGACTGTGTCAAAACTTGTCTGCTTGGCTCAGTCCTACCTGTAGAGGTCATAAAGGATATTAGTGATCCCTTCTAGGCTTGCTTTCCTGAATTAATATCTGACATTCAAGGGAATATCCTGTGTTAGAAGCTAATCTGTTGGAAGGAAGAGATCTTTGTTCTTTACAGAATAAGGAAGTTCTTTCTCCTTTATGCCTAAGCCTCCACACTTTATTTGCTCTCCCTCTCAGGCAGCCAGAGGGAATCCCATTAAAGTCACTAGAATCAACAAGCAGCAACTGAAAGGAAAATCTTATTAAAAATATGTCCTGTCTTTTACAAATTGATAAAAAGGGAGGGCTTCCAAAATATGCAATAGATTGTGTGAAATGCTCTTCAGTGGAAAGCAGAGTCATACCCTGTTAAATGACACGGAGATGAAAAAAAAAAAAAAGTGCTCTGTAGGTTCCAAAGACCTTCTTTGTGTTGCCCTGAGCTGAATCAGCTTGTAACTTGCCCTGTTTCTCCCTTAGACTCAAGCTGCAGCAAAGATGGTTATCAACCGGTCAGACACAGCGCTGCAGCGGGCGGCATTGCTCCTGGGAGTGTTCGGGATCAGCATATCCAGCTACAGCACACACCAGCTAACTCAAACAAAAAGATTCCCCTTGACCACTTAAGCTGTGTCAGGATGTGACCCAAGAAGTCCAGGCTTATGTCAATACTGCTGATGAGTGGCTTTTCTGCCGCTGTTACCCCTGTGGAGGCGATGAGACACTCTGCAGCTGTGATTCCTACATACAAAGTTAAATAGAAGGAAGAACTGCAGACTCCTTCAAGAAAGGAAAGAACTTACTGCTATCAGAAGCATCGGATTTCCAAACAGGACAAACTTTCTGTAAATGTTATGGACTTATTTTGTTATTCAGTGTATACCTAGAGATCTAAAGGTATATAAAATACAGTTACATTCAGAGTAGCTGTAAACAGACCAGTGAGGGTGTTGGGCTCTGGAAATGTCTGCGTTGCAGCTTTTGCAAATTACTCCAATGCAAAGACTGTTTTTGCAAAGAAGAATTAGAAGCAATATATTCCTCATGACAAGGATTAGAAAAAATTAATCTCCCATAGACTCTTTGCGCTGTTCATTTGGCTATTACAGGATTTGTGCACTCTAGCTTTTTCTATTGTATCTTAAACATTTCTTGATGCCTTTTGAGTAGCAATGTTCGTGTATTGTAGCACAAGCTGGTAGCCTTCTGTCACAGCAGAGATGGCCACAGGCTACTCCAGCCATATGGTGCTGGGAAGGGCTCATGGCTTCAGACCAGATAACTTCATAGCTGTGCAGGAACTTTCTGTTCTAGAAAGTATCAGTAAAAGTATTGGGCTGGCTTCCACTGCAGAGTTCAATATCTGGCTGTATTCTTCTGCAAAGTCAACTCATCCCATAATATACATTCTGAATAAAATAGAAATAGAGTTTGACCTTTCCCCCCTACTTCTCCCTTGTTTTCTTCTCATTTGGTACAATAGCTTATTCAGGAAAGTTCTCTTACTATCAGTTTGCAATTCTCCAACTGTTTCTTATGTTTTATGTAAACATGGCTTTGTAGGCTCTTCTGTGCATATGTTAACATTTAAAATCCTTTGTTCTTGGTTACTAAATACAAATATTATTTTGGGGTCTTTTTCAGTGTTTCAAGTTATTTGGTCTGTCAACAGTGTTTAAATTCAACCACTAAGGGGCATCCTACACAGCTGAATATTTGAACTCTTCAGATTGCCCATTCCAACTTGACAAACCACAAATTGAATCAGGCTGAAATTTTTACTTTTTTATTTTTGAATTGTTCTTGCCCCTGTTTGCCTTTTTCTCACCCTCTCTAAGAAATGTCTCTCCTCCCCCCACAACTTTTTGTTAGAAGATGATGAGAAAATCAGTCCTTACTAGGTCTTTTTTTTTTTTAAATGTGCCAAGTCAAATTACCTCCATTTTATATATACTTCTGTTTTTTTAAAGACAGATGATAGATAGATAGATAGATAGATAGATAGATAGATAGATAGATAGATAGATAGATAGATAGATAGATAGATAGATATTTTAAATAATCATATAATGAAATATTCCATCTTCTGCCTTCACCTACAAGAAATGAAACAAAATACTTGAACTCTTGGACAAAAGTAAGAATGCTCTGGAAAGCATTCAGTCACAGAGACTGATGTTATATAGTGTGACCCCCACCACCACCCTCAGTATGCCATAATTATGCTTTTTAGTCTATTACAGGATTTTTGGCTGCTGCATTTTTGTTAACTGATTTCCTGCTCCCATTCAACATGAATTAGACCATTAGCTGTTTTCACGGCCATTACTATGCTAATTCAAGCTCTTTTGTTAGATGAAATAACATCATTTTAACAAGATATACCAGAATAAAATAAATGTTGACTTGGCCACTGAGATGTTCCCATTAGAAATGATGCTCATGAGGAATGTGTACTTTTCCATGAGAATTGTTTTGAGTAGTTTTGAAAGCTGTCCTTAGTACCACTGAAAATGACAGAAGGACAATGCAGGCAATAGGTACACTAAATGTGGAGAGATTTTGTAAAGGTAGAGGCTATAGGAGCCTCAGGAATATACAGTGAAGCACCAGGGAGCTGTAATTTAAATTATTTACAAAACATGACATGGTATAACTTGCTTCTGATGAATTTGGCCTGGGCAGAAAATCACTTTTATGTGAAAAGTTGGGACTGCATCCAGCAGAAGATGTAGGCATTGGTATCTAACCTATCTGTTCCTGTAGAAACCTACGCACAAAATGTCAGTTTTTGAAGTGTATCTGACACCTCCTGCCAGGCACATCAGACAGCCATGTGCTCTTCTCTTTCACTGCAGTGGCTCCCTTCAGAGGAGAAAAAGACCCTGTGGAAGACCCTTCAGGTGTCCCCTCAGCCAGGCAAAGCTGGGGTGTGTTGAGCACCAAGGCATCGAAACCTTCTAGAGGTGGCAACAACATGCTCACCTTCTCATCCTTCCAGTTTCTGGACTGAAAGTTGCCCAGATTATGACTGGAAGCTAAAATCCTGTATCCCTTTTTGTCCTGCTGTTTGATAGAGCAAGCACTCTTTGGCAGAGAAGGAAAGGCACCTGCACAGCTGCTCCCAGGCAGGAGCCCGTGGCATTGTACCCTCCCTCCTCCTGTTCTCCTGAGGACCTGGCATGGTCCCAGGGGGTCCTGACTCCCAAAGAAGGCCGGCTGTATGAGCCTGTTCCTGCTCTACACCTGCCACAGGCAGGCAATTAGGACAAGTTAAACCTTTTCCTCTTAAGTGCCTATTAACTAAGTTTGGCCACTCCCTGCGCACAGTGTGTTGTGGATTTGGACCTTACTTATGTTTGCCATGTTTATAGACATCTAACTGAAGCCTGCAGGCTCAATATGTGTCTGGGTTCCCAAAACCTGAGTAGGATACTGCTCCATGCTGAAATTCCCAAACCTGCTTGTGAATTTTCTTTTCGAAGCTCTGAGCACGCCAAACTTCAAGCTTGTGTTTATGTCTTATTGAAGTCAAAGGGGCTTTAGGGAACATCCTTACATCCTTTGCCAGATGGAGGTATTTAATCTTTTCCTTGATCTCCACCAAAGAAGCATTTACATTTTAAATATATTTGTACTTTTGTTTATATGGTTTTACTTCAAAAATGTTGGCAATTCATCAACAATTGAATGCTGATGAAAGTCGGGAGCCTGGTGAGCTTGGGGAGGTTAATGCTGCATTACCTAGTTTTAAGAAACACCATCAATGGATTTCGTTTGGCATATAAATTGTTATGCTTGAGGACTAACCCTCCAGGAATTACTTTGTACCTTCCCTAGCTTCTAAAAATATTTAAATGGAAATAGTATTTAAGCTAGTAAATATTAGACCTTCTTTACAAATACACTTTAAAGGCCATTTCATAAAATTTATTGGATTGGTTTTACTTCTAATATCAGGCAAATATAGGTTAATATCTCCTGATATTGAACAATTGTAACTCAACTAATCCACTTCTAATAGCAGTAACTTTTCTAGCCTGAATTATGTCTTGATATATCAAGTTAATTATTTTATTCTTTGAGGAGGAATCACAGGAGATTTTGTAGCTGTTTGATTTGTATGCCTGAGTCCATCTCCTAAAGGAAAGAGTAATTAAAGTATTAAATAATCAGAAACACAAACATGGTTGTTACTCTCTTCAAATAGACACAGCATAGACTGGAGACTTGTTTGTGACAAGCAGAATTGCTAGTGAATATCACAGAGCATTCAAGCTCTTTCACATATATGTACTCAGGTATCTAAAGCAGGATTTTTGTCTCCTTCCATTGAGACAGGCAACTAAGGGCAGTCACTGAAGGTAGCATTCATCTACTAGTAAGGGAAGGATAAAATAAAGGCAGTGTCTGACATATTTTCATGCACCTTCTGGAAATTATGCTTCTGCATCAAAACCGCTGCTCTAGACCATTATTTATCTCTAAAGTTAGAGTTGCAGATTGTGTATCTCCCAGCAGACCCAGAAGATGAAGTTGAGTTTGCCTTGCCCATCAGTGGGTGCTCCATTTCTTACGAGACAATGGTAATGTCGTCATGGGGCTGAACCCCTAATCCGTGTATCTGACTGAGAATAGAATGCAAACAGGCTGAGAAAACCTTCATTTTAGATCATGCACTTCTGCTAGTGCCAGAGTCATGGAAGTCTGGCCTCAGCTGAGATTTTAGGGGCTGCTTTAGTAGTAATTGACAAATTAATAAATTAATAAATAAAACTGGGGCATTGACACCGTGTGGGAGCTTCCATCCTGAAACGTTGTGTGTCTGCATCACCTTTGCAATGGAAAGCTGGAAAAGTTGTGTGTTTAGTGCTCATTCACTTATCTGGCTTCATTCAAATGTGGCCACTGACACTTAACTGAGAAATGGTTTTACCTGTGCAGTGCAATAGCGCTTCCCTATGGATATATTAGTGATAAAACAAACAAAAGGAGATATTAATGCTCATCACATCTTTTCTTACCTTGGATAAAATGCCTTTTCCCCTCTTAGTTATGAGTAGTCAATGACAACACAAAATAACACCCTCAAGCAGTCTCGCCTTTCATATGACTTTGTTGTTATTCTTCTAGAACTATCGCAGTTTAATAAGGAGGCTGAAAGGTAGTTTAATCAAACAGTAGATTAATAAGGTTCCTAAGGCTACATCCACTTCAGCTTTCAACTTTGTGTGTAATCATGAGCTATGGAGTGTCACTGACTTTTAATCAGTGGCCCTGTCTCTGCAGTGGGTGTGTTTGTAAGCATAAAAAACCAGTCCCAAAGGGCCCAGAAAGAGCTATTTCTCCCCTCCTTAACATCATTCTCCCAAGTGACCTTTCTGAGAGCATAAAACACCTTAATCCACACCTTTTAAAAAGGTTTTAGTTACTTTATGTAATCCACAGCATGCCACGGATGAGGTCCATCCTGCGAGGGGGAGGCTGGAATGAGAGTAGTCAAAGGAGGTGTCTGATGCCAAGCAGGGTGAGGGCCTGAAGTAGCTCTTAGAGGGTACTTCCATGTAGTTCCACTAAGAAACAACAGCTGAGATCCAGCTCAGCTGACATGAGCAATGGAAAGTTTAGCTGAATCTGCCCACACCCTTAGCTCTCGATACAGAGAGCAGAGACGGGTCCTAGGGAGGCCACTGCCACCTTGGCACCTGAAGGTGCTTTGTGATGACCTGAAGGAATGGAGATGGTTCTCTTACATGTCAAAGTACTTAGTGTTTGATGGTTCTCTGATTTTTCTATGATATTCCTGACTAGGGAAAGGGACTGTATCTCATTGTTGTTATTTAAACCAGAGTAAGGAAGAAATGCCAAGGCAGAGATACCTTGCTACTGAGAAAGATTTTTAATCTTTTTTTTTAAAAAGCAAATGACATATTGGTTTGTCCTTCACTCTCTGTTCTTCAGCAATAGATTACAGGAACTTGGAACTCTTGACCCAATACAAATGGTGGCACACAAATCCAAAATTGCTGAAAGCTTGGACAAAATCAGGACTGGCTAGGAATAGCTTAAACACTGTGTGCCTTCCCTGTCACAGCTGAGCCATAGTTCCTTTTAAAAAGCGAGCTCTGCCCCAAGGGGAAAGGAAGCATGTGAGACTGTGCTCTGCTCTCCCAGGTGTTATTCAGCCACACTCTGATAGATTCCCGAGGAGGGGAAGGGCAGAGGAATGGAACCCAAAGCCCTTTGGCTGCTGCTTTGGGCCAAGACAATCAGAGCATGGCTGGGCCTTCAGTGAGGGTCCACATCTCTGTCCCAACTGCTGTCTCCTGCTCCCAGAGCTGTTTTGTGGCCCCTCTGAAGCTTGAGGAGCTGTGGCTGAGGCAGTGTGCCTGTCTGTCAGTCTGTCTGTGCACATAAGGGAGAGAGGACAGGAACAGGCTCTTGTGCTCAGTTGCAGGTGGTGAATGCTGAAGCAGTGTGAGGAGTGATGCCTTCCAGAATCAGTGCTCTGTGCAAATCCCTGGCTCTGTCCTGAGTAACCTGCAACCTCCCACTGGGCCTTAGCTGTCATCTGCAGCACAGCACTGGCAGGAAGCTCTTTCATCAGGTAACTTGGAGTCCCCTTTTCAGTCATTTGCCAGTTACATCCTGTTCATTATTCCTAGAGCTCACCTGAGGGATTATTTGTCATGCTTCATCCCCAGCTGAATTCAGCTGTTAATTTGATAGCATAGAATCAAGAGGAGAAACTAAATAAACACTGTGTTTGCCCGGAGAAGGTATCTGCATTGGTTTTTGCCACTTTCCACCTTAGTTTCAATTTTCCCATAACAATTCTGCTGTTGCATATGTGTCCCTGAATCTTCCTGATTTTCCTTGCCAAGCAAAAAGGCCCCAAGGCCTCAGCTGACCCCATCTTGCAGAACAGCATGGGATGGGATGAGAGGCATCACTAATCAAAGAACAGGAGAAGCAGAAGCAGCATCCCTCCCACCAGGTGAGAGGGGCTGTAAATCTCAGCCATGGGCCATGCTGTGAGCCTGGGACCACATTGAGCCCAGGGTGGTTATAATGAGCCAATGCTCCCAGTCATTGAGCAAACCTTGCAACTCACTCAGGCTCTGGCTAGCTGTGGTTTAGCTGTGGAACTGTCTCAGTTCAGGTTTGCACCAAAGTGACTGGAGGATGAATATAAAGAAACCCACTTTCAGTGGGTCACTAGCAGACTTTTTGGCTGTTTCTTTTTAAATCATATAGTCTGAATTCCACTTCATAGTTGCTCTCCCACATTAATTAGTTCCTTGCTGAGCAGTGTACTAAAAAGCCCAGAGTTTGCTGTAGGATATCAACACAGGAGTATGATTCTGCACTTTTATTTAATTAAACTTTACTCACTACATATTAAATATTCAGCCTGAGTTATTTCTGTAGGTTCTGTCCACCATGAGTGAAAAAAAATTAACACCTCCAGAAAAAAAATTCATCCCCTTCAGGAGGTGTCTAGAAGAGGTGGGCCAATTTCCCATCTAATGAGTGCCTCTCTCTGTACTGACAAAGGACTGGAAATCTCAGTGTCAGAAAGCTCAAGGCAGCAGAGACAAATCATCCCTATCTCTACAAAAACATTCTGTTCCAATGATAGCAGTTTGCCATTCAAGACACACAGAGACAGTGAATTCATAGGCACAATTTCCAGACTCCAGCTTTCAGAAGGAGTCACTGAGCTTCAGGATGCTATTTCTGAAACTAGGAAAGCAGAGCCTGGGAACTGACCAGCCCCACTGTGGCTTGCCTCTCATATGGAGGCACCTGGAAATCTCAGAGAGCTGAAGCAGCTCCTACTGAGTAGGAGCAAGCTTACACAGGAGAGGTGGAAGTACTGGAGCCTGCCAGGTACCAGGGCTCACTAGCATTTATGGAAGGGGCAGTGAAGATGCCACACCTCAGCATCCTTATGGGAGGTAAAAGGTCACAAAGGGCACTCCATATTTCCTTTGGAGATGAAGCCCTTGGCAGCAAGTGTGCACTGTCATCGAGCAACAGCTGCAGCTGCTAGACAGGAGTTTGGCACGTATCTGCAGGCCACCCTCCCTGAAAATGGCAGGATGCCTTCTGCAGAGAGAACAGCTTCCAGGCACCCAGAAAACTGCAGCAGAACTGAAGGATCCACCATGAGGCCTCGTCACAGCCCCACTAGTTCCTGTCCTCCATCTCCCTGTTACAGGATCCCAGTTTGGTCACTTTTGTCCCTTCCAGAACCACCTGTCTTGGTGGGCCTTTCAGGGAAATGAGCCTCATCTGCAACGAGCTCATGAGAGATGGCTCACTTTCTGGCCCCCTCCCTGTCCCCCCGCCCCCCAAACAAAGAGATGGCCACTGCCTGCAGGCCACAGGCCAGAGGTAGACTGAGGGCCAGGGTGAAGCCTGCTGGCCACCAGAGCCATCTGCTGGCCCTGGGACATGAGTTGTGGCCAAATCAGGAGGTGCCCATGCACTTCAGCAATCCCATGGAGGCCACGTAATTGATTCATTTCAACTGGCATACAAATGCAATTTAACAAGTTTCCTAGTCTCTTATGCAAGCTAGGAGGGAACAGCAGAAAATTAATCATTTCTGGCTGAGAACTATAATCTGCAAACAAAAAAACCCCAACAAATCTCAAGCAAGCAAACAAAAAGGAAAGTGCAGCTCGAAGCTGTGCAGCTCTGTGTAAAATATGCTTCAAACACTGTCTTGAGTCTTATTTAGTTCATCATTATTTTTCTACCTGAGCAACTTGTATATGAACTAGCATAACATAAAATATCTGAGGTATTTAAACTAGGATTTAAATTACTTCAGGTTCTTCCCATTGACACAGGAGAGAAATAAATGCTACTCAGTTCCTGGGTGAGACAGTCCACTCTCCAGACGCATACATTTATTTCCACTGATTATGGAGGGAGCCTACTGTGTCTACGCTCCTAATTCAGGCATCTCATTTATGTTTCCATAGCTAGCTAGGATGAATCCAAGCCAAAATCAATTCACTTAAGTGTCAAATCTCCCACTGCCAAAGGTCAAACAACTTGCTCTGACAGCAAATTAAATCCATGGCTCTTAACACTTGCTTTTCCCAAGTAACAAAGCCATAGTCAGCATCACAGAATCACAGAATGCTTTGGGAGGGAAGGGACCTTCAGAGTTAGAGCTTCACTGTCATCCCTGAGATTTGATTAAAAAGTGAGTTGTGCTGCACCTCAGTCACCATGGATCTTTTAAAGCTGGACTTCCTGTACTCGTTGTAGTCTAGCAGCCCTTTAAATGAAACATTCTTTTGCCAATACCTGTACTAAAGTATTATTTCCCCTAACACAATGTTTAACATAGAATGTTAGTACATTCTTTAATCCCAGGGACTGCTGAGAAGTTCTCAATAAATAATAATTTTAATTTCTTTTCAACACAGGCATCTATAAGTAATTGTGTAATATCGCTGAGGCTGAATTATCTGCAGATCTCTGTTGCCCTGTAAATAAAGTACTGTGTGTGCTTTGCACTCTCGGATCTGAGCTGGTGCCAAAGCCTTGAAATCATCCACTTTACTGAGAGAGGATGAGAAAAGAAGAGGGTGTATGGATAATAGGGCTCAGGTTTTACATTAGAGTCCAATTAGGGACTCCAGCAGTTGTTTCAGCTCCTCATTTGCAACAGGCAGGTAAGAATATTTCCTTTTTCTCACCTTTCTTCTCTTCCCATGGCAGCAGGAGAGGACCTGGTGGCTGCCCTTCCCATGCAGGCAGTGTCTCCATGCAGGGAGTTCTATGGATGCCGGACTCTGATGGACCACAGCCCTTTCTGTTGCCTGAGGAAATTGCCTTAGGAGTACTTTAGGATCTGGCTGAAGGAGTCTCAGAGTCATTAGTGGTTACAGCTGAGGTTCTTGAGGAATAAGAGAGGTCCCAGAAGACTGAAAATAGGACAAAAACCTTTCAGATGGCAAAGCCTAGGATCGCCATTCAATAGTGCTCAAAAACCACTCAACAGTACCCGAAAAATAATCAGAGCTATCTGCAAACCAACAAGAAAATAAGAGGATAAAAAGCAACAAACATGTTTATCAGGAATAAATTGTGTGCAACCAACCCAGTTTCCTTCTCAGACAACACTGCAAGGTGAGCAAGCATTATAATGTAGGTGGCAAATGTCATTCTCACACGCAAGCTGGGGGAAAACACTCTTAAATGAACCTCGGTAATGAGATTACAGGCCTTGCTCAAAAACCTACAAAGAATGAAGAGCATTCTTTGAGTGTCTGGAAAAAAAGGTATAGAATGGGCTGCTGCACACTGCTGTGAATGGGGGCTGCCTGATATTTTTACTAATGACTCATGGTATGTGAGTGGGAATGCATAAAACATCAACCTCGGAAGGTCTCCGGATGCCGAAAGACAGGAGCAGAATTCAGAATGATCTAAAATCTGCCAAGTGCTCTAAGATCAGCAGTGGGATTCAGGAGGGACAAGCACGAAAACTTAAAGCTTTGGCAGAAGCATCAGCTGTGAGAACACAGAAAGAAGAGCAAGGCAAGAGCAATGGAGTGAATCACAGCACTAGGCAGCAATGTCAAATGCTAGCAGGGGTGGGAAGCAACTCCATGGGGATGTCAAGAGAGGGGGTGCAGGCTGGAAAATATGTGAAGGAGTCTCCTTGCTTCATCCAGTGCTGGTGAAGGCCCAGCAAAACTGCTGTTTCTCATTCTGGACCACCCCTCAAGGAGCACGTGCACAAGTGAAGAGAGCTCAGAAGAAAGTTATAAAACTAATAAGCACAGAAAATATTACCTGTACAGAAAGAGTGAACAAACTGTTGGCTTGGAAAGGGGAAGACTAATAAATGCCATGGACCTGACCATCTCCCCAGCAGCCCTGACAATGGACACTGTGCCTGTAGAAGGCACCTCTGCTGACCCACAAAAAGCAGGTGTTCCTTCTTGCTGACCTTCTTGTAACGGTCTGTGTCACAGCATTTTGCAAAGCCAAGGCCACCCTGCTTGGCAATGTCTTTAGAGATGCATAATACACACTCTGTGCCACAAAATTATGCTGGAGACAGCTGGTTTGGACAGGGAGCTCAGGGGTGCTCTGTTATCCTGCAACCTGCCAACACAGCAACCAGCACTTGATACTGCAGGATCACCAGAGGGAGCATACCACCAAACATGCAAATAGGGATCAGCCATCCCAGAAGTTTTCTGCCCCACAGGTTGGCATCCAGGAACATAGATTTGCATGGCTGCATTGCCAAGTGCTTTCAAGGGTTGTCTGGAAATGGGTACTTTGTTTTCAGTTTTATTTAATAGAAGATGCTCCAGCAAAATGGAATTCTTGCTGTTCTGCCCTCTCTAAGTGGGAGGGTCCATAATATCGGGGGGCAGGTGGAAAAGAAAGCTTAGCTTATATTTGTAAAGGCACTGAGGCCAAAGTCATAACTTACTACTTGAGGTGCCTTTCTTTAGGTACCAAAAAGCCTGACCTCATGGAAATGAGCTGTACCCTGCCGGGAGAGTAACCTGTGCTCCCCAAAGCACCAGGGGGAAGAAAAGAGACTGCAGAGCAGCTCAGTGGGTCTGCAGGATACTACCTCCAGCTGAGGCAGCTACTCCAAAATATCTGAGCTTCCATCATATGGCTCCAAACTCATCACCAGGAGCGCTGCATCCCCAGCCCTGGGTACCTCCCAGCCCAAGGGGTGTCCCCAAAAGCAGGCCTGGGGATGAGGCAGGTCCTTGCTGTGGGACAGCTGGGTGTAAGAACACCAAGGGAGCAGGAGCAGGACCAGGAGCATGGCTGTAGGTGAACAGCTAGCATGGGACAGGAGGACAAAAATGTTAAACCATAGACCCCCTTGCATCTGCCCTGCTCTTTCCAACCAAATGTAATTATCCACTGAGAACAGACTGACTGAAATCCAGCATAAATATTGTATTAAATGTCATCAATCTTCCTTCCCATGATAATTTCTGAGACAGAGCTGTGATCTTGTCTGTGCTCTGTAGAAAATTGTTTGAAGTGGTAAACAACCTCCATTATCTCCAGCGCCATACCCTGTCACATACCCAAGCAAGTCTCACACAGCAGGATTGCTGAGCTTGGTAAATGCCATCACACATGCAGGTGGATGGAGGCAGAGGTCTCATGCCTACCCTCACCTCCCCCTGTCCCAAACATGTGGGTTGATGTGGCCATGACAAGTCTCTAGTGTTGGATCTGTGCTCTCAGAGGTCACAGCTGCTCATGCACACAACAAGCTCTCCCCTGAGGCACTTCAGGTAGATCTCCACGGTATGAGCCCCGCTTTGCCTGTTGTCCAGAGCGTGAAGATGGCCCACTCTTGGTGCAGGAGGCCAGCTGCAGGTACATAGGATATTCATACATCTGACATTTAACACACCAAGTGGGAGGAGGAAAGCTGTCTCTGATTTGTAGCATAACCGCTGTGCCCGGAAACTTCATAAACTGTGCACCAAGATGTTATTTTTTAGGTAAAAGCATAATAATTTTATGTAAATATCTGTTCTTTTCAGTACTGTTTTGCTTCCTATTCTGGAGTTTTCACTTTTACCACTTTGTCCATCTTATGCCCAGTTCTGGTATTTGATTAGAAATATATGTGATTTCTTTTGTTATTCTCATTGTTGCACATGGTCCAATTCAGTAGCCTGATTTATTTTTCTGTATCAACTATTCAATATCATGCAACCCAAATAATGGTTTATATGCCTAAGGTAAAGTTAATTCAATAGCATAAATCCCAGGTTTCTTTTTAGGAGTGGAGCTTTTATTTCATATCCTATTGATCATCAAGAGACAAAATGTTAATGCAGGTTTCCTCTGAACTGTTTCTATAGCACCAGTATGGGGGAAGTATAAAGATGAATATAGAAGAGATTTTTTTTTCCACAAATTTACATGCAAGTAAAAAATGGAGAATAATACTTAGAGAAAACTTCAAATTTTTTCTCTTTATCTCCTGTTGAAATTCAGCTCTTCTTTTGACCAGCTCTAGAAGAACTCGATGGATTGGGCAAACATCAGATCAAAACTATTTTTGACAGCATTCTGAAAATATTGGCCAGCTTTTGCAGTTTGAGAAAACTGCTGAGGGGTTTAGGCAGTTGCTGTCAGAAGTGGCATAATTTTATCCTATCTGCAAAATCCAGTCAATGCCTTTGCCCTGGTGAATGTAATTTCCTCTGTGAAAGCCCTCACCAAAACTTAAAGTCAGTATAAATAAACTATCTGAGTGAGGACAGCCATCCTGCAGCCAGCAGCATGCTACAAAAAAAAAAAAAAAAA
>VWZN01010427.1:76553-92005 GCA_013396955.1 Regulus satrapa | reverse complement strand
TGAGCAATCATGCAGATATATCTGAGGAGCACAGCCAGGCTGGGGGGCACTGGGCTTGAGTGATGGGCATGGGAACACGTTAAGCCAAGCATTACCATCTGCAGTGAAAATGGTACATGAAACTTAAGAGGAAAACCCTGGATCTCACTTCTCTTTACCAGTTTTGTGCCTCAGCTTGCCCATCCCTATATTTCTGCGGACCACCTTAAGAAATTGTTAAACATTATGAGAAGCTTTGAAGTTCCTGTAAAGAAGACAATACCATTTATAACAGAAGTTTGTTTACTTCTAATACTTCAGGTTATACATCAATAGGACTGTTTCTGCCACTGCAGTCACTCTGTGAAAATACTATATAAGTGCTTCCTCTAAATAAATGATTAGACGGAGGAATATAATTTGCATAATTACTTAATAGCTATAATTTAGCATTTTCAATGCCCATTAACTTATAATTCATAACAGCAATTTATTCCTCTGTACCCATCCAGTATTTTTCTTTCTGCTACAAATAGCAATGGCCTATTTTTGGCCAACCCTTGTAAAGAAATTAATAGACTGACTTTGGGATTATTTATTACTTGTTAGCCTTCTACCAGTAACTGTGAGAGTCCCAACAGCCTGACATCTGTCTTTTGACATGTGTTGATCTTGCCTTTTTCACCTTGAGCTCAGATTTAGAGAAAGCTCGACCTTCTTACTGTTGTTCTATGTGATCATTTTACTACAGACCTAAGTGTTCATCGAGCTGTGAACATCCCATGCTGTAAGAGCCCCTGTTTGAGAGCCAGTGGTGTCTCCCTGTGAGAGCAGGGGAGAGAAAGTATCTTCTAGAAAGCACTTTAGGCCACCTCAGATCAGGTCTTGATCTCACTTGTCCTTTAAGAGACTGCTGACTTGAGCAAGGATAGCTGCCCAAGTTCACAGCACCAATGCCTTTCCTTCCGTGCTTTTTGACACCTGGGATTATAGAATGATTAAGATTGGGAAAGGCCTCTAAGGTCATTGAGTCCAGCCACTAATCTTACACTGCCGGGCCCACCATAAAAACATGTCCCTAAGCACTGCATCTACATGTTTTTTCAACACTTCCAGGGATGGTGACTCCACTACTTCCCTGGGAAGCCTGTTCCGATGTTTGACCACCCTTTCAGTGAAGAAATTTATCCTAATATCCAATGTAAACCTGTTTTGTTACTAGAAAAGTATCAAATTGATAGTGGTTCTTACTGTAATATATACAACAAAAAACTGGTTAGCTCCTTCAGCAGCATTTCTGTTCCAGTTGGCATCTGACTGTGGAGCTGTGTGAGGCAAACAAGGTAAACAAAGGCTATAAATGGCCTCCTGGGCAGTGTCCTTCCGGCACTAGGGTACAGAGCTGGCTCCATCTGCTTTGCACCGCCTGGAGACTGTGACAGAAATTCGGTACATTGTTCCCAAGCATGGGGACAAGAGAACTGTTCCTTGTAGTTTAAACTGGTTGCATCCATGCTGCCTTGCTGGTGAGTCTGGGTTTGAGACAACACCTACCTGCTGCCTGAGTTTCTCCACCTGACAACACCCACCTGCTGGATCACACCAGGGTGGCATTTCTCTTCCTTGCCATTTTTTAATTGCCCATGAATCATTTTTAGTTAAGACAATGAGTAACTCAGTGATGCAACAGAAACTACAGCTCAGAATTCAACTCTTCAAGCATCATAAGTAAAGTGTGATACCTTTGACTGATCTTTTGTCAAAATAACTACAGTTTAAAGCAGCATTTAATTTCAAAGGGTTTTCATTTATTTCTCAGGACTGTGACATATGAATTTCTCTTTATCTGATTGGAAAAAACACAGGTGGTGGAACACTCAGGGCTCACCTCCATGTGGAAATGCCCTGGAAGAGGCATTCCCCAGTATCTGATGCAGAAATAAGAACTGTCACTATTATTCCAGAATAAATTTTTAATATCTATTTTCTATGCAGCCACCCAGTTTCTGAATTAACTCTGAATAAGGATTAGAGTCAGACCAAAAAAGCATTCCTACTCTGAAATAGGAGCATCCAGAGAAGATGTAAGCCCAAATAATGTTCTGGAATAACTATTTCAGAAACTTTCCAAGCACTGAGGAGCCCTGAGGGCAGGCAATCCGAGGTCTTCCAGCAGCATCAGGGTGGCCAAGTTTTGGACTGCTGTGAAATCTTGGGTGGAGCAGGGAAAGCTGCCACTACCAGCCCTTTGTAGAGCTCCTGGAGAAGTTCGGTTTGCAGGGTTTCTTGCAGAGAAACAGGCCCTGTCATTGAACACACATCTCCAGCTCACAGATGTGAGTACACATGCCAAACACATGAGGCCTACGTGCATCGGTCCTGCCAGGATATTTTAGCTTGACCTCCTCTGTCTCTCTCGTATCTTGGCAGACTTCCAGTTATTTTTATAGAGTTAGCCCAAATACATACTGAATATACTGAAAATATGTATTTCAATTTCTGCTTCACATTTGCCCTACAGTGTCTTATATATAAAGAACTCTTCTGTTTCCCTTTTTTGTAGGCAAAAATTCAGTTTGAGAACTCCTCCTCACTCCTGAATAAGACTGAAATAAAAACTTTTATATGAAACAATTTCTCTTAGACTGAAAAGTGAGAGTTTTTTAGTTTTATTTACCATATAATGAATGCATAAATGAGACTATAAAATATGTGCATATTATTTTTCCTAGTTTATTTTATGGAAATACAATTTCCCCCCTCTACTGCACTGCAGCCTATTTACATATCCAGTCATAGTCTTTTGCTAGCGAGTCAACAGCCATGTCTTGTTCTAATTGTTTATATTATTTTCTTATTATTGTCGACAAATATTAACAACTAGGTATATATGTAGGTAAATTTAAGTTCCTCATAGCTATGGATGCAACACAAAGTGCATTTGTATAACCCAAACCAAAAACAAGCTTATTGTTTACAGTTCATAGTAGGTTGACCCTGGGTGGATGCCAGGTGTGGAGGTGGGTGGGCCAGGCACCCACCAAATCCATTCTTCCTTCTGTTGCTGGAGAGACAAAAATAGAGCAAAGAGATAATGGATTGATTTCATGACAGAAAAAGATCACTCACAGGCAAAATAGACTTGAACTGGGGATATTAATTGAATTTCTTGCTAAAAAAATCAGAGCAGGATAGTGAGAAATAAAAGAAGATCTTAAAAACACCTTCTGTCCACTCCTCCTTCCCAGCTCTGCCTCCTCCCCCAGCAGTGCAGGGTGATGGGAATGAGGGCTATGGTCAGTTCAGCACAGGTTGTTTCTGCTCCTGCTCAGGGAGATGAGTCCTTCCCCTGCTCCAGCGTGGGGTCCCCCCTACAGGAGAGAAGCTCTTAATGAACTTCTCCAGCGTGAGTCCCTCCCTCAGCTAACACATCTCCCCAACTGCTGCAGTGTGGGTCACTCTGCCATGGGTGCCATCCTTCAGGGTCAGGCTGCTCCAGCCTGGGTGCCCCACGGGGTCACAAGTCCCACCAGCAAACCTGCTCCAGCCTGGGCTCCTCTCTCCACAGGTCTGCAGGTGCTGCCAGGACCCTGCTCCAGCACGGGATTCCCACGGGGTCACAGCCTCCTCCAGGCATCCCCCTGCTCCAGTGTGGGTCTCCTGCATGGGCTGTGGGTGGATCTCTGCATCCCTGTGGCTCTCCATGGGCTGCAGGGGCACAGCTGCCTCACCATGGGCTGCCATGGGCTGCAGGGGAATCTCAGCTCTGGCACCTGGAGCAGCTCCTGCCCCTCCCTCTGCACTGACCTTGGTGTCTGCAGAGCTGTTCCTCTCATGTTCTCACCCTGCTCTGCTCTGGCTGCAGTTACAGCTGTGCAATAACTTTTCCCTTCTCAACTCTGTTGTCCTATAGGTGTTATTTCTGATAGGCCCAGCACCTCCATCCTGGAGCTCTCCGGCATTGGCCCTGCTGGACACGGAGGAAGCTTCTGGCAGCTGCCCCAGAAGCCACCTGTGTAGCCCTGAACTACCAAAACCTTGCCACGCAAACCCAATACAAATTTTTATAAAGTTTTTTTTAATCTACATAGTACCTACAAAGTACTTCTATACCTTCACTGAAACTTTGACTAGCTTCATGCAAAGAAGTAACCTGCCTTGTTGGTTTGTGTCATCAAACTTACTCACTTTGGAACTTTTAATCCTCTCTTGGCACATGGTCAAAGACACCAGAATGGCTCAGTTGGCTGGCACTACAAAAGGATGGATGTCCTGGTCCTGTTCCTGCAGGATCACCCAATGTGGAACAGCAGAAATTCCAGGGTGACCAAAGCTGCTGTTGTTTCTCAGTTGCCTAAAAGAAGGCTGAATCTGAGCCATTACACTGCTCTGGTAATATTGGCTAGGAGTGCTGTTTTGATGACTCAACACAGTTATATTAACAAATTATACTGACAAAGAACTTGATACTTTTTTCCCACCTTTTTGTAGTTTGGGAAGTTATATTAAGCTCTACCAATAAATCTCCCCAAAATAGAAAAGCTATGCCCAAGGGGGTTTGACAGGACAAGGAGGAAATATCATAGTGGTTTTTGGGATAATTTGGTGATCCCCTTGGCTTGGCTTTGTGTGGTATTTTAACGTACAACAAATGTGTGTAATTTCTGCATTTAGTAGGCAGGAAGTGAATGTTTGTGATATATTATTACTACTGTTAATTCAGTGTGTAAATGGATGTACAATGGGCTCACTTGGGTGTTTCATCCTCTTCACTCACAGCTGTCAGGCACTTGGTAGAAAATAATAAGCATTTCACTGTCTCTTTTACTCTCCATAGACTATTAAGCGTTGAAGGAAAGGACCAAACCTCAGACATCCTTGTGAGGCAGGAGAGTATTTTCTGTTGATTGGTATATAAATCCCAGGGAGTCTCTGTTCTGATGTTTGCACTAGCTGGATGCCTCCCGTACACATGATTTTCTGAAAGCTGATTTGAGCACCTCTGCCTGACCCAGCATGGATGTGTGTCCCAGCCCAGGCAGTCCCAGCTGTGCTTAAAGGGTGGTATGGGGTCTCTTGAGGGCAGAAAATCCTCTCCTATGCATCATTAGTCATTGAGCACCCTCACTCAGCCATACCCTGGGCAGGGCAAACAGAGACCCCATTTCATGCCCACCCCATGCACTGGGGCTCAAGGTACCCTTTAAACTATTTGGCAAGAAGGCAAACGGAGTCACCTGCTCTGCCCTGCTTCCAGCAGTGCTCCACAGCCCCCAGCAGTGCTTTGCTTTACCTTAAATCACTTACAACTGTGCATAAGGGCAGAAAGCCCTCACAAGAATGTAGAAGGGAGTAAAAGGTTACTCCCACACTGCATTTCTTTCCACAAGCTACAATATTTAGAGTGTGATGAGTCTGCTGATTCCAGCTCAACATTTTTACGTTGCCAGTCAGTATTTCTGTCAGAGTATTGCCTACAGTTCATCCAGAAGAATGAGATTTAGGGACTTACTTCTCCACAGAGAAATAAAAGAAAATGTGGTTTTACTCCTGTTTACTGAAGGCTGTCCCATAGATCTTCCAAGGTATAGAAAAGACTAACTGCTACTAATAGAGGATTTGGGTGTTTCAAATATCCAGAGGTTTCAGACAGGATCTTCAAAACTGAGTATGTGGGATTACTTGACTCAATAGTTAAGAAGCAGGACAGTTCTTTCCTAGTGCTGAGGGTGAAGAAGTCTTCCCAGCACTTTTTCAAGCTGGTGACATATGGAATTGTTCAGCAGCTTTTAATTCCATCCCCTGTAGGTGTCTAAACATGGATTGGAAAAAAAAAAAAATCTACTTCTGATCACTCTTTTTTCCTCCCTTAAATATGCTAAACCAGTTCTCCCTTGTGCTTACATTTATGGATAAACCCGGCAAATTTTCAGATGAAATGCAGGATTTGATTGAAGTGGGTCACTGACATTATTTTCATTATGTCAGGTCCATAATACAAAGCTCAGAGTAATAGTAAAAATACTTTATAGTTTGCGCCTGTTACTCAGGAATCTCAAGAAGCATTTCTGAAACATTGAGCCAAGTAAATAATGGAACACATCTATTCATGTTTGGAAGGCTTCTGCTAGGTAAGGAGCATGCCAGTTTTGCAAGTGAATGAACTGAGGTTTGGTAAGAGTCACATAGCAAAACCAAAATTTAAACTGGAGATAAATTACTGCAGTAATAAATAAATAAACACTTTATATTTTGTTTTTGTCATCTGAAATTTTCAATCTCTGATGTTTGTTTATTTTATTTGCTTTCTTCCCAGAACTAAGGCAAGCATTCTTCTAGGTTTGATTAGATTGAGATCTCGCTCCTGTTCCAGCTTTGTAAGGAAGCAAAATGAGGTACTTTATAATACTGAGGGTCTGATTGCACTGCTTTTCTCCAGTCTTGGTTCCAATCACCCTTTTTTTTTTTCCAGCTTCTTTTATAACTCCTCTCACTTGTCTTGCACCTGTGCTTTGCCTGTGGAAGGCTGTGTGTCCCTGTGCCAGGTGCACCCCTGCTGGGGGTACAATGTGGGGAATTCCCCTGGGCCCTGCTCTGTCATACATACTCCAGGACTGGGGAGCTTTCTGTGGAGACTGAAGCGCAGGGAAGGCGTGTCAACTCTTCCCGTGCACAACTCTGCAATGAGCAGCTCAGATCCACTTCAAAATCTTGGAGGCCAGAAGCTCTGCTTTGCAGACCTAGACCTGCAGACCTTTATAAAAAAAAACACATTCCCTGTCCTTCTAGTGTTTACAAGGATGAAATCCAACCAAACAAAGAAACAAATAAAGAGACTAATGAAGTAGTGCATATGACCACAAAAAATGCTTTTTTTAAACAAAGTGATTCCACAGAAATATATATATATATATATATATACAGAAGAATGGCTCATTTGTGTGGAGTTTTTTTAGTGAGGTTTTTTTCCCCCAATATAATCTGTTGCCATTCCATACACACATCAACATTTAAGGAAAAATGGAGCCACACAAAGTTCTAGGATCTACAATATTAACATTTCCACCTTGCTCTGTTACATTGTACTTGGATATAACAAAACTTTTAGTTCATCGAGTAAAGCTGGCCACTTCAGATGTCACATTTTACACCATATACAGCAATTTTGGGCTGAATATAAAATTTACCTTCTCACTGTATTTTTTTGCTTTCTACAGGTCATAACCTTAGTAACACACTTATTTATTTTGTTTTACTGTGACATAGGTTAAATACTTATCAGCCACAATCCTTTCAGCAATACCAGTTCAATAAGAGCTCACTAAGCTTCAATTCAATTTTCATCCCACAGCATATTATCTTCAAGCCAGAACTTACAAACCTCCCTAAAGGACTCAACTGCTATGTTGCAGCAGCCTGGTAACACAAGCATAGGCACTGGCAGTGATAATGCCAGGGATAAGTCATGAGCTTTAGATTTCTGTACAATAGCTTACAATGAAATGTCCTATTAGATGTGGCTGAGGGAGTCAGCAAGGAAGTTTTGAAAAACAGTGTTTTTCTGAGATGAAGAACATCTTCATTCTAATGTAATTCTAATTACAAACTGCATTTTTTCAGGAACTGTAAATCATTCTTTCATATCAAAGTTAAAACCTGCACTTTCTAGCAGACAAATATTGCATTAAGACAGCACAAAACTTTTTAAACTTTTAAAAAAATCATTATACATTTTATAACATAAATTTTATAATTATACATTTTAATAATTATACATTTTTAATAATTACAAATTTTATATCATTGCTTACTCACAAATATCTTGGTTTTGCACAGGTGTGAAACATAAAATACCAGATAACAAAAAGGGTGATAGTATAATAATAATGTTACAGATTATTTAAACTTAATTGGATGCAGATTTATAGCACAATATCACACAGTCATTTTGACAAATGCATAAAAAGACCAATAAATATTAAATTAAATACAGTATGCCACTTCTTTTCCTTTACCCTGGACAGTAGTTTTGTTCATTCTGTGGTTAAAATTTACGGATTGCTGCAATCATGGATCTGTTTCATTATCCTGCAGCTGCAGAGTTGGATCAGGAAGTGAAACTGAACTGTCTTCCCCTGGTACTACCACTGGTGCTACAGGTAGTAACTCATGCTGTTAACACTGCACTGGATTACCCTGCCATGTGTCACTTTGTCAAGGTAAGCAAATTTACTGGCAAAGTCACTGTTTTTTACCTGTTGAACTGGTAAAAATGACCACTTACTCTGCAATCACTGTATTTTCTATTGCTGACCTAATTTTGTGAGCAATATCTGCCTGCAGAGAACAGGCAGTATTCCTGGAAAGATATAATTCTACAGGAATAGTGATGAACACCTCCACACAAAAATGTGGGGCTGTGGAACTACGAGGAAGCCATATTCAATTAGGCTGTGCTGGATTTCTGGAGGGCAATTGATCATAATCTGCCTCTTCCTAGTCAGCATCCCTAGGAATTACCCATGGGAAGTGCAGCTGCCCCACCAGTATGGGTGGATAAGGAGTATTCACCATCTAAATCACCCTCCAGCTGTGTTTGTACAATTTTGACATGGTGCTTCTCATCTAAGATTACGCAACATTATTAACTTCTCCTGCTTTCAGAAAGCAATTAAAAACCCCCCAAAACAAACAAAAAACCTCAAATCTCTTTTGGGCAGGAGGTTTCTGTAAGCTATTCCCCAACTCATATGCATCCAAACCCCTGTTTGGGATAGTACTGAAAGAAAAAAAAATTGATTTTATTAATGTCACATTAATGTTTCCACAGACCCTCAGGAGAAATGGCAGTGGCTTTTTTCATAGAAGGGGGTCAGCACTAGGATGGGTATTTTTATTGAATAAATTGATTGATTTTTATGCTAGTGTAATTCACAGCTTTACTCAGGCATTTCCCCACAGGCTCCTTTAATGGAGAAAATCTCCATATATGTACAACCTACAGAATTTCTTTGGACTTCTATGTAATTAGGTTAAAAACTTTCTTCTTTTTTTTTGCCTAGTTGTTGTTACACTTATTGTCAGAGATTTTGTAATATCCAAGTCTTCAAAAATTACACAGTAAAATTATGCCTTCAGATCTCTAAAGAATACAAGGATCAAGTAATTAAAGAAAAATATGTAACATTTTATACATGCAAGTACCTGCTACCTAACAGATTCTTATTCTTTCTTGCAGTGGCAGTGAAGAGGCACATGACCTCTGCTAGGTAGAAACCAGATGTTTATAGAAGCATCAGGAAAGGAATTCTTAATTTTTGTGGGGTCAGGTCCTGCCTGTTGTAGAACTCTGCTCAGTAGCACGATAAATACTTGTAAGATGGGCACACTGGTCACTGGAAAAACTGGGAATTGATGTGCCATGGTTGTGCTTAGTCACCCATCAGAGGGCATCACCCTTGCTGCATCTGTGCAGACTGAAAAGATGTACTGAGGGCCAAGGAACCAAAAGTTCTTTGAAGGAGGCTAGCAAAAATGAGATTTTCTTTTTAATACTGGGCTGAGGAGGGGCTAAGTGCCAGCTTCCCATCTCCCAGCCACGAGGTGCTGCGACACCCAGGGATGCTGCAGAGCGGGCACTTGCAGACCCTATACTTGAGGAGTTTGCTGTGTAGTTTAAACTGTGGTGAAAGCAGCCTTTCTGAATTGCAAACTAGGATTTAGCAGAACCCTAGGTACCCAGATCCCAGCACAGGTTAATGGGATGTGCTCCCTTCCCTCTGAAATTATCTCACTGATAGGTTTTCATCAGTGTAAGCAAGAAAGATGTGGTGCAATACTACATCAAGATGCCAAGCCTTTCTTTGCAAAGAATACAAAAGAAGAGCATTAATATTTATCATGTACAAATAGATTAATTTGGTGGCTTAGCTGAGTTATCATGTGCCATCTGAAACAGTTCAATACTTGCCTTTGAAGGCAGAGGCAAACTGATCAACTGCAGGCTCCTATGCCACTGAACTCATCCAGAAATCTTGCACAGGACAGCTAAACCAGATGTTATGTGCTCTGAAATCAAAGGAAATTTTTCTTACTAGGTAGTTCTTAAGCAAAATGCAGGATGACTGACTTTGCGCACACACATAATGGCTACTTACCTTCAAGATCAACATTGAGGTCAATGAGGAATTGCCCAATCAAAGATGAAATTTTAAAAACAGTTTTGCAGAAGCAGAATGATGAGATTACAGCACTATACAACAGCAAAACAGACAAAATGCAAGACAGAGCAGGCAATGCTTTTTCTGAAGCTAAACATTTTCCCTCATAGGAAATATAAGTTTATTCATTTCGATATCAATCTTCACCTTTCCTGAAGCATATGAATTTCTTGGTTCCAAGTAACTGATTTTTTGTTGTTTTGTTGTTTGCAGTAGATATAAATTCCTGACCAAATGGATGACTATATTGTAAACTATTACGGTATTAAAAGCAAAAGGATTTATGTAAAGTATGTATCGAGACTACTAAAGTAAGGATGAAGATGGACTTTCAAAGAAGTTAGTGATTTTACAGTATAACTGTAATACATGAACATGTAAATTCATCAACAGTGGATGAAATAAAGGCAGGGAAAGCTATAGAAAAATGAAATTGCATTATTTTAAATCTTAAAAAAAAGCTATGCAAATTTAAGTTACAAAACTCTTATGAGAAATAAGTACAGGTATACAAATATATCTACAGAAGATGAACTCTTCTAATTGAAGCCTTTCCTAAAATCTTTGAACTCTCTAAATAAAAGTAAGCTTCTTAAAACATAAGCAAATTCTCAGCCAGTATAAATCTCTCCAGCTTTAGCCTAAACTGAATTCCTATATTGGCATAAGCCCCTTGTGGCTAAAACCAGCTTTAAATTTCCTTACTGCCAACCATAAGGGACATAGTCTCAGTTACCCGGCCTACAGTAGGCATAACACAAAAAAAGCAATGTAAGCTTTCAGAAAGGGACTCTCCCCTGTATCTGTTCTACAGTAAAAATTTCTGTAAAGTAAAACTTTATTGTTTTTAACTGTTATTAGTGAACACCTGGACAAAAAAATTGATACAGATCTAAAATTGTAGGTGCTGTAAAAAAGGTGGAAAATCCAGATTATTGTAGATTTACATCTCACTGGGGATACATGAAGGAAATTGTAAAGTAGCAAGCAGCCAGTTTCTTTGGGGATCCACACTGGCTTTACATACTAGTGCCTTGGGAACAGCAAAAAGCAGCAACTGATTGGTGAAAAACTTGATTTTGGAAGCACTTTGGTTTTGAGTTCTGCTTTAGAAACAGCCAAATGCTGAGAAAACTATTGTCATTGGAGCTGAGATTAGAGACAAGAAAACTTTAATGATTCCATGATTCAATGAAAACTGAAAAGACTCAGCCATGTAAACTGTTTTCTAAATCTCTGTGAAGAGGTTTTCTAAATTTAAATAGTCTACACAATTGGATAAATAATATCAAAACAGAATTTAAGACCCACTTGATTTTTTATGCCCTTCGTTTCAAATAATTGTTCAGGAACATTTTAGATAAGTCTCTGTCAGAAGAAATGGGGCTAACCCAAGGTCTCCTTTCAGGTTAGGTACAGCTATGATCAAGAGGAAAAAGACATGAAAAAAAAAATCACTCCTGTAACTAGCTTTTGAACCAACTAAAGTGAATCTTTCTCTTGTGAAATTTAACTGGATAACAAAATCTCTTTTTAATACTGATCTCAAAGGCATAAGAGAAAAACCAAGAACTAATCTGATGAAATACCTCTTTAGATTACATTGATATTTCTACTCTGCACATACGCAGGTTTTTCCTCTCCCTTCTGTATTAAGTTATTTAGAATTAAAATACACCTCTGCTAAAGTCAGGGAAAATGTTATCAATGACATTTATGAGATCAAGGTTTCAGCAACTTGGTCTAGGCATAGAAAGAAAAGCACCACTCCATTTTGCATCATTATCCTGTGCATAGGAACTTTTTTTTAATGCTAAAGAAAATTAATAGGAATGGCAAATACTCTAGGCAAATTTGGGCAAATGCCACTGACTCCTGCATACTTTATAAGAAAACTAATTAATAATCAAAACTGAGTAATAACTTCTGTAGAAATATTTATAGCTTACTTTCTGACTCTCATTATCCAGGACTACAACAGTCTCACATATTAGCATGTCACACCAGCCTTGATTATGTAGAAGCATTCAGGAAAATTATCTGAACCACCTACAGGTGTGACTTGGGAGTGTATTAGTAAAACTGCCTTTAATCCTGTGTGGACACAGCTTCATAATTAAAGCCCTTTTAATTTAATTTTGTGTTTATCAGAGGTAAGGTAAACAAACTGAAATCAAGGTCAAATCAACAGTAAAACTAGATCTGTAAGGAGCAAATATAACTTAATCCACATTTTAAAGACATCCAAAGTACAGTAAGCAAAATTCTTAATTGCAGAATGTTCTGTTCTGAATGAAATTCACTTGCAATTTCATTGAGATGACAATGACTCACATTTAAATTATTTTAAATTTTCAACTTCCATGAATAACAAGTGTTTTTTCTACAGAATTCTATGGAAAATATATGGTCACAGTTTTATGAGCCATAACTCTAAGTCCATCTATAAGGCATTTGGGCCAGTTTTGCTGCTTAGTTAGTGTTTATGCTTTTTCCAATGCCATTCAATCTTCTAATTTTCTCAGTGCCTTTGATTGCATTGCCCATACTACGCTTCCATACTAAGTATAATCTTATATTTTCTTACAATAGAAACCAAGTACACTTCTCAGATTCTGGACTCCACTGGCATTCTCATAGTCACAGATTATAGATTGCCAAATGTTTAAAAGGGCAGGAGATCATGTGTCCGTATCATATAATAACAATAACACTTTGAGATATTTAATGGGCTGTTTGGATTTGACCTTTATCCTTTGCCAGCAAGTGCAAGTTAAATTACTGTAAATTCCATTATCCCCTGAAGGTCTATGCTTGAACAAAAGCACACCTGAGTGCTGGGCACCCTGGCTGTGGGCAGAGATGTGTGGAATCTGAGGGGCTGCTCAGATGGGCACAGGGCTGTCCTATGGTGACATACAGGGGGACTTTTTGCAGTGGATGGCACTGTTCCACCAATAGGAATATGATCAGGTGGCCCACATAATGTTTCCCATCATGCCATTAACATTCCTAACTTCTGCTACATAAAACAAAGTTTTCTGTGTAGTTTTCTTTCTCATTACATTTAAAAAGATTTTTTTAAAAAGTGAATACATTTTACTGAGAAAAGCTGTATCCTCAGTGAAAACTCATATAACAGAAGTCCATCAGGCTTTTTAAAACCAAAGATGCTGATACAGTCTCTAGAATAGGAAGCTGATGCTGGCAGGACATACCATGGGAAGTAGCGTGGACTTACTCCATGCCTTGTTTTGTTTCTTAAACATCATTGTCAGAGACAGGATGCTGGGCCAAATGGACTTTTGGCTTGATCCAGCCATACTGATACATAAATATCCCTTTACTGTTCCAGAAGGACGTTTGTCTTTTAGCAATATCGCTTCTCATTTCCGGGCTTCTCTTTGTATTCCTCTCAAACCTGCCTGTTGTTGCAGCTGCACGATAAACAGCCTTACACCTTCCCTTCTCTCCAGCATGAGGATGTTTACGCTCTTTCTCTGCAGACAGCAGCATGGCATTTAGGAGTCTTCACAATTTATGTGAGGCAGTGGCTGTCTGCGTGCAATTTGGGCTAGAAGTGGAGAAAATAAAAAGTCTTTCTCAGATGTGAAGTTTTCATATCACATTGATCAATGCAAAGCAATAGAAAACAAAACCACAATGGGACAATTGCTTTGAGGGAACAGGGCATTGTGGAACTAGAAAATTGTTAAGAAATACATAAATGAGGAAACATTAATGTTCCTATTCTTCTTTAGGCTTGATAAAAGTTTCTGTGGCTTTGAGAAGGTTGTATCACTCAGATGAGAATATTTTGAGGTTTTGATCACTTAAAAAATGTATTTGTAGATAATAAAAAATTGTAGACAATCTGACTACTTGGTGACAGTTCTGCAACACTGCTTGTTAGTGTAAATGTAGAATTGGAAAAGAAAGTGGGCTAGTGGATAAACAGCAAGAACATGAAGTCAGGATGTAGCTGCTTGTTTAGTAAAACATCTGACAGCGCTTGCTAGAAAATCTGTGTATTTTGGTTTCAAGCATACATAGTGCTTTCTTATTAATCCTGATTTTTCACTTTATTCCACTAATAGCAAACTTTGAAAATGAGGCAAAAAAAAGGTAAGCTGGAGTTTTCGGCTATGAAGATGTTTTTTTGACTAATATGTTGTCAGGATTAATTCACTAATATGTAAGTGAGTACTTTCAGATCATTGCACTGAAGTTGCACTACAAAGGAAGTATGAAATTTGTTTTCTCACATCTGAAGCCCATTATTAGTACAACAAATAAAGAACATTTTAAATGTCAGGGAAGAATAGAAGTTACAAATAAACAAAATTCTGTCTTAAATCATACATGACATATAAAAAAGCAGGCTTGCTCACTGCAGAACAGTATTTCATTTTTGCCTAGATTAAAGAGTATTTATTCTTCCAACACATTTTCATTAATGATCACTTGAGATGTTTATAACACAATGGGCAGTAAACACAAGACCTATTCATCAGTCTCCTCCTGGTTACAGCCAAAGTGGCCTTTCATGCCACCATGAGACACAAACTCCATGAGGGTATCCTGCCAACTGCATCATCTGCTTCCAGTCCCTCATCTTCTCATGCTGACAAAGACAGCACTGGTGGCCAGCAACCATGGCTTCCCTGGACACATTCCAGGAGTGACTGATGTTGTTGGGGGCTGCCCTCCTCCAGTGCCCATCAATCTACTTTTGAGTCTGACACACTCACACATTTTCCTTTTAATCTTTTTTTTGTCCTCTGGAATCACTTCTTGTTCTCCTTGTATTGCCTTTTTTCCTCCAGCCCCTTCTGCTCAAAGGCCTTAAAGGGTTGGTTACGGTTGGGCTAGCACCTGGCTCTAAAAGGGAGAAAGACAGCTAACATGGTTTAAACAGGACTTAATTAAAATTTTTTTGCTTCTTTCTGCAGGGTCTAGTGATAGCTTATGTGCTCACTGCATCACTGAGAAATACTTGAGGAATAATTGGTCCCAGGAGAGTCATATGCTGGTGCCTTGAGATTCCCCCTTCACACTGAGTAGTTTCCTTTGTTATCTTCCCTTTGCTGATGTTAACCAGCAGTATAAGCACTAAAATGGAATGCTTCTGTCATAGTTTTCTTCACCAATCTCTTTTTGCTGTCCATCTTTTTGGAGGTTGTTTTCATGATTAATGGCCTCACAATGCTCTGAGGAAGAAAAGAACTTGGAGGTGAGCCTTGCGCTCTTTAG
>VWZN01010427.1:44133-68718 GCA_013396955.1 Regulus satrapa | reverse complement strand
GGCCGGGGCTGCGGAGCAGCGCCCGCTCCCGCCTCGGCCCGCTCGCTGCCGGGACGCAGCGGGGCCGCCCCCGCGCCCGCCATGTGGAAGCTCAACAAGAGCAGCAAAGTTCTGCTGGACGACTCGCNGCCCCGCTCCTGCTGCCCTGCTCTCCGGCGGCATGAGTAATCACTTTTCCCACCGTGATGTGCCGGCAGGCTGGCCCTGGTCGGGGCTGGAGGTGTTTGAGCGGATCGTGCGGCTGTCACCCGGTTTCTGGGGTGCTGACTGGCCTATCCATCCCGGTTTCCTTCCAGCAGACGGCCTCCGGCGGGGCTGGGACTTGCTGTCCTTCATTCCAGTGGCTTCGTACCGCAGGGTACTTTCTCTCCCAGCCCTAGGCAGAGGCACTGCAACCCATCTGTTAAGCACAATACATTAAACACGGATGTTTAGGAACATAACTTTATTTGCGTGTTTGTGTAGAGCACTGATGTTTCGGCAGGGTTGATTCTTTCTATGGTTTCAGTAATGCTAGTTCGCGATCTTTAAATAGCTGCAATCCTGTTTGAGAGCTTTTGTTGTTAAGTGTAAGTTAAATACCAGCAGTGACTTTCTTAACACATACAACCTGAAAGGGAGGCTATCTGTTGAGTATCAGAGAAAGAAAACTAAAAAACATGTTTGTTGACTTCCTTTCAAAAACTTGGTAGCAATTAGGTATCCATCCAGCTCAGAAGCCTGTTATGCTGCCCAGTACAGCTTGGTTGCTGATCTTCTGTTGCCACAGAGTTATTTTGGATATTGAATGAGAGGTTCTGAAGTAAGCAGTTGCCTAGTTTGCCCAGCTGTTGCAAAACAGTGAGGTTTCTTTTCTAAAGAAGGTACCAAAGCCTTCCCAGCTTTCTACCCCATTTTTATCTTGCCTATCTTGCTGAAAGAGCTGGAGTGTGTCTGGATAAATTATCCTCACCTTGAGTTTCTGGTTGATAGGTGCTGTGGCTTGTCAAGACATGTGGCATCTGCTGAAGAGCAGCCTCTGCCAGTCACAGCAGATATTCTCACCATCTTCCAGTAGCCACAATCACCAGTTTAGCCTTGCCTTGCCCTTGCCCCTGCACAGTGAACCGGCCATGGCCCTTGCTATTTCTTAGTCAGCAGCTGTGGGGAGTCATATGGATAACGAGGATCTCCTGCAGAAGAAGAGACACTCCTTTTAGAGACACCTTTCAGTGGAGCAAGGGGGACTGTGGTTTGAGGTGACCTGAAGTATCTCCCCCAACCTCTCATACAGCATCTAACCTCTGCCTCCTGCAGTTCCTATCCTCAGGTGCTTGTGAGCTTCCACGGTTTTTGCTAAGCTCCTGGCTTATGCTATCATAGCCTTTGTAGAGTTGCTCACCTCCTGAAACCCTCCTGGAACACCAAAGGTCACTGAAAGCTTCCAGTAGGTCCCACCGACTCTTCACTGCTCTTCTTCTCCACCACTGGTGATCCAAGCACCCTTTAAGGCTCCTGACTGTTGCCTCCCAGTCAGAAGAGGATTCTTCAGACTTCTGTCCAGACATTTCTCCCAGCCCTCTACTTTAGAAACAGAGGTTGGAGTTTGTGTATTTTAATTTGTCCAGTCCAGTTGTCTTTTACTGTCCTGGGCTTCTGTTCCATTAGTTGAAGTCTCTAGATATAATGGTGATGGCAATGATTTCTTGTGCAAAAGGTTTGCATTGTCTTGAACTTGCAGAAAATTCCTTTTCAACACCAAGTGGAAGTGGGATGCTGATTTTAGTGTTGGGGAGTGGCAGGAGAAAAATAAATTATTCTAAGTGATTAAATGAAATATTCTTGAAGATAAGGGATTCGATAAGGTTAGCACAACAGAGGCTGGACTGAAGATTATAAGCTATTCGTTATTTTGATATTTGTTATATTTATTAAGATCAAAATCTTTTGAAAGGGATGCAGCACCCAGCCCAAAATATTTATCAGTAGTAATTTCAGAGTTTATGTACACTTTAAGAATACATAGAAAGCTCTGATCACTTGACTGACACGGCAGTTCTCATGATCAACCGTGGCTGGGACGGGTGTCAAGGGAACCAAACACACTTGTTCAGCTTGTTGTAGCTGACCTGGTTCGTGTTCCTTGCTTTTAGAATTTGAAATTTTTGATGCTTCATCAGATCCTGGTTTTATTCTTCTAATAATATGATTGTAAGGGAGTGAAATCCAGTAATGTGTAGGGGAATCTGGTAATGATCTTCACTCTCTGCTGCTGCATCCTGACCCCCTGGCTTTGGAGAGTGAGAGCTTGCCCGAGTTATGGGGGCAGTTCTCGTGCTACCTGAGCTGTGCATGAGGATCCTCAGTGTGTGTGTAAGCTGTTACAGTACGGCCTGCTGTGAATGGAGGATTACCTCATCGAGATGAGAAGAATCCAGGACTTCCCTAATTTTTTATCGTTGGAGCCAAAATCCAGATAATTAGTGTGAGTGCTTTTTAGTAAATTAAGAAGCCCAGCTTTAGATCTCGTGCAGAAGTTGACTGTTAGATTTAATTTGCTTTTCTGATACATCATTTGGTAAAAGAGAAGATGAACCAGAGTCACTGTGTTTTGACTTTGATTTATGATATGTTGTTTTCCCAACAACAATCTTTTGTCCTTTTTTTTTTTTCATTTTTAATAAGCAAGTGGGAAGAAAATCCCTTAGCTTCTACCATTCATGTTATAAATAAGGCTGAAACTTTTTATTTCAAAGGCAAGAAATTGGTAGTCACATCTATGTCATTAAAGCAAACCATGTTGAAAGTATTCCAGTATAATGAAATGTTGGTGCTGTGTATTGTTTCTTCAAAGCTGAGAAAGAGTGAAGGAGTTCTCACTGTGCAACCTAATAATTAGGACATTGCAGCAGCAGACAGCAACAAAGAATTAGTCTACTATAAGTTTGAAAAAAAAAAAGAAAAAAAACCAACACAAAAAACCCCTTTGTTACTCTAGAGCAATTTTAATCATCCTATTTAGATATGGAAGCCTGATCTGGGTTTAAGCAGACATTTGAATTTGTAGACATTCATAGTTCTTACATAGAAAAGCCTATTTTGATCTTAAAAAAAAAAAAAAAAAAGTTTTGACAGTTCTGGTTTTGTGCTGTACAGAATGGTTTGATTTTGTTCCAGGGGAGAACAAAAACAAATTTTAGAACATGAAAATTGCAAGGGAGGGAACTGTCAGCCTCTGGCCACTTTTTAGCAAAAGTTTCTGCATACATTCAAGTACTTTGAATTGTTAACACTTATTTAAAATAGTAAGGTGTTTCCTGAGATAAGAAAGACAAGTAAATTTTGAAACAGTACTTGTGTAAATAAATGTGTGGATTATTGTGAGGTTTTTTTAGACCAGACAGTTGTAGGCTGTATCTTAGAAGGTAATTTTAATTTATGCTTTGAAGCATAAATATTTTTAATTTATGCAATGAAGGTGCTTTATTCACTGATGTTATAATTAATGCATGAAGGTAACTTGAAATGCATAAATAGTACACACACATGAGATTAAATTAATGTGTTTTTTGTGTGTCTCTCTGAAAATATGCTAGAAATGTATAGTTGTGCATGCCAAACTTGCGTTCAGTTTGGAATATAGTCATTATGTTTCCAACTGTAGTTGTATTTTTGGAAAGGGAAAACTGCTGGGTTTTGATTTCTGGAAGGCATTGTTTTGGCAGTTGTGCTAAGCTCTTCTTGATGCAATCCTGCCATCTAATCAGTTCTCAGAGATGTCAATGCTGTGTCAATATCGCGTGTAACTCTGACGTAAAATGGCACTCCACATTAAAACACATCTATATATTAGGGGAGGGGATGGCTGTCGGGCTGACCTATATTATCTAATGAAACTCTGTCTTTCATGTAAAAATATTTCAGAACCCTAGCCTTGATCTGTTCTCCCCAGTTGTATTTTCTGTTATGTTCAAAGAGAATGTGTGCAAAAACATGTTTTATGCTGAATTTTGTTTAGACTTGCTCAGGACGTTTGAAGGTTGGCTATAGAGAATTTTAGTTATCTCTTTTAATGAAGATGTTTAATTGTCTGGTACAATTTTAATACTGGCTTTCATCTTGGAATGAGTTGAACTCAGACAAGCCCTGCAGAAATGGGTGGGAGCTGAGCAGCATTTCTTAAGTTTTACTAATACGTTGAATAAGGGTAATTTTTAATTAAAAAAAACCCAAAAAAACAAAACAAAAAACCAAAAATAAACTAGAAAATGTTAATCCAGCTAATGCCTTTCCTTCACTATCTAGCAATTTCTGTATGTCTCAGTCTTTGCCTTCAGTACTCTAATAATCCCATCATACCTCCTCCTATCTGCTAGGCTGTTTTTTTCCTCTTCATTGGAGTTGTTCTTGTGACATTTCAGTGGCATTTTCCTGGCTAAAATCCATCACCTGTATTCTGTCATCATTCTTGAACATTGGATTGTGGTACTGTCAGCGAAGACTTTCCTGAGCCTTCCTTGGCCTGCCTTTCTTGCTCTTCCTCCTTCTTGTCATATACAATCTTTCAGCAGCTTCTTGAGTGGGTCCTGTTTCTTTCTCACAGTTTTCCAGAGCTCTACAGAGCTGACAGTGTCTTTTGGGCCTTTTGGCTTTCTAAGTTTTAAATCCTTTTCATTTTTGAGTTGCTTCACTTGTTAATTTATACTGTCATTTTTTACACAGTTGACTGGGATCAGATCTGTTTCTCACTTCTTGTCCCCTCTCTTTGGCTTATTCTGATTTCTAAAAGACCACATATTGTCTGATCAGTATATATATATTTTTTTTCTTTCAGCCAAGCCTGTAACCTGCAGGTTGTTGGTGGTTTTTATCTATTGTGTGAAGGAGAATTTGTGTCCTAGACTTTACTGTTGTTTCCTCTATGAATTCTAGGTCAAGTCTGCTTTTTTTCTCTCTCTCTCTCTCTTTTTTTCTTTTTTTTTCTCTCTTTTTTTTTTTCCTTGATGTCTAGACAGCTGAAATTCTTGTGCAGGCCCTCACTTCACATACTGATGGTGATTACTTCCTCTGCAGCTTCTAATGCTGTGGTTTCCCATCCACTAATTCCTGCAAATTCCATTGCTGATACTAATGTTGTTGCTTATGACATAAAGTTTAAGTCCTCCTCATCCTTCAGATTCCATTTCTTCAGCTGGCCTCCCTTTGTTTCAGGAAATTTGCATTTAAATCTCTGCCCTTGCTTTCAAGGTTTTTCTTAGTACATCCCTTCCTCTCCCCCATTTGTCACTTTTATCATTTGTATCTTTCCTGCAGCCAGTTCTGCTTTACTGGCTCCGATTGCCCGGGTTTGCCAGCAGCAGCCCTGTCTGCCCTCCTCCCCTCCAGCCTCACCCAGAATTATCCACTCCCAGGATCCACAAACCCACCATCACCTCCTCCTCTACGGCTTTGCTTGCCATCTGCTTTCCCTAAATTATCTGTTGCATCTTCTTGGGGCTTTTTGAGGTTTCTGGAGCCATACTCTCCTGCCGCTGCTGGACTTCCTAGCATCAATATACCAAGTAAAATGTAAAGAGTTTAGAGATCAAATTAATCATTTTATTTTTTTACCGTTAAATTAGGTGTATAATGTTTTCCTTGCTTTTACAGCAACTATTTGCCCGATTGTGTGAGGACATCTGTAACATAAGTAGAGTTACTAGAATTTGCTGAACACTTCACTAGGTAGACTTTCTTTCAGCTCTGTCATCTTCAAAGGTACATTTCCTACAAGTTTTGCTGCTGGTTCCCTGCGAGGAGCTCCAGGTGAATGTCTGTGTGATCACTGCACATGTGATAAAAGCCACATATCAGAAGGAAGCTGTACGTGTGCTGCTGAACGCTGTCACAAAAAAATGAGGCGTTTTGCAAGAGCTGTGCTAGGAAAATATGGCCATTACTCATCCAAGACCTTTACTGGGGACATGTAGTTTAATGGCAAATTCCATGACTGAAGAAGAATTGTACGTCAGCTACTGTCTCTTGAATTAGCATCTGCTGGTTTGTTTTCTGAATAAGGAAACTGCAAATATGAATTTCTGCTATGGCTAAATTGTTAAGAATAATTGACAGATTTTCAGCTGGAAATTTCATCAAAATTGAAAACTTCTCTGGAATAGCTGAATTGTTACAGATATTGAATTAAAATTGATTATCTGACCTTATTTGTTTCTGCATTGACACTGATGGTTTTTTGATCTTAATACAGCTGTTTCCATTTTAAGAAGTAATATGAAATATTATAAATTAGGTAAAACTAAATTGTTAATGACATATGAACGTCTAAAATATTTTAAGGTTATAAATCTTTAATATTCTTCCAAAAATATTTCAGAGAAGCATAGTCTGAGCAAGATGTGTTAAAACTTCTTTCTGCAGAGATGCTCAATAATGTGAACACTTAATAGGGTAACCTTGTGTATTGATATAAAAACAGAGAGCATAGGAATCTGGTGTTCCAATGTTTCTCTTTGTAATGCCAATAAAATTCAGAACTACAGAAGTATTCTTGTGTAAATACTTACATTCTGAAATTAATCTTCTCTGGTACACTTGGCCATTTATATCAATTGACAGTAAAAATATGGAAATAATTTAGATATCCTGTTTTAAAATGTAATGGAATGTGAAACAATAACTGAAGTGAATGAAACAGAGTTTGAAAATGCTAAGCAAGTTCTTAACAGCTGTGGATGCTAAAGAAAAGAGCATAATCTTTATTATTAATACTGAATAAATTTAAATTATTTGAAAGATGAAAACCAGTTTCCCTATGTTTTACCTCTCAGTTGGTCTGGTGAATAGTAAGCAGTTATGAGAGACTGGAGCCTAGAAGTGGAAGCATCTTTAAATATGTTGGATGGGTTTTCTCCTGTATCTGAAGTAGTCACCCTGACTTTTTAAAGTTAGTGGAATGAAATAAGTTCTTTTAGAAATGATCGGATGTATTATATGTTTCCAAACTAGTGTTGTTTATGAAATATATGCCAAAGTTAAAGTATATTCTTCAAAACACTTATATTCTACATTTTTTTTTCTTTATCAACAGAAGTATTTTCAGTTTTGCTGAGGACTGGCAGAGTAAACTTGCAGCATAGGAGTCACACTATTTAGATAATTTATTGTCATAATAAAGATGTTTTCTCTAAGTGTAGGGTGCAATCTGATGTGGAAAAGTATTGTTTGTAGAAGAGAAAAAATGAATTTAAAATACCAAATTGCTCTTAAGCAAGACTTTAGAAATGCCTAGGTTAATACTTTTCATTGGTGACATTAAAAGGAAATTTTCAATTTACACCACCTGCCCAGATGGCTGGTTTAATTCACTCATTGCTTTAGGGACATACAAATGGAAGATTGAGATCTAGAGGTAGATGAAATATGGACGAAGCTGATCCCATTATCTTGATCTCATTCTAGGCTATCTCTGCCAGAAAAGAGCAGAGGCAATTCACATTTCAGCACTGGAATTTTTCTGCTGAACACATAGCCTCATGTCCAAGAAGAAAGTGATGTGTGACTGAGTAATGCAGCCTTTATTTGCTAAAATTGAAAGCCTTGTTTTTCCTTAAAGGCATGTTCAGTTTTGTGTGGGTGTTCAGGTACAGTTCAGCTTTGTTTTTCAGCTGTGCTGAAGGAATATTCAAAGTACTAGAGTTGTTTTAGTGCCCATTTACATTTGATCACTGTTGCGTCAATTTCCTGACTCAGAAAGCAGATTTCCATGCATTGAATTTTTCCAGGTATATATTACAGGTGTAGCAAAAAGGAAAAAAAACAAAAAAAAGAGGCCAAATGCCAGTGATCTTCTACTGATAACTTTCTCCTTACTCAATGTTTGAGTGTATTTTGTGTTGATATTGATTCAGTTCTAAACTTAGATAAGCAGAGTGACTTTTGTATCAATAATCGGCTTTAGTCTTGTTTATTTCATTTTACATTATATTAAAATCCTTCTCAAACACAAGGAAATATTTTCTTTCATTAGCTGTACTTTAGGATGATGATCTGGCTGTGGATCTCCTCTTCCCAATCTGTATTGTTTCTGGTCAGGCTGTGTATATGTAGTTGTTCTACTGTTTGTTTTGTAATCAGTGTTTTGGGAGTCTTTCCAGCTTTGGGGGTTGACTTTCAGGTTTGTGATTTCCTGAGTGATTTTTTTAAAAAGAATTTTTAAACATTCCCCTCTCCTATCACTAAATTCTTTAGTAGGGTTTGTGGAGTACTGGAAATTATGTTAAATTCTTCCCTGGAGTGTATCTCTTCAGGTGCTGTTTGTTTGGGGATTTTTTTTTTCCACTTAAATGATACATTTGTGGTATGTAATCTAATTCGCACTCACAGGCATGACTGCCTAGACTTTATATTACACTCGCTCCTCGATGAGATGTGATGATAGGCGGAGGGGATGCAATAAGTCACAAGAAGAGTGAGAATTTGTTCCAAAAGGAGCTACTCTTTTAACAATAGCTTGTTTACTCTCATGTTCGCACAGCTTGTGTGTGTGTGTGTGTGTGTGTGTGAGTGTGTGTGTGTAGGATAGGAAGCTCCCACAAATGGGTAGCAAAAATCGATAATATCCCATTTTACTTACTAGAGCACAAGAAGGGCATGCAGGACGAAATGATGCTATTATTTCCCTTAACTCTTTGATGTTCAGCATTCTTCATCTTGGCCTGAATTATGAAAGTGAATGATCTAAAGAGACTAATTAATTACTTTACCACAAAGGAAGCTGAGGGAAGCAGATTACAATTTTGATCTCTGTACAAAAAGGTTTGTGTGCTCGTTGAATTAGTCCCTTGAGTACCTTATGGTTTGCAGTATGTCCAACAAAAGGGCACTTGTTCCCTTATGAAAACATGCTGTGCATACCAACCTTCCCCTGCCAGAACTGGAGGGCTATTCAAGTTGGTGATCAGCATTCCCCACTAGTGTTAGCATTTTCACCTAGAAATATCTAAATACTGTAATGTTGTCCAGGTTTTTCTTTTAATGAATTGTCATAACTGTAAACCAACCAGACTAAAACATGCTGAGCTAATTTATAAGTGTTCAGCATCTCTATGTGTTAAGCAGCATGATAAAGGGTGAAGATGAACTTTTTTTACATGTAGCTGCACAGTAGATTGTCCTTTAAAGAAAGTTGATAAACCAAATCATAGGCTCCCTCATCTCAGTATGGTAATAAAAGTAGGGAACATGTATCAGGAGAAGGGTGTACTAATGTGTATTGCTTAAAAATACAATTTATTCTGGTGGTAACAGGGAAAGATGGGTTGTAGTGATCTGCCCTCTTTCTTCCTGGATTCTTCTCAGTGTTGGCACATGTCCGTCCCCTCCCTCCCTCTGTTTTTCCCTCTGTATATATGTGTGTGTGTATATATATATATATATATATACACACACACACACACACACACATATATATATATATATATATGTATGTATATGTATCTTTATATGTATTTATATATATTTACACACACATATATTTAACACAAAGCACATCCCTCCTGCAGGGTGCACAGCTGCCATGTGGGCCATGGCTGGCTCTGGATCCCTATACCTGCTCCTCTCTCACTCTGTTCTTGTTATGTGCCATTAGTCTGCTTCTCTCTGCTTTCCCTAAGGATGGATTTTCCACAAAACATTTTCAAATCTAGTTTGTTGGAGATGGCTGAATTCAAACCTACAGGCTGTTTTCAAACAATGTATGTGATGGATGGATGGATGGATGGATGGATGGATGGATGGATGGATGGATGGATGGATGGATGGATGGATGGATGGATGGATGGATGGACGGATGGACGGACGGACATCACAAGCACTCTGCTGGTATCCAAGTCTCCTTTTTCTTCAGTAGTGTATTTAAAAGTATGCTATGATACTTGATTGGTCTTCTGCTCCAGAAAATGTGTTTTAGGGATTGGATTCTCACCAGGTTTTTTTGAGGGTTTAATGTGTTTCAATCTTTGTATTTCATCTCTTTAAACTCTGTGTTATCCACTTAGCATCAGCCTGGGTTTCATGAGTATAGTTGCTGCAAACGTGTGTCTTATTCCCTAGGAGATACGACTTTGTATAACCCTGAGTAGTAACACTGTATTAGTACAGCAACACAGTGTTAGTTGTCCCTTTTAAAAAGCAGCAAATAAATACTCCTTTTTATCTACTATTTATTGTTAATTACATCTTTTGTTGACAATGGTATTCACATTTTATCATGCTGGCTCCCTGGCCCTGTAAGGTGCTCTTTGCATCTGGTGCTTTTCCCTTAAGAACTTTCACTGTGAAAATGCCTTGTACTCTCTCCTTGTGCTCAGCTGTAGGCTGTATGCCTTCACACTCCATCTTCTCTCTTCTAGAACATGATGTCTCTAAGCCCTTTTTGTATTTTTATTTTCTTTCCTAAGGTACTTGGAGAGCTGGAAGAATTAAAATGAGAGGTGTTATTTCTTTGGAAGGTACTAGCAGTGTCTTGTTTGTTCTGGAGGTAGTATTGTTGGTTGTTGAAACTGATAGTTCTGCCAGCTCTGGATGTCTGAGAATTTATCCTCTTACCATATTTTCCCTTGGACCTTTCCTAGTTCTTGCTGATTTTTTTTTTTTTGTTGGGAAAAAATTGGATAAAACAAGTGATGTATTCTCTAGCTCCTACCCTGTGTCCTAGCAGAGACTCCGTCATGTTAAGTTTGGGACTTTGCAACTTCATCCAAAAGTTTGTGAGCTGAGAGTGTTGAGGGGAAAGAGGGAGCCTTCTGAATAGTATGTGTGAGCTGCTTCCATTTAAAACATGGCCAATGCTTATTTTAAAAGTAGAGAAATAAAAAAGCCAAAAGTTGAATTTCATTTGAGAGAATTACACAAATCTTAATGTTTTTGATTTTGATATCCCATCTACAGTCCTCCCATGTTAGACAGACAACTGAATTCAGAAGTTAAATAACTTGTTGCAATCCACAAGAAGCAATAGTTTCCTTTTGAATGATTTGTTAATTCAAAATGAGACTATTTGTCCTGACTTCATATTCTACCTAGCAAGTAAATCTGGCTATCTACAGCTCATTCTATTCCAACATACAAATACTATTGAAGTATGGAGAAACGGTCTTCATTCTCTATTCTAGAAATGCTCTATCCTTCTCCCTTATAAAAAGTATTCTTCTCCCCAATATAACGTATTGCCTGTAAAGTAAGTGGAAACATTAGTATGGAAATAAATATATATAAAGAAATATAAACAAATCTAAAAATTTTTAAAAAGGCATGGGATTTGTAGCTGGTCTGTCAAAATGAAGCTTAGCCCCCATCTGGGTCCCCACATGACTAGAAATACATAACACTTTTGTGCTGGTTTTCTCACCTCTTTCTTATGCTGTTAGCAAGGTGAAGGAGGCCTTTGGCAGTGTGTAAGAGCCGGGATAATGAGTCTTTTAGGTCTCTTGGGATATGTGCATGTGGAGTGCATATCAACTCCTTAGCATTTACTTTAGTTGAAAAGGAAGGAGTTGATAAATTTGATTTTTGATACAGTAAGTGGCTGATGTAATCAAAATATGGACCAGAGTGAATACTGGAGATTTTGTAAAACTGCTGCTTCAGAGACACTTTCCACATTTCTGTTTTAGTTCTGTGGTTTTTTCCTGAAACTGAGGTTAAATATTTTTGGTCATATGTTCTGGTTTGGTCCTTTGGACTGTTTGTATTTGGAATCATAGGTAGAGAAAAAAAACAAGAAAAAAAAAAAAGGTACCATTTTCCTCATTAAAACACAGAGTGAAGAAATTGAAAATTGCAGATTTCCTGAATTCTATGTCCCACTTCCTTTATCTTTGGAATCTAAACTACTTCCAGCAATGATCTTATCTGCCATGTCTTGAAGAGAACACTGATAGGAGCAGGAGAGCCTGACAATACTAACATAGCAGTTTAATTCAGAGATGGACAGAAATTCTTCTGTCTGTTTGCTTCTCTACTGAGTAACCTTCACAGACATCTTTAGCACTCTGGTTTTCTTCTGAAATCATGTTGTGCATGGAGGGGAAAAGAATGTGGAGGAAAGTCTTTCTTGAGTTAAGGAAATGCAGTGCTTTTTAATGTGAAGGAGGAAAAAATCCTGGGACATTTCTCTCCCTCCATCCCACAGACAATGCATAAACCATCGAGTACAGCATTTAGAAACTCAGTCCAGATCAAAAAAATTAAGATGCTACCATTAAGATAAAATCAAACTAATTGTACTAAATGCAAAGGTGTTTCTCCCTCTGTGGTATGGGGTTTTTGGTTCTGTAAGGGTTTGGTTTTTCATCATTTAAAGTGTAGATTTTTATTTTAGTAGTGGTGTTCACTTCGTTTGGTGTTGTAATCATGTTTTGTCAATTTTCTTTTATGATGTTGAATAGACTAAAAGCATTTGTGAATAGTCTGAAATGTGTCAGTGCTAATTGTCAAACTAAAACTGACTATGGGCCTTTTTTATCTTTATCCTTCTTTTGAGAATAAAGACCAGTTTCTTCATGATGAAGTTTCATCTTCAGTGTCACATCTTGCAACAAAGGTAAATAAATACCCCTTCTTTGAAATGTAACATTTAATATCATATATAATTACAGTCCATGTATGTTAGAAAGTTGCCAGGTTTTCATGGACAGCTGATTAAGGAATTTATATAGTACATTGATGGTTTTATAATTATGTATGATCCTTGGTCATGGGGTTCTCGTTGAAGTAATATTAGTAGTGCAGGATTACTTGGAAAGCTCCCTTATTTGCTTTCATTAATGGGGAGGGGAAGGTATATCCTGATTATTTTTTTCCTCTCAGTGACGGCTATTAAAACACAAGATGAAAATAAGAAGCCACAGGAATAACTGAAATCTAAAGAAACACTAAATTTTAGCTGTAACTGGCAATGAAAACATGAAAAGTAGAAGAGTTTGGGCTTGTTTATTCCATTATGTGTAGTTCTTCTGGCTCTCTGACCACAAGAGGTTAAGGATTTTATTTTGTATCTCTTTCAGGAAAGAGAAGTAGGCATGCAAGTTAATTTTTTTTTTACCTTGATATGTGTCCAAGAATCTTCTTTAATGTTCTTAAAATACATAAGTAGAAGATGAAAGAAGTGGAAGTTATTATGATAAGCTAGAGCTTGTTTTGAAATTCCATAGGTATAAAGAAAAGTATTTTTAAATAGGTTCATTAGTGTAATGGGATACTTTACATTAATATGTATAAACTGAACATCTGTCTTTGTTACTTCTTTTTCTTCTACTTCAGATGCAGCATGATTTTCCTTGAAAAGAGAAGTCAGATTGTACTATACCTTTTTCTACCCTTTTGAAGAAATATATATTTTTAAATGAAAACATAAATTAACATATATTTTATACCAGATGATAAATGTATAGGGAGAGAATCTTAAAATGAATATATTTTCTATTGAAAGTTTTCTTGCCCCTTTCTTAGTCATTCAGGAAAGCTTGCTAAGTGTGTGTTCTGACAGACGTGTCACCAGGTAAACCACTGAGCTGCACTATTTTTGTCTTTTAAAGTAAAACCCTCTTGTCTTAAAAACGTATTATTAAGAAAGCGCCTTATCCTTCACATCTTCTCTTTCTGAAAGCAACTCTGTATGTTATTTGGTTGTTCTGTTGTCTTGAAGCTGTCAGTACCATGATATTCCAGAAGTTCTAACATTTTCATATGTTGATAGAAGGCTGATTAATTCCATGGGTGGCCATTTCACAACACACACCTTGTGAATGAAATAGTGTCCATGTTTTAACAACATGGTGAAGAGCAACAAAGTTCTTGAAGAAGGTCCTGGGTGAATAGTGGGTATGCTCCATGGGTAGACAGCCTTCCTGGTCTCTTAAAGCCTGACTTTTAAGACAGTGTTGATGCCCATTTGCAGAGGAAAGCCTTTGACCTAGGTTTGGAGGTCTAAAAGTGGGAGCTAGTCCTAAGAGCTGCAGGTGGAGCTTGGAAAATGGTCTTAGATCGCACTCTTGCAGGAAGCTGCCCACTGAGCACTGAGGACAGGCTGTTTGCAGTGCTGAATTTTTCTGGTTTTCTCATCACAGCTCTCTTGAAAGGCAAATGTAGGTGATTAAAAAGCCTTGTGACATCTCAGAGTGAGGAACCGTAAATGCTCCAGTGGTGCTCTGCAAAATGCAGAAATCTGGAACTTGTGTTCACACTCTGCCTGGACATGTGAATTGGAGAATAAGTCCTATAAGAAGTGACTGAGGGATCTGGGGGTGTCTAGTTTAGAGAAAAGGACGCTCAGGGAGACCTTTAAAAGTACTTGAACAGAGGCTGTAGCCAAGTGGTGGTCGGCCTCTTCTCCCAATTAGCCAGCAACAGGAGAAGAGGAAACAGCCTCAAGCTGCACCAGGGAGATTGAGATTGGACATCAAGAGGAATTTCTTCACTGAATGTGTGGTTAAGTGTTGAAATGGGCTGGCCAGAAGGGTAATGAAATCACCATTCCTGGGGGTGCTCAAGGAACAACTGCATGTGGCACTCAGTGCCATGGTCGGGTTAACCACTGGGTATTTGGTCACAGGTTGGACTTGATGATCTCAGAGGTCTTTTCCAGCCTAAATGGTCCTATGATTCTAAAACTCAGTCTTTGGGGGTCTCACTGTCATGCACAGCTTCTGAATTAAAAGTACAGTAGAAATTTCATCTGCAGTAGTTTTTAGGCCAGATTTTGAAGAGACAAAGTTTTGAGAAACAAAATAGATCGAGAACCTTAATGCACGCAAATCCTTGGAACCTGGTGAGATGCATTTGTAGGTCCTGATGAAGGAAGAGGCTAAGCACTATCCAGCGTACTTGAAAAGTTATGGCAATCTGGTGGAGTTACCACTGACTGGGAAATGGAAAACTTGACACCCACTTTCAAAAAAGGATATGAAGAACAGGGAACAGTAGACTGGAACAGTTGTATTTCTGTACCAGGCAGGGTCATGAAGCCAATCCTCTTGGAAACTATACTAAGGCTAATGAAAAATAAGGAGGAAATTGGTGACAGCCAACATGGCTTCACTAAGGGCAAATCGTGCCTAACAAATTTTATGACCTTCTAGGACAGTGTTACAGCTGAATGAGGGAAGAGTGACTGATGTCGTCTGTATGGACTTGTGCAAAGAATTTGCACGATATCCACGTCTTTAAACTGGAGAGATGTGGATTTGACAGGTGGATCATTCAGTAGATGAGAAATTTGCTGTATGGTCACGTGCTAAGAATTACAGTCAGTGGATTGATGCCCAAGTGGAGGCCAGTGACAAGTAACCCTACTGAGAGGTCAGCGTTGGGACCAGGCCCGTTTACCGTCATTGCTGGGGACATGGACAGTGGGAGTGAGTGCACCCTCTGCAAGGTGTGGATGGTACCAAATTGTGGGATGCTGTCAACAAGCTGGAGGGAAGGGGGGTCATCCAGAGCGACCTTAGCAGGACAGAGGTGGGCCTGTGTGAACCTCAAAGTTCAACAAGGCAAAGGGCCAGACCCTGCAGCTGGGTCCGGGAAGTCCCAAGCACAAGTACAGGATGGGTGGAGAATGGATTGAGAACAGCCCTGCTGAGAAGGATTTGAGGGTGTTGGTACATAGGAAGAACCACTGGTCTGCACATCAGGGGCTGGCTGACTTGAGAAAATCCCCCCCCACACCAATGCTTTATTATCTCTAAGACAAATTTGGAGAGGAGTTGGTTTTTAAATTTTGGTTATCTGTCTTCAAAAGGTTCCCTGTCATGTGGGAAGAATGCTTCTTTAATTAAAGCTGATTGGCATTTTAATTGTTAAACACTTAGTTGTAATTTTATTGAACTGTAAGGTACTTAGGTGGAAAATTTTATCTCTAGCTTTGTATTTTAGCTTCGTTTTTTTTAGGGGAGGAGTGAGGGAAACTGCGGAACAAACAATTATTTCTTCTCACTCAAGGTCAAGAGGAAAATCCATTCTTTTTGTTTAGATTTATAAAAAAAATTTCTGCAAGTGTTTTGTGAAGTGCCTCTCCTTAGCTGGAGAACTTTGCTTCACCAGTTGACAATCCTCTATAAAAATGCTTGTGAAGATCTGCTGAAACATGGTCCAGATACAAATTTATGGAAATCTTATTTCATACATGCTGAGCAGTGACTTTTTAGGGATTAGCTCTTTAACTACACAATGGTATTGAAAGGGCTGGTTCTCACTGCAGGTGTACAGCAAGAATACCCTGTAATTGCTCATTTTGCTTGCTAAGACTCTGCCATGTGGCTTGTTCTAGCCCGCAGAGAATGATTTCTCTTTGCTGGCCTGGCAGTCAGGAAGTAGAAGGGTCTAACAGGAATGTACTGAGAGTACTGGTACCTACTCATAATGCAGCCAGGGTAAAGTTCAAACATGCTTGAATCTCTTGCTCTGTAAACTGCTTGTCTTGTACCTATAACTCTTTAACCCAAGTCTTGTTATTATTTTTTAACTTGATTGAATTATGTGCTTTTTTATCTCTCCTATTACGAGATGTTAGTTTGTATTAACCATCTGATGCACAAGATTATACTATTTCCATTAAATTTACACCATCTTCCTCTTTGGTATATATTAATCTGTATCTGCATACCTTTTTTGGGTGCAATAAACTTTTGAAATTTTATTTTAGGACTGAACTACTTTAGTTTATACCCAGCTTTTAGTATTCCTGGTTTGTTGCCTTTTTCCCCTAATATTTAATGAATCTTCTTACCCTTTAGCAGAGCCCTATTTATCAGCTGCTTACCTTTGACAGTAAAATTAACTGAAAATCTTCATAGTGATGCTTTACTGTTTCCCAGTAGACTCTTTGGTTGATTATTTATTAGTTTTTGCCTACTTATCTATTACGGGAAGATAGGAGTCATGTAAACATCAGAGTTTGTTGATGTGGTGAAAAATGGAGTCCTTAAAGTAATTTTTTGTAATAATACCTATCAATTTTGTAGGAGGCTTCCCATTTAAGGGGTCCTGACCCATTCTGGGGCATCTTATAAAGTTAATTATCAGTAGACATTTGTTCCCTGTTTTATTTAAAGAAAGAAAAATTGCAATCAACATACACAATTTTATAAAGTTAATTCACTCACATCAATACAGGTAACAGCTGAAGTCTTACTATGAAGGTTGAGATTAGAGTGAAGTTTAGAGGTTTGGGGGGAGCTATGTTGTATGTATAAAGCTCTGATTGTGGAAGAAAGCAGGTGACTGCACATTTCAGAGGGTGCTTCAGCAACTGTAATAGTTGCTGTTACAGAAAAGGTGCTGTTGCCCCTAAATTCCACATGCTTTATCTTTAATGACTTGATTCTTAGCACTAGCCTAAAAGAATGCAAAAAATGAAGGCGTTAGATTTCTGCTGGCTTAAGTAGTTGAACCAGTTTTCCACAGCATCATGCAGGTACAAAACCATAGCATAAGGAAGGCAGTATCAGTGAGCAGGCAGTGGACTGGGCTGACCCTTTTCAGCAGCAAGGTCTGAGAAACCTGATCTGCCACCTTGTGATCCCCTCCCTGGGATCTGTCTGACAGATGGGCACTGATACTGAAGCGCTGGCAAAGCAGAGGGGAGAGGAGCGAGCAGGAGAAATGGCAGCTTGACCAGAGATACACATCACATCCTTTGCATGGTGTTCTAGGAGGGACTGCTTGTTCTCCCAGTTTCAGAAGATATGCTAATTAATGGCAGCTTTCTCATGGTGGAAAAAAAGTACTTCATAAGCTAGGAGCTAAAGGAAAAGAATCTGTGCTCTGGGCTTGAGCTCCTAACATACCAGTTGGAACAGACCATGATGGCTTTTCAATAGTTTGCCAGTTGATGGATTAATATGTATGTTTAATTTCACTTTTTACTGATTATTTTAGGTCATTGCACAGGGTATTGCTGCACAGGTTTTCCCAACCTCAAGTAGAAGGTGCAGGAGAAAATTTATTAATTGCTGTTTGATAGGCATACTCTTTGCTGTCATAGTCAAACTGCTATGAGAGCAGTCTGTATTTCTACTTCAGCAAATACTGAACTGGCATCTTGAGAAGTTTCTGCTTTGCTTCTCATTGACATTTTTGAAAAATGGAAGACTGCAGCATTCAATGTGGGCCTCTAATTCTAACATCTGATGTTTTAGTTGCAGTCAGTAATAGTGCTCTCTTCCTTAATAGTGTTCTCCTTTTTTTTTTTAGCTGTCCCATGAGCATTTCACTGAAATTTTTTGAGCTGGTTTTGAGTGTACACCTTTGATTTTCAAAGACTACTTGCAGCTCAAGACTAGCCCATCAGACACAGAAAGAAGCAAAGGTGGCAGGAGGCATGAACATGAATATTCCTGAAAAACCTCAAGCATTCAAGGGAGGTATACTAGTGGTGGAAGAAGGGTCAAGTGACCTGAGGAGAGTATAGGTACACTTTTGGAGTACGCAGGGATGAGGTTAGGAAGGATTGAACCCGCCTTAGAGTGAAATCTGGTGAGCAACAAGAAAGGTTTCTGCTTGTACACCAGCAGCAAAGAGTGTGGAGAAGATGAAACCTGACTCTTCTCAGAGTGCTCAGAGAATGGGCAAGAAGCAATGAGTACAAACTGAAATAGAAGAAATATAATTTAAAAATAAGAAAAAATGTTTTCATCATGAGGACATTCAAGCTGTGGAACAGGTTTCTATGGAGGTTGTGGATTCTCCAGCTGTGGAGATGTTCAAAACCTGACTGTCCATGATCCTTGGAAATCTGCTGAGGGTGATCCTGCTTTAAGCAGTGGGGCTGGACTAGATGGTCTCCAGAGGTCCTTTCCAGCTGTAAAGGCTGTGTAATTCTGTGAATTCTGGATGTTGAATTATTTATTTTTCCAATGACACAGGGAATAGTAGTTTAAAGATTTGAGAATATAATCAGGCCAGTTACATTTATAAGTCTAGAAAATTTTAGGAGTAGTACTCTTGTGTAGAGAGTTACATCATAAAAATGAAATACAGAGCTTCTGCAGGTGGAATGATGCTTTAAGACCGTATCAGTACTGTGTTTTTATACTTTGTATAACTTGAATAGTTTTACATAAAACAAGTCTCCAGTGTGGTGAGGAGTCTGTTTACTGAAGTGTCATCTTTACTTACTGACCTTCCTTTGCCAACAATTAGCAAGGAAGCTAATTGTTCTGGGATATGGGTCTTTCTCCAAGTGCTCTGTGAGATTGTAAGTGATTCCCAGCTGATTTAGATTCAGACAATCTGCGACTGTGGCAACAGGAGATAGTGTTCAGGAGAGCACAACGTGGCTGGTGTCTAGGTCCTCTTCCCCTAACATCAAGAATAATTGTTTTGAGATGTTTCAGGGTGTAGCCTTTTAAATAGGGGGTGTTAATTTATGGATCTTCTCTCTGAATTTGTCTAATCCTTCTTCTGATGGTTCCCAGCACTTTTTGGCTATACAGCTGCTGCAAGTCAAACTGATGGTTCCAGGTAATGGTGACTTCTAATCTCCTGACTGTGCCTGTACCCACCTGTTCCTGTACCTACCAACTGATACAGCTCTAACTGTTCCAGCTGCGCTTATCAGTTAGGTAAAAGTGTTTAAAGAACTCTGAAAAGAAAAATGGAAATGCAGCAGGCTGTTCTGAGGAATTTCATTATTATGTGTCAGCTACATGACAGCAGTAGTCAAAAACCAAAATTGTTGTCTTAAAAACAGTTCAGTAGTTACAAAAAAACTTCTGGAAATCTGAAATATGTATTTGACTTCCTCCTTCACTAAAGTTTAAATTCTAGAGCATGCCACCACTGAGAAGACAACTGAGAGTGAGCTGTTAGCTCCTGGTTGGTGGAGTGAAAAGATATTTCAGATTGGACACGGTGCAGGCAGAAGTAGAAGAGGAGGCTTAGGCACAGTAGGCAGAGGTTCTGGTTTTCCTCTTGCACTTCCTGGTTTCTTTCAGCCTAGTCTGTTTAACATGTAGTAGGCTTTGTGCAGTGAGTTATATCACATATCAGCAAAATACGGTTTACTTGGGCATTAGTGTTCTTATGCAGCTATCCTGACAATATTTCCTTTGGAAACTTCAAATAAGTAAGTAGTGGAAGTGTATCTTAAATGTGGAGTGTAATTTTTTCATAAGGACTAGTTGAGAGAAGAATAAATCAGTTACAATCTGGTTATTAGCCATGTATGTACCTACCAAATGCCATGGACATGAAAATATGGAAGGTATGGTACAGTGTGTACATGGATAGTGATTTACATACAGGTAGAAAGAGTGCAGGTTTTGTAAAAGTTAATCCTAAGACCTACACATGCTATCTACTTGTCTATGAAGAGAAATTTTCTCATTATTGTTCTTAAAGATATCTGTGAATCACAATTGGACAAATGAAATGAAATTTTAAAAAAATCTAAAGTTAAAAAGTATGGAAAGCCTCTGGTAGATATAGGTACATTTTTGTTGTTTGGAGGATTGCTTGGGTATCCAGACAGTGCAGCAAAGGTTGGGATTGCATTGGCAAAGTTCCTATGACATTCTAGATCAAAGAAGGTGTATGTACAGGTATGTACTTTTTTTTTACATTGAATGTGTGTGTATAAATGCTTGTCTCCAAGCATTTAATCAATATTGTTCCTTAAAGGCACATATAATTTAAATTAAGCCTGTTCTATGTCTTAAATTGCTATCTGAAAACTACTAACAAGGGGTCCTATTTTTTCATAATCATCAAATTTATTAGGTGGAAATTACTTGATGAAACATCATTTTTGAAAAAAGACAGCTTATTTTGCATCATCCAGTTTACAGGAAAAAAGAGTTTTTATGTGCAACTTGTAGCTGTGTTTTTGCCTATGGTAATAAAGGTTCCTTCCCAAAAAGCCCTGAAATAATTTCAGTAAGATAACAGAGTCATGGAATGGTTTGGGTTAGGCAAGACCTTAAAAATCATGTACTTCCAACCCTCTTGCCATGAGCAGGAACACCTTCCACTAGACCTGATTGCTTAAAGTCCCATCCAACCTGGCCTTGAACAGGGAAGAGGCCCCCACNTCCTTCCCAAAAAGCTCTGAAATAATTTCAGTAAGATAACAGATGATAGAGTCATGGAATGGTTTGGGTTAGGCAAGACCTTAAAAATCATGTACTTCCAACCCTCTTGCCATGAGCAGGAACACCTTCCACTAGACCTGATTGCTTAAAGTCCCATCCAACCTGGCCTTGAACAGGGAAGAGGCCCCCACAACTTCTCTGGGCAACCTGTTCCACTGCCTCACCACCCTCAAAGTAAAGGATTTCTTCCTGATACTTATTCTGAACCTACCCTTCCTCCTTCATCTTAAGGCCATTCCCCCTTGTCCTACTACTACATGCCCTTGCCAAAAACTCTTGTTTTGACAGCTGTGGTTTTGTTTTGATTATTATACTTCATTATATATCATGTTTTTAGTATAGTCAAGTAACACAGACAGACTATCACTGCTGTTCTTACTGGATCCTGTGAAGAAGAGCAGCAACTTTCATATTCTGTGCTAGGCACAAGTGTGTGTTTTTGTGAGCATGCTATCAAAGTAAAAATAACCTATACCTAGTTATTTCAGCTTGAGGGAGGGGGGAATCAAACCTTTAAAAAAGTTTAAAAGTAATTTATGCTGTATGCCTAATGGTCACAGTAAATTTAGAGAACTGTAGCGCACCAGTGCCACATCTTAGGTTGCCCTGGTGAGCAGATGCTCTCACCCTTCTTGCTTGCGGGGCCAGTAGTTTAGTGGTTACAGAGAGGGACAGTATGTTTAAAGCAGGTGAAATCTAAAGAGTTTCGTAATGCATGGGGCTGTCCTGTCTGCTGTGGCCCTTTCTGGACATGACAGTTTGTTTCATTGCCTGTCTACCGAAGCCCTTGAGACTGTTTTTAAAGCTGCCTAGATTCCCTTCTCGCTGTGATACATTAAATGGAGCCCAGCTGTAGTCAGTGCCGTCCTCAGGATTTGTGTTGTTTGCTCAGCGAGGGAGAGCTCCGGCTGCAGTGACTGGGCCGGCTCTTTTCCCAAGCACGGCCATCCTCTGCAGCTCTGTAGAGTCGCTCCACGTGCAGGGGATACAGCAACTGCTGCTGTCAGCCCCAGCCCCACTCTGGGCTGTGAGTCTGTCTCTCACACTGATGAGGATTTACTTCTCTCTCTAGGTTCAAGGTGCAAGTTTCCGCGGTTGGAAGGAAGTGACGTCTATGTTCAATAAAGATGATGAACAGCAACTGCTAGCAGGATGCAAGTCTCCAAAATCCAAAGGGTGAGTAAAACCATTTGGTGTGTCTGCTATTAAAAGACACACACTGGAACAGAAAATGGCTGTGCAAAGTAAAGGAGCTGGATGCTGAGAAACAGCAGTGTCCAACTGCTGGAAGTCAAATTGACACAGAAAGGTTTATGGGCAAAGCTATATATACATTAAGCTTACAGTAGAATAAGGCATGCTGTATTAAGAAAGGACAGATGATGTTTTGAACAATTTTAGGTTTGTCAGGAAGAAAAAGGAATTTAGCTGCATAATAATTTTTTTGCTGTAGAAAAGTAGTAAAGGCTTGTGAGTAAAAGGGTCTTTCTCACACTTTTACTTTCCTCTTAGGGATTAGTTACGGTTGAGTTGACAGATTCCCTTTTTTACATGCCTTACTCCCTCTTTTGAAGTGTTACTACACCTAGAAGGGTTAAATGGAGTAGCTGTACTAGCATCTGCAAGTCTTCCCTGTTGGCACAGAGCTGTGTTTTGGCACAGTTGTGTGCTGGTGAGGTGAGGGCCGCTCCTTGGACAGAACACACTTCCAGGACAGACCATCTTCCTGTTACAGGTATCTGGAGGTTTTATCTGCATGTGCTACCTCACTGCCTTGGTTACAGACCAAATACACCACATAGCAGTAGATCTGTTCCTGCCAAATATTAGCTTTGATAAGACTTGCTGTAGCAGGCTTTGTCTCCAGTTTACTTTGAAATAAATGTGTTTCAGAATGCAAGTATATTTATATGCATGTATATATGTATATAAATAAACAATTTAGCATATAAATCAATGTATTTATTTCCATGTGAGCCTGTTCCATAGAACTTCCCAGAAGTTCCCAGCTACTATCCCTGTGCAATTTTATGGGTGTTATTAAGGTGTTAGGCTCCTGTAATAATGTTTTGCAATTGATGCTGAATATAAGAAGTAATACAGTGAAGAGAGCAGAAGTATGGTAACAGAGTTACCACCAATGTAGAAAACTATTTTGGTATTACTATGAGAACTGCCTGCTTTTTAAGCTCAGGATATTTTTCTTTAATTACATACTATGATTTTTACTTTACTTTTAAAGACACATGCAACTTTTAAGTGTGCTGTTTACAAAATGCAAGAAAAATTTTTGGAGTCTGTGGCTGGTTTTAGCAAGACAAAAATTCTGAGGAATTATAAATTCAAAATTCAGTAATGAAAAAGTGATTTTTAAAGTTACTGGTTGGGTTGCTTCTGTTTAATTGTGATAGAGCTAGGCTTTCATTAATGGAACAAAGGGTTTCTTAAATATAAATGTTTAAAAGAGATTCAGTGGTGGATTTAAAGTGCTAAATTGTTGAAATACATCCTAAAATAATTAATACATTTCCAAAGGCCGTTCTGTGGAATTCACCCGACAAGAATGGGGTGGGGATGGTGGTGTGTCAATTCTCTTGTAATAGAAGATGACCATACTCAGTCCTCTTCTGATTTATCACTGCAAGATTCTGCTGTGTTTAGATTTCTGGGTATGTGAAGATATTTTTCCTGAAGATAACAGCAATGGATGTGCTGCCACAGGCTGACAATGATCAGCACTCCTTACTGTAAAACATGATTTAATTAAATGTTTATTAATAAACTGCTACATACATTGCTAAATGAAGGAATTAATCACCATATCATTGTTGTTTTTCAGAACAAACCTAAAATTAAAGGAAGATACGAAGTCTGACAAGAAGCCAGGTTTTTGGGACAGTTTGGTGATAAAGCAGAATGTTCCATCTAGGAAACCAGATGAGATTGAGGGATGGGAACCACCACAGATTACCACTGCTGACGTTACCAGTGATGCGGCAACTCCTTTAAGTGACTATACAGCCTGGTCAGGCTGGGAAGATGAAACCAAAGGCTCCACAAAATACACAAACCTGGCCAGCTCAGGAAACAGTTCCAGGTGGAGCATCAAATCAGCTGGAAAGCTGGTTAGTATTAGACGTCAAAGCAAAGGTAACCTTACTGACAACTGGGAAGAACTAGAATGATACTGGTAAAGTGAAATACTTTATATGTAGGAAGAGAACAGTTCCATGATTTACTCACATGTTTAAACCAAAATCAAATCTGCTCAATATTGCACCTTTATACAGTTCTTTGTTTTATTCAGATTGTTAAAAATTTTTGCTCACCTGATAGTAAATTTTCTTAATACATTGTTAGTAGCTATGTTTTCCACACTGAAAAAAAAAAGTAGAGAATATATTTTGTGCCTATATTTCACATTCAGACTCTGCAGTATGTTGATTTTACCAAAAAAAAA